>PVJS01000017.1:111168-141460 GCA_004027185.1 Glis glis
TCCTCCTCCTCCTTCTCCTCCTCCTCCTCCTCCTCCTCCTCCTCCTTCTCCTCCTCCTCCTCCTCTCTCTCCTCCTCCTCCTCTTCTTCCTCCTCCTCCTCTTCTTCCTCCTCCTCATCTCATCCTCTACTACAGGAGTTGTGCTGGCATTAGAAATTTCCCTTAATGGCTATACTTTTCAGATATTATTATCTCTTTAGCATTTCCCAGCAGTTAACAGGGCAATTCTAGGGCAAAATCATACAGGTACAGCTCTTTGAGTCCAGACATGGCGAGAAATCTACCACCCTCGATTGAAGTCATATCCATATTCACCTGTACTGAGCAACTCATGGCTTCCCAACATTGACAAATAGTAAAAATTACTCCACATCGTAGCACCTTTATTTACCCGGCCCTGTAGCCCTCTCCTTTTGCTAGATGATCTAACGGCTGAAGAACGCACCATGACAAATGCTCACACGCATGCTAAATCTCCATTTTCTTTACAGTAGGTGCTTTATACACAGAGTGCCAGCTCCGGCAGTAATTTGAGTAGGCAGCTGTTCACATGAACTGTGGCCACTCCAGGTAATAGTCTGTTCTGGCATATCCCAGTATCTGGAAATTCATCCTAACTGTGTCAGGTAGAGGTGCCATTAACCACGATGGGTAGGCTTTTTCTTAATGTGATGTTTGACCTTTGATTTTACAACCCCAGATGGGGGTATTGCCTTGCATGTAAAATGCCCACCATTGGGGTAGGCTGCCCTACGGTCCCTGAATGAAGACCTCAGGTTCTGCCAAACTAGAATTCTCCAGGCAAAGTGAGCCATGCCCAAGAGAATGTTGATTCAGATTTTTTCCTATGTAGTCATACTTTTAAACAGGTAGTCACACGAGTCTTAGGATAAATGACTGCTGAATTATCACCCATCTTTAAGTATTTTCATTTTAACAGAGTTACCAGGTGGTGCTTTACCCACCAAGCTTCAGACCCACAGATTTCCTTCTTAGGATTTTTCTAGGATTATCTGACTCACTGAAGCCCTTAACTCACTTCTCCAGAAACCAAAACTCTCTTAAGTCTTTTCTCTGCCAGAGGTGGAAGTCTCTGTTGTCTCTCCTTGCGTCCCTTTAGTCGAAAGTAGCTATTTTCCTTTCCATTTTCCTAGGTACCCTACCGCTTTCTGTCTCCCTTTGCAGTTCAGCAGAAAGAGAGACAAATCATGCCTCAGTATGAAATGAGGAAGTGTTGTGGGCTGATTTCCTTTTGAATCAGAGTAGAGATTTATGGTCATACTGCTTTCCATCAGGTATTAGGTGTTTCCAGACAATCAGTGCTTTTTATCAGCAGTTCTTGTAGATTTGGGGAAATACTGGGTTGGCCTGCTCTTAGTATAGACTGCCCTTCATTACAGGAAGACCTTTCTCTTTTGCAGAGTTTTTTCTTCTTAAGCAGAGGGCACAGAGATATAAAATTGTTTCCACAATCTCTAAAGTAATATACTAAGCCACACTTGTTCCTATTCTATTAGCATTTTTAAGTTTTGCCAACAATACATAGCAATTGCGGTAATTAAAAACAAGAGAAAGGCTAAAAAAATAGTAAAAACCTCTGTAATCCCACCACCCAGAATTAAGTTATGACAATATTCATCTCACAAGGTCTGTGCAGCGATTGCATCCCATGCTGCCTACTCATTAAATATTGAGAGACTTATATTACTTTTCTTATGATGATGTTTGTAAATAATTGCCCAGACTTAATCCACAGAGTAATGAAATTAGAGTCATAATTGAAAATTGGTATTTTATTTTCTCAGAAAGGAGAAGAAAAAAATGTAACAGTGAAAAAAGTTTATGTAAGTATGTATTTGTAGTGGGTAGTTCTAATTTCAAGACAGAGAAAGTTTGTCAACTCCTGCTGTCATGGTTCATTTAAAAAATTAATACAATTGTTTTCCCAACAGAACCTTAAAAAACCTTCATGTCATAGCAGGAGGAATCTGGAAGTGGGAAATGGCAAGATGATTTTAATTTGGAAACTGCCATCTTTTGGAACACAGAAGAGCTGGTCATGGCATCGGCCCCAGCTTTACTAATGTCCTAACGTGGGCATTTGTTTCTAAACGAGGCTTCAAGCCACAGGTCAAGGAATTGGGAAAGCTCCACAAAATAGTGTAAGTCCCTTAAAATATCTACCTTTATACTTACTACCTTCCTAGGGTGAAAACAGATCTAATCTGCAATTGCACCAGGTATTTTCAGTGGAAGGTGAAGGAGTAGGTGAGTCAGGAGAACAGTCAGCCAGAAGCAAACAAATGGGTCTGAATATGTCACTTCCTACAGTGGCTGCACTTGACCCTGGGATCCCCTTGATGGACAAGGTTAGACATAGTTGGAGCTTTGCATCAGGGGTCTTTTGCCATCATTGGCCACATTTGCCGATTGGTTTGTGACTTTAAAACTCTGAATGGAAAGCCTTCTGTTGACTCATCTTATTTTTCAGACAGGAAAGGACTTAGAAAATTTATCTTCCATATATAGTCTCTAAAGATTCCTTTGAATATTTACTGTATCAAAAGAGCAATATTAGAAGGTAGAAAATGTCACAACCACCAACAAATAAAAGTGACACTAACCATGAAAAAATACGGCTGAATAGTAGATCTGTCCCAAACTGACCAACTAGATGATTTTGATGCCATAAAAACACATTTCCTTTGTTGACAAGAAACAAGAAAGGTGATTTGAAATTATTGGAGAAACAAACATTTATGTAGGAAATCCCAATTTAATATGAAGTAAATTAAAAAGTGACAGAATTCTGAGTGATGGTATATAAGAAAACAGAATGTACTGGAATTTGATGCTTGCAACTGATATAATAACAAAGGAATATGTCACCTTTAAATAATCTAGTTCCACTATCTGGATCCACACTGAATTAAAATGTTTTACCTAATTGTAATATTACACATATTTTATTAGCTTTCATTTTTCATAATTAATTTATATGCAATTCATGGAGGGAAATTATATTTACTGAACAGAATAGAAATATTCTTAAATTTGAGGTTGCAAAATAATGGCGTAGGTGAGAAAACTTAAGAGAAAGAAGAGGCGAGAAGTGGAATGAAGGATAAGGGCATATCTTTCTTCCATGTCATAATGGGTAGTTGAATGGTACTATTGTTTATAATTTTATTGGTGCATTATAGTCTCACATCATAATGTAGTTCATAGTGATAGTGACATGCATGCACACAGCACTTGATGAGTTTCTTGATAAATGGAGAAATGGAGATTTAGGAATATAGTTACACGATAAAGCTAACAAATAAAAGATTGTGTACATGAAGGAGACAAAGGGGAAAGAAAACAGTGAATCCTGAAGGCTTTTTCTTTCATATCAACATGTCAATTTAAATGGTTTCAAGTTTACAGAGACATATGGGATTAGGGCAAGCGCTTACATTTCACTCTGTTTCCTTGTTTAATTTCTTCTTTTTAAATATCCATATGCATGTTTTGAAATAAAACAACAACAAAGGTGAACACATGATCAACAAGAAACTGTGATAAACAATTATACTAGCAAAAATTTGTTAACTTTCCCTATTAGAAGCTATACTCTCAGCTAGGCCTGGTGATGCACACCTGTAATCCAGTGATTGCGAGGTTGAGACAGGAAGATTGCAGGATTGAGGTCAGCATGTGGGAATTTAGGGAGACCCTGTTTCAAAATAAAAAGGGCTGGGGTGTATTTGAGTGATAGAGCACCCCTGGTTCAATCCTCAGTATCACATATACAAAAAGCAAACTCCATGCTATTTTCAAGAAAAGTGCCTGAACAAGCCGGGCATGGTGGTGCACACCTGCAATCCCAGTACTTGGGAAGCTGAGAAAGGAGGATCACAGGTTCAAGGACAGCCTCAGCAAGTAGTGAGACTCTTGTCAACCTAGCAAGACCCTGTTTCAAAATAAAAGTAAAATAGGGCTGGGGGTATAGCTTGGAGGTAGAATGCCCCTGGGTTCAATCCCCAGTACCACACACACAAAAGAAAAGTACCTGAACAAATAGCACTGAGTTTTGACAATGAGTCAATGGCCCAAATTCTAGACAAGTGCAAGCAAAAAGAAAATAGGGCTGGCAGAATTATCATGAGGCACTTTCAATGCAAAATCACTAGGTGGACAGGGGAGATATTTTGTAGTGGTAAAAGCTCCAAGCCACCAGGAGATTGCCATTTGGATCTGTACACACTGGAAATGGGTAAAGCAAAAACAACTGTTAGGAGACAAAAGAACTAAAGAATGAGGTAAGAAACTGTTAGTATATGGAAAGTGAGAATAACAATTAAATGGCTTAATTTAGTGCACAAAAGTAAAACATACTTTAAAAAGTCTGCATTTATGAAGGAAACTTGAAAAGCAGGGCTCTTGGGGCTGGGGTGTTTGTGGATTAGGAGGGATACAGACAGTTTATCGTAATCATAGGCTTCAGTTACTTCTTAGGAGAAGGAAGGAAAAGTTTCATTTCAGTGATATTTTCTCATGGCAAAATCCCATAAAATTGAAAACTTTGAGATAAAGGTATTATCAGGAGATGCTGTCATGATTTTTAGTGTGTGAGCTATAAATTCTGTTCTTATCACTATGTCGCTGAGAACTAAGACTGCTGATTTTTCCAACTTGGTAAAAACCAAAAAAAAAAAAGTAAAACCTATTCTATTGACCTTCATTCTTCTTTAAGCAAACATTCCTGCCTCTGTAGATTATAGTCTACAGGAAAAGAAAGACATTTTAGTGAGATGACTCTCTTCCGCTAATGGAAGCTAAGGTTAGGGACTAGAAGAAGTCTGCTGGGTACCTATGCAAATGTCAGATGGGTGCTGGTTAGGACAGAGGCAGGCAGGAGACTGACAAAGACGTGCTTTGACCATCAGGATGAGCTGTTCTAGCACTGGAGACCTGAAAGAGAAATCTATATCTCAGCCAGAGAGCTCATTTTCAGTTTTAAAATCTAGTATATGCCTTTTAAGCAAATAGCATTGTGATCTTATTACAACCTATGGATAATAGAAATTTGAGTGCATTTGACACTTACCATAGAATGTCGTGCTTTGTCAAAAGCCTGTAAAGGAGTTTTGTGGTACCAGGAATTGAACCCAGGGGCATTCTACCTCTGAGCCACTCCTCCAGCCCTTTTTATGTTTTTGTTCTGAAACAGGGCCTCACTAAGTGGTTGAGAGTCTCTCTACATTGCTGAGGCTGTCCTCACACCTGCGATCTTCCTGTCTCAGCCTCCCAAATACTGGGATTACAGACGTGCGCCACCACGCCCAGCTTAAAGGAGTTTCTTGATGGATCATTAGAATGAGCATAAGTGGTGGCAGTTGTATACCCTGCTCCTGGCTCCCGCTTTTCATAACACACGGGTTAGAAATGTTTGTGAAATTCCTACAGACAAATCAACTTAGTGAGTGTCTTCTCCCTGATCTCTTGACGCAGTGACGAGAAGCCTCGTTCTGGATGGTGCTTGATACCAGGTCATAGACAAGGCTTATTCTAACACGTGGACTGAAAACAGGGCTGAGCAGCGGTCAGCATCTTACCTGTCCAGGTGTCCTAATCTATTAAGAATTCAAAGAACTGGATTCCCCAGGGGATTTTTTCTTACCGGATTTTTCAAAATACCATTATTTATCAGAGATTAACTTTAATTCGAATATCAGAAGCTAAAAAAAATTTAAAAAGCAATTTCTTTTTTTTTTTTTTTTGCGGTACCGGGGATTGAACGCAGGGGCGTTCTACCTCCGCACTACGCCCCTGGCCCTATTTTTTGTACTTTACTTTGAAACCGGGTCTCACAAAGTTGTGGAGGGCCTCACTAAGTAGAGAGAGAGAGAGAGCTGAGGCTGGCCGCGAACCGGGATCCTCCAGTCTCTGCCTCCCAAAGTACTGGGATTACAAGCATGCGCCACCACGCCCAGCAATAAAAAGCGATTTCTAATGTCATTGATAAGAGTTGAGTGGCTGCCTTTTCAGACCCCCAGAGTTTCTTTCCACGTGTTGAGTGTTCAGGATCAAGGGGGCATATATACGCTCATTGAGATTTCCATGGGAAGTTGCAGGATAGTGTTTTCTACCAAGTGTTGTTCAGGAGTCTCTTGCATCAAAATGTCCTGAACTGTGTGTGAAGAATGCAGCTTCCTGGCCCTCCCCTCCAGTTTCTAAGTAGGTTTGGGGTAAGCCTTAGGAATCTGCATTTTATTGGGCAGGATCTCCAGGGGGTTTTAGCAGCCCTCTCTGCTGGAAGCCACTGCTGCAGGCCAGGTTTCTTTAGGCAAACCTGTTTTGCTGTTTTCATTTTTACGTCATACCAAGTAGGAGTTTAGGAACTTATTTTTGGTAACGCTGGAACACTGTCTTCATATTAATAAGAGCCTAGTCGTGTAGGAGAAATCTCCTCTTCAAAATTCCTCTATGAAATTGATCTTAAAAAGACCTGCTGAGTCAAATGCTAAACAAATCTGTTCTCCGTTGGCTGCTGCCTGTCAGAACTGCTGACCTTACGCTTATGTATTCAAATGCTTCCTGAAAGTCAAAACATATTTTCAAAAGTTTCTAATGGAAAAAGAACTAAGCCTGTCACTTGGTTTTAAAAGGAGGAACTTGAGATAAGACAAAATGATTCAGATAAATTTCACATCACAAGAGTAGAGATGAGAAGGAGAGAATAAAAATGTTCATGCCTCCTGTCAATTGTCTTCTAGGTGAGGGTATCATGAAATAAATAATTCTTCCCTCCCCAGACAACGATGCAGATAACTGATATGTCGTCCTACCAGATGACTCCTGCTGTGTCAGAGATTTGGTTACATTCATTTCTTACAGAAATTTGAAGAATAAGCCAGGCGTGGTGGTGGGCACCTGTAATCCTGGTACTTGGAAGGCCGAAACAGGAGGATCGCAGGTTCAAGGACAGCCTCAGCAACATAACGAGACTCTCAGCAACCTAGTGAGACCCTATCTCAAAATAAAAAAATAACAAAAGGGATAGGGTTGTATCTGTGAGATAGAATGCCCCTGGGTTCAACCCCCAGTAACACACATACACAAACACACACACACACACACGTGTGCATATGTGCACGTGAGTATAACCCTAAAAAACAAATCAGAAGTGTGAAGGTATAAGTTGGATTTTTTTGGCTGTTCCTTCATGACCTTTCACTCTCAGTGGACTGCATCAGAAGCACTGTTAGCAAGGCGAAGGAGCCACCATGCTCCACCAAGACAGATCTTGACCATAGCCTGGCCGTTTTGAGATTCTTGCTTCTAAAGTGGGATGGAACCTGGAAAATGAAACGATGCTAGCAAATCAATATGACTTTAGTAGAACCATTGAAACTCCTTTGAATGTTCTTTGTATTACTCTTGGATTCTGTTCTTGTTTTTTTTGCATGGAAATATTAATGTTTATTTCATTTGACTTAGTTTTCTTCAATGATTATACATTTTATACAAAGAATAAATTAATGAGTCTTTGGTTTTAAAATAATATATTGTTACTAGATTAAATTATAATTAAATTAACATAACTATCCATGAAATTAAACACAAACTTTGTGCAGAAAATTATGCTGTAAAAACTAAGGATCTACAATTTATAATTATTTATTTATTTGTTTATTTACTTATTTATTGTTGCATTGTAATCATACAGCTTGATAAGTTTTAGGGTGGTAGAAGTATACATGCACACATCAGTCAATTAGCCCTCCCCCAATTCCCACCCCCACTCCCTCCACCTTCCCTCCTTCTCATGCTCAGCATAGTGGTTGACAAGTTTGTGTATGTACATCCTGTGCATTAGGGCGTTTCCCTCTTCCTCCCATCTCCCTCAGTTAGGTCGCCTTCTTTACTCATCTAAGGTTTTCTTCATCTTTGTCTGGAGTCCTTCCTATGCCCTATTCTCCCTAGCTTCTGCATATTAGGAAGAGCATCTGACTTCTCACTTTTTGTGACTGACTAATCCCACTTAGCATAATGTTCTCTAATTCCATCCATTTCCCTGCAAATGACGTAAATTTGTTGTTCTTTATGGCTGCATAAAATTCCATTGTGTACATATCCCATAGTTTTGTAATCCATTCATCTGTTGATGGACATCTTGGCTAGTTTCATAGTTTGGCAATTGTGAATTGTGCCACTGTAAACATAGATATGCATGTATTAGTCTGGTAATTTGGTTTCCATTCTTTTGGGTAGATGCCTAGAAGTGGTATTGCTGGGTCACATGGTAGGTTCATTCCCATTCTTCTGAGGATCCTCCACACTGTTTTCTGAAGAGGTTGCACTAATTTGCAATCCCACCAACAGTGTATTAGAGTTCCTACTTCTCTACATCCTCACCAACATTTGTTATTGTTTGTTTTTAATGATTGCCATTCTAATTGGGGTAAGGTGAAATCTCAGGGTAGTTTTGATTTGCATCTCTCTGATTGCTAATGATGTTGAACATTTTTTCATACATTTATTGGCCATTTGTGTTTCTTCTTTTGTGAAGTTTCTATTGTTTTTACTAATAGAACTTTCCTTTTTCCCCATCTTTGCAACTCTTCTGTGTGATATTAGAGAAATCACAATTCTTGCTTCATCACAAACCACCAAGTGTCCGTGCACAGCCTTCTTTGATTTTACGTATATTTAAATAAAGACCTCTGGACACACTGCCTCATCTAAGGATCTGAACATTATTTTTATGTCCATCCCTGGGATTCTCCTTGTCTTGTTCCTTTGCCTCCTCATCCTCCTGCCACCAGAGGTGACCGTCTTCTGTCCTCTCCTGTTTTGCCTCTCTTTATCTGCATGTGTACTTAAGCAATACATTGTCTCATTTTGCCTGGCTTTGAACTTTAAGAAGAACTATAGTCCTTGGCTTATATAATAGTCCCCCCTTATCCTCAGGGGATACCTTCCAAGATGTTTCCCAGATGCCACTATATGAGTTTTTTCTTATACATACATATATATGCTAAAGTTTTATTTGTAAATTAGGCATGGTAAGAGATTAACCACAACAGTTGATAACAAAATAGAACAAGCATAACAATTCGTGTAATGAAAGTTATTTTAAACTCATAAATCGTTTATTTCTGGAAACTTCCATTTACTATTTTTAGACTACTCGTTGACCATTGGTAACTGCAGCTGTAGAGAGCGAAACCACAGATAAAAGAGGCTCCTACATAGTCTCTTGAAGCTTGCTTTTTCACTCAGTCATGTTACTAAGTTTCATCCAGGCTGCCACTGCTGTGTAATATTTCCACTTGTGATTGTACTGAAGTTTATCCATAAATTATAGTAAATTTGTACTAGGATTTATCCATACTCCTGTCACTGGATATTTAGAGTATTTCTAATTTCTGCTTCTGTGAGCAGAGCTGCCTGTAAGTATTTAAGTCTCCTGTATGCATGTGCCGAGGTTTCTCTTGTGCACATACCAAAAGGCACACGAGTGACCACAGCTGTGTTGCAGCACGAGAGATTGCTTACCTTTACAAGACAGCGTGAACGTGCTTTTCAGAGTAGCTGCATCAGTTTACCCACCCACCAGCAGTGCAGAAAAGATCCTGCTTTCCACATCTGCACCAACCCTGCATTTGCAGACATTCATTTTTTTTTGCATGCCAATTTTGTAGGTATAAGTCTTCTGATAGATTTTAAAGTATTTTATCTACCTCTTAGAAAAAAGGAAATAAGATTTGATTCTCTTCATACTACAGAGGCTAGAAAACAATTAAATTATCACGCCTGCTTAGGTTAATGGCACCCACATTTTTCTCCCAGTTATCTCACTCCATGTAGTGGACATTCTCTTCCATACTTGCTAGAAATGTTAAAAACCTTGCCTGCACAATGAATCACTTGGGAAATTTTTTGAAATACAAATGTCTGGATCCCACCTCCAGAGACTCTGATTTGTTTGTCTGGGACACAGCCTTGAACAGAGGGATTTTAAAAAGCTTCCCAGGTGATTCTATTGTGCAGTTAAGGTTGACAATCACTGCTTTAAATGAGAGGAATCTTGATAAGCAAGCATAAGCTTAGGGTAGCCTGATATTGATAATTTTTCTTTTTCTCAGTATTGTATATTATTATATTTCTACAGTATAAAGTTTGTGCTGTTTTGGAGACTTCTTTTGTCTCTAATTTCAAGTTCATCAGTCTTTGAGTTTTTTTTTAAATGGGTTTGTGTTTGTTGTTGGTAGAAGTAGTAACCATTCAATAAAAGTTAGTATGGGTTGCCAGTTGTGTATGGCACTAAGTGTATGCTTCCATTCATAGATCTCACACTCCAGTGTGCATAAGGAACACCCAGGAAGTCTACAATGCAGACTTTTATTCAAAAGGTCTGGACATGAGTGAGCCTAGAATTCTGCATAATTGTAAGGTGATTATAATGTTAGTGGTCACCTTTGGAGGAAACAGCCCATCATAATCCTATAATGCAGGTAGTACTCTCATTTACAGATTAGGAAGTTAAGCTCAGAGGAGTTAAGAAAACTGCAGCAAGTCACACAGCTACCTAGGGGTCAAGCCTTTGTTCTCTTTATTCTCAGTCCTGCTCATAGCATTCCTCCAACTACCTCCTGGGACTTGGGGAAGTCGGCCAGAGTTTCGAATATATTGTTTTCTTGGTATCCTTGGATTCTTTCCTAATCTAGGATGACTTTCACTTCCCACCAAAAAGTGGCCTTTAATTTCCTATCAAAATTCACCTCACTCTGTGTCTTCGGGTGGGCCGCACTCTGAATATGGTCCTGGGCTGCCTGGTGTTTTGAACGGTGTCTCATTCCATAGATTTGTAATCAAAAGCAGGTGTTCTCTTTTAGACTTGCATGTGTAAGTTTCATTTACCTCTGGGCTTTGATTATTTGAGAGACTTTGTGTTGCCAGCAAAGGTCGCTTATTGGATTATATAACAGAGCAGGGCAGGGTACATCTGGGGCTCAGAGACCACGCCACATTCAGTACCATGTGCAATTTAGGACTGATGCCTCTGCAGGATGTATCCATCTGACTGCCTTGTCCCGCTTAGTGGCAGATGTGGCTTCTGGCAGGAGGTCTGCTTTGTCCTTCATAGCTCCACCATGGAGAGTTAGCTGTCCCAGCTCAGCACTGTAGGACCCTGGGCAATCTCTGACTTTGTTTTGGCTACATGCCTGACTCAGGATCAGTTAACTGTGCACAGAAGGTGGGCTGCTATGATCGTCAGCCTTATGGTGGGAATGGAGCAAAGAATCGTTCCTGTAAAGGGCGGAATGTTTCCCAGATAAGGAGCTAAGGGAACTTTGGGCAGCCAAAGCAATAGATGTCTGGTTCCGTGTGTCTAATTTTGGAGGCTCATAGTCACTTTGTGTATGGGGTTTTTGTATGGTTTAAGTGTAAAACTTTACTTACGTATAGGTAACTTTCTTTGGTAAACCTATCCTCAAAGCTAACAAAAAATAAGGTTCAGGATTTTCAGTTGTCTGTCATTTTTTTTTCCTGAGAAAACAATACATTGAGACTTTCTTATTAAAAACTGAGCTTGCAAAAAAAAAGTCAAATGTATAATCTTTCACTTCTTATCTGGCCCTAAAATAATGTCTTCAGTTGGCAATGGCTTTCTTAAGAATTATTTCTAAACTCATGTAGAAGTGGATGGCAATACTTCTGTCATGTTTAAAAGACTTATATTCAGGGGATATTTCTCCCTCCTCCCAAATTAGGACTTTACCATAAAATTTGGGCCTTTGGCCTATGTATTTTTAATTATGTTCATATTGTACTACATCTGCAGCCATCTGTAATACAGCTGTGTATGTCTACATGAAACACAATATGCTTTTAAGTTTTATTTCCATTTGTGAGCAGATGGTAGCTTGTCAAGGAGACAGCATGATGATGTTTGTGTCTGTATTTTGCCATAAAAATTTCATAATCACTGTCAAAAATTACATACTCTTCTCATGTTACTGGTAGTAAAAGCAATTTATTGTATGTGTTGGCACTGTGATATATCTCCTTTGTACGTGTGTGGTTTGGATCTTCAATGTGCCCCAGAGGTCAATATGTGAAAGGCTTGGTTTTCAGCCTGTGGTTCCGTTGGGAGGTGGTGGAATCTTTGGAAGGTAGGGCCTTAGGTCGTTGGGGACATGCCCTTGAGGGGATATTAGGACCTTGGGCCCTTCTTTCTCTGTTTTTGCTTCCTAGCTATCATGAAGTGAGTAGTTTCCCCTGCCATACACTTTCACCATGATATATGGACTTGCCACTGCCCCCAAAGCAACAGGGCCAAGTGACCTGAAATGAAACTCCGAAACCATAAGCCAAAATAAACTTTTTCTCTTAAGTTGTTTACCCAAGGTATTTTGTCATAGCCATGGAAAGCTGACTAACACAGTATATAAAAACAATCCTTTCTTAAAAAATATACTTTTATTGATGCATTGTAGTCTCACATCATAATGTAGTTCAGAGTGATAGGGATATACACACATACAGCACTTGGTAAGCTTCCCCTGATCCCCTCCCCACACCCTCCCCTTCCCCATACATAATACTGAGGTTGGCATCGATAATTTCACATGTGTACATAACGTCAATGGAAGTGTTTCCTTCATTAATTCTCCCCCCACACCCTCCCCTAGACCCCCTCCATCACTCCACTGGGGTTTCTCCTCCATTATCTGGAGTCCCTCTTATATCCTGATTACTCACTAGCTTCCACATATGAGAAAAAACATCTGACCCTTCACTTTCTGGGACTGGATAATCTCACTCAAGATAATGTTTTCCAGGTCCATCCATTTTCCTGCAAATGACATAATTTAGAATGTTTGCTTCTGTAGGCATTTTTCTATTTATACTGTGTAATATATCAAGAATGTGTTCCGCTTTGTGTCTGCAGCTGCTGCAATAAAGGGATCATAGGGCCTGTGGTTACAGTCTTGCTCAGTTCCCATGGGAACATTTCCAAGTGTCTTTGCCCCAGAAGAACCACTGGTTCTGTTGGATACCTGCAAAGTGTATCTGTTTGTTGATGCCATTTCCAATTACAATACTCCCAGCTGAGATACTTCACAGGTAGTTTTGCTCTTCTGTCATCTTCCTTTCCCTTAGGTGTTCTCATTTTAACTCATTACCAAGTCAGTAGCCTTGAGTTACAGTGAATTATTCTTGAATAACCTCCAAGGGCTTCATTCTTGGCTCTTTGGAGGGTCATTTTGTGCTACTACTTAGTGCTCACAGGTGGTATGAAGTTGGCAGCTTAAGAAACAGCCTGCTACCCACAACCTCTCCAAGTTCTTAGGATGTTCAAAAAGTTAAAATTTCACTCTTTTTAGAAATTCACTAGCCCTGCAATTAATGCTGGATTTGTTCCACACATTCTCTCTGAGTCTTTTCAAGGATGTGGTAGCCTCTATGGGATTCAGCTTCAGGATCACACCATCCCTGCATGCCACGAGGCAAGGAGGACAAATATGAATGGCTGCCATTAAATCTGCTGTGGTGCAGATGTTTGTTTATCTATGTGATGCTGGCATTCATGTTGTCAGTTCATGACTTTTTCTTTGTCATCTTCCATGTATTTCCAGTAAGTACACAGGCATTGGCTTGCAGGAGGCATGGCTGTAATCAGTCCAGTTTCCTTAGATGTGTTGAAGCTTCGACAAGGGAGTTAAAAAAAACTTGTATTAGAATATCCAATTTCAGTGAGCCAGGTGTGGTGGTGCATGCTTGTAATCCCAGTACTTGGGAGGCTGAGACAGGAGGATCCCAGGTTCACAGCCACCCTCAGCTACTTAGTGAGGCCCTCCACAACTTAGTGAGACTCTGTTTCAAAATCAAGAATAAAAAATAGGACTGTTGGGTATAGCTTAGAGGTCTAATGCCCCTGAGTTCAATCCTCAGTACTGCAAAAAGGAAAAAGAATATCCAATTTCAGAAAATGTTATTTATGTCGATATAATGAAGGAGCTGCCAAGTGAGCCACATTTTGAGGTAGTTTCCTCTTAATGGGAGTATATACTCATCCACATTCTCCAGCATTCAATATTTTTAGAGGACTGGTTAGAGTTCAGGGTTCTTTCTTTGGAAAAAATAATGAAGATAAAATTCTAAAATCACATGTTTATTTATCATCATCAAAAACATTTTTATAGACAGGCATGGTGATGCATATCTGTAATCCCAGTACTTGGGAGGCTGAGACAGGAGGATCGCAGATCTGAGGCCTGCCTCAGCAACTTAGCAAGGCCCTCAGCAACTTACTGAGACCCTGTTTCAAAATAGAAACTAAAAATAGGGCTGGGGGTGTACCTCAGAGGTAGAATGCCCCTGAGTTCAATCCCCAGTATCACACAATACAAAATTTATGCCCATTAACTCATTTATTCTTTGTAAAAGAGCCTCTGTAGGTAGACACAAAAAGTGTTTTTGTTCTTAACCAGGTGTTATTTAAGAGCATTATAATACTTGAGAAAGGAAAATATAAGTATCATCTAGTCTAATTCTTTCACTTTACAAATGAAGAAATTGAATTTCAGAGAGAATATATCACTTTCTTATGGTTCCATAGCTAGTTAGTAGACCAACTAACAAATTGTATTGCAGTCCAAGTTAAAAGCACAGCATCATGTGAGACCTGACTCATACTTTTGACTGCGTAATGTTGTGCCCGTTATCAAACATTTCTGGACCTTAGTTTCTTTATCTGTATAATAGATTATTGTGAATATTTTATTCAACCGCATATAAAAAAGCCCTATTAGTCCAATGCCTACCAGCTAATCAATAGTTAATTTATATTAGTCAGTGCATAACTGCATTTGTTTTGGGTACTTTTTTTCTCAGGGACCATAGAAACCAAAGTAGGGTGGCAGTTTTTCAGCTTTTACAATGCCTTCGCTTGGAAGCCTTGTATGTATGTTTCGGCTCTGTCATTTAAATTCTCCCAGTGCAATCTAGGAGGATTTAACTTGGAAGAGTGGGGACGTTATTTGGGGGACAGTGTGGTGACAATTTGTCATGTGCTGGTTCCCTTAAGAGTGAAATGAGGTAGTTGTTTCCTCGTGCACTCCCATGTTACTGCAAAATACCCTGGCACTTAAAACAGGTGCCATATTGTGCTCTCAACCTGGCATCACTGTGTTTCGAACATGTGCTTCTGAGAGGTGTTTGCATTTCTTATCACCCAGTCATGGCGTGTGTTGCCTATTGTTATGAACTCAATTCCTGTGTTCCCCTAAATTCATATGTGGAAGTCCTAACTCCCAGTGTGATGGTGTTTGGAGATGGCGCCCTGGGAAGTAATGAGGGTTAGATAAGGTCATGATGAGGGGGGGCTTTCACGATAGCACTCCTGGCCTTATGACAAGAAAGAGAAATTTCTTTCTCCATATGAGCACAGAGGAGAGGCCATATGAGGACTCAGAAGAAGGTGGCTGTCAACAAGCCAGAAAGGGAGGCCTCCCTGGAAACCAAAGCCTGCCAGTTCTTGGTCTTGGCCCTTCCAGACCCCAGCACTGTAAGAAGATAAATGTCTCTTGTTTCAACCACTCCGTTTATGGTGTTTTGCTATGGCAGCTGGAACAGACTAAGCCACCTCTGCTACAGGATGTGTTGTTTAGCTGTCTGCTTCCTGGTTTGCCTGACTTCCACATTTTCTCTATGCCCGGTGAAGGAAGAGGCATGGCTGTTCAGATGCATTCAGCACCCTCTCCTCCCTGTCACATGGCTCTGGCCATGAGGGGACACTGGCCAGAGCCCAAGCAGAAGCAGTCATCAAAGCCTTTCCCTAAGGCCTTGGTGATTTAAAGACTCCTCTTATATGAATCAGGAATTGAGAGAGTGTTGATGTCTACAGGTCTGCGTGGGATTTGAAAGCTAAATGATGTCCTTTTGTATGGTCAGTAATTTCCTCGCAGGTGTTCATTCATTGACTTTTCATATCTGTAATCAATTATAGTCCTTTTTAATATTCTTGTCCCCTATAGCCACCCCCCCTTTATTTTTTTTTACTGTGGACCACATGATTTTATGAAACCTGACCTATAAAAGACTTGAATACTGCAGTATTCCTCACTTTCATCCTATCTGCTATATCTGTCCTTGTGGCAGTATTTAGTTTATGAGAAGTATCTAGTCTGTCATGTACAAATCTCTATATAGACATCAACTTTTTTTCTATTTATTAATCTTATCTTGTTCCTTTGGCTTCTGGGTCATTTAGCTAAAGTTGAAATCATCTGATGCCATGGCTTGTTTTTATCTAAATAGATTGGGTGCAGTTAAACTTGAATGACAGCCAAGGAAGATCTTACATCAAATGCCTACAAAATTAGAAGCACTGCCAAGAAAACATCAGCATAGTGTTTTGTTTACTGCAGTTTTATTCTCAAATTTTATGCATTGATGATAGAAGCTCTGGGCTGCTATTTGTGGGGCACCTAGGAAATACAGGATTGTTTAACTCTGCCATAAAATTTTTAATACTTTTATTAGTGCCTTGTCATTATACAATATAGTGAGATTCAAAGTGACACATATCATTTTGGTGTTGCCTTTAATTTTAACGTGAATGCTCTCCTTCCTTCCTTCTTTCCAGGGATTTGGTATCTACAGGTAGGGGAAGGGGGCTGCCCATTGGTGGCCATCTGTGTTTTCAAGCATATGACTGGGGAGAATAGAGGTAAACAAGGGTGTTCTCCTACTCTCATCTAAGAGTTATCATCCAGGCTCTGTGCGGGGAATGTAGCAGTCAGGAGGGCTGCAAATATTCTGGTAGGGTTGTAGGATTGTAAGTCCATCTTCCTTTGAAAGTAGGTAGGAGCCATGTGACTTGATTCGGTCAATGAACTGTGAGCAAATGGAAATGAGAACTTTAAGAGCTAGGGCATGATCCACCACATTCCCATTCCATTGCTATAGCGATTGTGAAAATCAGTGCTGACATGGAACCTCTGTTTCCTGGGTTCTTAAATGAATACAATAAGCCAAAATTGTAGTGCATCTATATTAGACATATATCTTAAACAGTATTCTTTTGTTGGGATAAAGGACTAAGATTTGGCATACCAAGTGTAACGTAGCTTATTCCAATTACAGAAGATCAAAGAAATATCCTGATACTCAGGGAGCTTGTGAATTAATTGGTCAGAAAAGATGCATTTGTGTAATAAAGAACAAATCAGCCACTTCCCTGTATCCATATTTAGCCACATTTATTACTGACATGAGAGAAGCTGGTTTTATCCTAAGATTGAAATTTTAAGTGTATTCCTGAGACTGAGACCCTACTTTCAACTGGTAATAATGATGTTTAAAAAAAATTCTCCTTAGATTTTAGATCACAATTAACCAAAACACCTATAAAAGAGATTAAGATTTGCAGTGAATTATCCAGTTCATTAATCTGGAGTAAGAAGACTCACCATAACTCAATTATGAGTAATCTCTTCATTATTCTTTCTACATTATGATCTATATAGGAGACAGAGTGAAAATCTTTATAATAGTACAGATTCACTGTCATGGTATCTAGTAATCAAACTTATTCTTTAACTTTTTAGTATGAGGGGGCAGCCTTCCTGACTATACATACTCATTGCTAATAGTAGTTAAGTTCATAATTCATCCATCTGTTAATTGGCAATTCATTCAAAAACATTGGCCATCTAATATAATTCAGGCATAGCTCTAGATGTTACAGGTATAGCCAAGAATGAAATGGCTTCATGAACCTGAAATTCTAGTGTTTGGATAATAAACTATCAAACAAATAAAGCTGCAAGGTGACCTCAGTGACAAATGCTCTGAAGACAATAAAGCAAGGAATAGCTTGAAAACTATTGGGAATTATTTGGTAGAGATAAGGGAATTGACACAGGTATCTCCTTAAGTAGACAAGAGGGGATGGGATCCAGGGCATCAAGTGATGAGCTGGCCACTTCAGCTGGAACTCAGACATTGTATATTCTAGATTTATGCAGGTACACATAAGTGAGTATACACAGTTGTGGAAATATAGTGTGATTGTCTTCTGTTTCATCTGTTTTCTAAGATAAATGAGAATCAAGGTCATCAGATGAGTGTGAGGAAGGGGTGTTGTGTAAAATACTTTTCCAGTAGGAGTAGTGTAAATTGGCTAAGGAAGTATAATAAGATGGCTGAGCAGAGCTGAAAGCCGTTAGAGATTAGTGTCATATCTTCAAAGCAAACCTGGCTGGTATAGTTGTTTATTTTTCTCTAGGTTGGCTAGGGAGAGAATCCAAGGAGAATCATATTTAATCATGATAGTAGTTTTGCCTGTTGAATAGTGTAGGCGTAGAGATGGGCAGAGATGGACTGGGGACAGAGCCAAGCAGGAGATTGTTGTGTGACAAAATAGAACAGGCTAGGTAAAGGGGAATATGAAGAGGTCAGGGGATGATCCATGAAGAGGTGGTCAAAGGGATTCAGAGACCATAAATGTTCAATTGTTGATGTTAGGGCACCAGAGGGGATGAGCTAGAAATGCCTTTGAAACAAAAGTTGGCAGCTTTTCTCAGGCTTAATTTCAAAGGAGGCATTTAAAAATTACTTGCTTTTGCTGCATGGTTGGGAGAAATGTATTTTCCAAGTATGAGTTCAACTCATTTTGTACCAAGATATTCACACTGATATTCTTGGGTAAGTCATTAAAATTAGTCAACTATTTCTGTGTCTTCAACCATAAAAGGAGATGAGTGAGAAAGCAGAACTGAATACTTAGTAATCATTCGATTCCCCTGAATTTCACTTCTTTTCTGGCAGTTTAACTGGCAGGCAAGAATCGCAGGGCTGTCATTTCAGTTGGGCCACCCAACCTCATGTAATGTCATAGAACTGGAAGATAAGGTCTTTGTTGGCACAATAAGAGAAGCTTTGGCATGTCACACGAGCAATCATTGGATAAATGTTGTCTGTTTGGTTGTTAAATAATAGCACACAAAGACATCTCCCTATTATAGAATTGTCATGTATATTTATCTTGAGAGCATCAGTAAATTTAAAAAAAACGCTTGTTTTGGAAACATAAAAATGTCCTCAAATATATGGCAGTGGTAAAGTGAGTTTATATATATGTAAGTATATTTAATGTCAAAGGTGAATCTTGTCATTATATTTTAAAATACCTTGGGCATTACTGGCCAGAACTATTGTAATAGATTCATTTCATACTTATTGAAAACCGACTCTAAGTATTTTCACATACATTTTGTTTTTAGGAAAAATTTTACCAATGATTAACATATGTTGTCTAGAAGCAGAACCATCTGAATTGAAACTAAAATATGATAATTACCACTTTTATTAAATATCCAGCTGGCACATTTTGAAAATGTTATCTCAGCATCTAGCATTGGTTTTATTTTGGTTTCCGATTTCCCTATTTTTTAATCCTATTTTTGAGGGGGCAGGGATTAGGCTTACAAATTTCAATTTTTTTCTTGCATTACTGATTTTTTTTATCACGTGGTTTACAGGTCAATATTTGTGGCTCTGTCAAAGGATTTATCCCAGAACTATTGGCAGCAATTATTTCTTGAAATAATTTTAGATTGATTCCTATGTTAATATATGTCTTGGGGCTAATGATGTACAAGCCCTTAAGTCTGGTGTAATCTGGCAAAGTTAGAATGAGGTTCACTCATTTGTTGGATTCATCCATCCTTGACTACCCAATAAAATGTCCCTCTTATAAAGTGCTCTTTCTCTTGCTTTGGGGTCGTCAGGATGTTTATTTTCAGACCTTTGACAAGGTCTCTCTTCAACACTGAGGGTTTTCAGATTGGCCATTTTCATAGAGAGTGGAAGGCTTGTGTACATCATTTGGCTATTGAAGTAAAAAGATTATTAAACCATGTCACTGTTAATGTGTTAAGTACCTGTTTACTTCCTGGACTGAGGTCGGAGTGGTTACTGCAAGTGTTTGGGAGTTTGTCTTTCTGTGCAGGTGAGGTTTAAACGTCTTCCTTCCAATGGGCTGTGATCTCAGAAGGAGTGAATGTAGCAATGCCCGATGTGACCACTCTATTGCTGTCTTCGAAGTGCTTTTAATCTCCGAAAGTGTGTGGTTTTTCTGTGGGAGGGAACAGGTCACTGGAGATTTTTGCCTTTGCTATCTCTCCAGGTTCCATGCTTTGAAAATCAAAGGTAGATAACAGTTTGGAAAAACCCCATATGAGGCCAAAGATTTTTCTAAAGGTTTTTTTTTTATCTCTCTGTATAGCTCTGTATGTAACTACTTCAGGCTCAACCATCAGCAATTTTGGCTTCACTGAAATGTGTTTTCTTTAAATACACAAGATATAATAGCACATTAATGGGAATTGCATTTTTTTAATGTGCGTGGTACTGGAGATTAAATCCAGGGGTGTTCTGTCTCTGAGCTATACTCCCAGCCCTATTTTATTTTTTATTTGAAACAGGGTCTAAGTTGCCTAGGCTGGCCTGGAACCTGAGATCCCCCTGTCTTGGCCTCCCAAGTACTGGGATTACAGGCATGTGCCACTGTGCCCAGATGGAAATTACATTTTATAGAGATATATTTTGTCAAAAGTTTTTTAGGTGCATTTAAGTTCATTTGGCATCTCTGTCTTTGCAAAAAGCAGCATCTCCACGGAAGAGCTCTCCCTAGAGCATGCTCAGTGGCCGTCCACTTAAAAGCTGAAATTAGGTCACTGTTATTTTGTCTCAAGGTAACAAAAATAAAATCCCCAGTGAGTAACGACTTGGAATTTTACTTAAGTACTTAATTTCCTGAAAAAACAGTTTGCGAGGCTGAATAATTATTATTCTACTGAATAATTATATATTCCTCTGCTCCCAGAGTTCTTAAACTTTAGAGACAAATGTTTTTTAAAAGATCATAAAAAACTCTGATTAGTCAAAGGATAAAAGAAGTACACTATGGTTTATAGCCCTGTATCTAAAAACCTGTAGGATGGATGTATTTTAGAATTTGAGATATTCTTTTTTTTGGATTTTAGGAAAATAATCCATTTTGATTTTAGCAGGCTCTGGTGCAGTACTTTTAATCAAATACACTAATATTTCTGCTATGAAACATGAACATTTTCAGTAAAATAATTACTAGGAATAACCTCATATCAGTTAAGATTTCGCCTCCTATTGAGTCTTGGCACAGATAAACTTTAAAAAACAACCAAACCAACCAAATACCCACGTCTTCAAAACCTTTGAAGTTTGAGCTGGCACTTAGAATGTGGGCCTGTCCCTGTTTTTCTCTGGAGTCTATTTCCCTTACCCTAATATTTTGCTACCATAATGCTTTGCCACTATGTTTGCTACTTACTCTGATGTTTTGCTACTGAAAGTGTAGCTCAGAGATGAGCGACATCAGCATCCCTCGGGAGCTTCTTAGCAATGCAGGATCACGGGTCCCAGCCTAGACCTGCTGACTCAGAGTCTGCATTTTAATAAAATCCCCAGGTGATTCATATGCTCTATAAAGGTCGAGAAGCACTGTTCTAGTATTCTATTATTGTGTGTTTTCTGTGTCGTAATGAAATATCTGAGACAGGGTAATTTATGTAGAACTGGGATGTCTTTTTTTCTGGGTTCTGGAGGCTGAGAAGTCCAACAGCATGGCGCCAGCACCTGGTGAGGGCCCTCAGGATTCATCACAACATGGTGGAGGGCATCGCATGGCAAGACAGAGCAAATGTGCTAGCTAATGCCAACATGGAGGCCCACCCTCATGGCCTCATCTAATCCTAATTACCTTCCAGAGGCCTCACCTCTAAATACCTTTAACATAGGAATTTGGGTATTAAAATTCTAATACATGAATTGGGGAGGGGGTATTCAAACCATAGGAATTGGCTTTAATTTAGATTCTAAGTCCTAGAGGATAAAGGCTAACATGGGAATACTGTAGTTATTCAGACTTGGAGAATGAAGATTTCTGTGTTCCCCTCTTGGTGGTATCCTCTTCTCTGCAACCCACACCTGGATGACCCTATCACTGAATCTTATCTTCAGTATTTTATTCTTTCCTCCTTCCTTCCTTCTTTTTAAAGATTAGTCTGACAGTATTTGATTTTAAGTGGATCATTTAATTCATTTGTTTATATTTATGTTAGCCTGATCATTAAATGGGCAAGTGAACTAAATAGACCCTTCTGAGAAGAAGGAATGGCTTAAAAATATGAAGAAATGTTTAACATCTTTAGCAATCAGAATGTAAATCAAAACTAAGATTTCATCTCATTCCAATTAGAATGACAGTCATCAAGAATACAAATAATATAAATAATGGTGAGAATGTGGGGGAAAAAGAGCATTTATATACTGTTGGTGGGATTGTAAATTAGTACAACCACTTTGAAATAAGTATGGAGTTTCCTTATAAGACTAGGAATGGAGCCACCATATGATCCATCTATACCATTCCTCAGTATTTATCCAAAAGAATTAGTCACCATACTATAGCAATAACAAGCATACCATGTTTATAGTAGTGCAATTCACAATAGCCAAATTATGGAACCCTGCCTAGGTATCGTCAACATATGAATGGATAAAGAAAATGTGATATATCTGTATTTATATATCTATATGTATATGTATACATGTATATATCTATATATCTATATATGTATACGTATACATATATATCTATATCTATAGATATATATGTATTTGTGTGTGTGTGTTAGAGCTTTATTCAGCCATAAAGAAGAACAAAATTATGTCATTTTCAGGAAGATGGATGGAACTAGAGAGCATTATGTTAAGCGAAATAAGCCAGACTCAGAAAGTCAAGGATCTGATTTTCACAATGAATTATTTAGACTCTTTTTAAAGTGAGGCTCCCTTGGTGACAAACTCTCTTGGTTTTTGTCTGCACGGGTCATTATTTTGCCCTTATTCTAATCTGTTTAAGCTATCATTTTGTTTTTTATTTCAATTTCAATATTTTTATTTCTAGTATTTGAAGTATTTCCCATATGTGAAGTCTTTTTTGCATCCGAGTCTCCTGACTGTAACATTGTGCTTTGTTTCCTAGTTTATGTATGTGTGAACTTAACTGATTAGTTTATTAAATTTTAACTGTGATCTGTTTGTTTTTCTTATAACTTTGTGAAGATTCTTCCAGGTCTGGGTTATAGAAAAATTCTTCCAGAAAGTAATTGAAGTTGCCTCTGCTATGTACCTGGGTTATTATCAACTATGACCCCTAACATTAAATTTTCTACTTCAGGTTTTTGGGGACCCTTGGTAGCTTTATGAATTTGTGCTACAAACTTATATGAGTTTTGGTCTGTAGTAATGTTGGTTTTTCTTCTTTTTCCATCCACGGTCAATATTTGAGACAGGGAAGTTTCCTTGAGCTCAACCAGAAATATAGCTTAATTTTTCTGTTGCTGGGAAGGAGATCCTCTTGGCCAGCTTGTCTTTGGCAAGCCCTGGACTTTGTTTGGGCCCCTGCATCCTTTGGGCAGTATTTCTCCTACTCATTTGGTTCCTTTGTGGGAAATGAAAAAGTTCTACTCTAGACAGATGTGGGTACTCAGTGTAGTAAAGGGACCACAGGCTGGGTTTCAGCAAGTTCCCTGTTTGTTGTGGTCTTGCCTTCTAGGCCTTAAGGCAAATCTCAAGTACCCTGGAATTAGACAGGTGGGCTCAAGGGAAAAGCTAGCCTCAGGGCTTAATTTACCTCACAGGAATCTTATGTGTATAAATGTATGTGTGTGTATGTGGTTTTTGTGCATACATACATATATTTTCACCATTGAGTATTAATTACTCTCTTGTTAGCTCATTGATGCACTTAAATAAGACGTTAAAAAATTTTATTCACTACGTTTCATGATTTTCAGCAGGAATGTAGTCAGGGTCGGTCACCAGTATAGTGGACTGGCTGGATGCTAGTCTCCTTTGCTTTTCTTTGGTTATACTCTCTATGCATATATCTCTAATGATATATTATTTAGTTTTTGCCTATTTTTAAACATTATGTGAATTGAATAATTTTATATAATCTTCTACAACTTTGTTTTTTCTCAACATTTCTATATATAGTCATTCATTCCCATGCCAATGTATGAATTTATTTTACTATTCAACACAATATGTTAACTGTTCAAATTCCACCATCGAAGGACTTTTATATTATTTCTGGATTTTGCAATGATGATTAATGCTGCTAAGAACATTTTGTACATGTCTGCTGTTGCACACATCCAGTATTTTCTCTATAATATATTCCTGGGGTTAGAACTGCTGATTCATTGAGTAAGCACTTATAGAAGTAAACAGAGTCATCCTTCAGTATCCAAGGATGTTCAAGTCCCTTTTATAAAATGGTGCAGTATTTGCATATAACCTATGTGCATCCTCCTGCATACTTAAATCATCTCTAGATTACCTGTTATACCTAGTGCAATGTAAATGCTATGTAAATAATGGTTATATTGTATTGTTTAGGGAATGATGACATAAAAAAATCTGTGTATGTTCAGTACAGACATGATTTTTTTTCTTATCAATATTTTTGAACCTCAGTTGGTTTAATCTCCAGATGTGGAACCCATGGATATAGAAGGCTGACTATACTTTCAAGATGCCTTATGTTATTAACATGTCTCATAGAAATCTCCGTGTTATAATTCACAATAGCCAAATTATGGAACCAACCTAGGTGTCTATCAACAGATGAATGGATTACAAAATTATGGGATAGCCATACAATGGAATTCTACTCAGCAATAAAGAAGAACAAAATTATGTCATTTGCAAGAAAATAGAAGGACCTGGAGAACATTATGTTAAGTGAGATTAGCCAGTCACAGAAAGTGAAGGGTCATATGTTTTCTCTCATATGTGCAAGCTAGGGAGTAATTGGGTTACCAGAGGGACTCCAGATAATGGAGGAGAAACCTCAGTGGAGCCAGGGAGGTGGTCTAAAGGAAGGGGTGGGGGAAGAGTGAGGATCAATGAAGGAATTAATACCATCGGCTTTGTGTACATATGTGGAAATAGCAACATCAATCTCAGTACCCTGTATGAGGAAGGGAGGGAACAGGGGTGTACCAAGTGCTGTGTGCATGTATGTCACTGTCAACATGATTTACATTATGATGTGAGACTCTAATGCACCAATAAAAGCATATAAAAAAGAAATCTCTGTGTTATAGGTCAAAAAATGGCTTTTAAAGAGCTCTTACAGGAATTGCAGTTTTATTATTTTTAATACCATATTTAAGTTCCTTCTCTGTAACAATTGGGTGCAATGCTCTTTGCAAATTCTTTTTACATTAATAATGAATATAAGAAGAGTAGAAGTTTCTTTTGTGACTTTCTATGAGTCAGGCACTGTGCTAAATGCGTAGCATGCATTGTGTCTTTTAATCCTCTCTACAACCTCTGGAACAGGTGCCATTATGAATCCTCTTTCACAGAGGAGTGAACTCAAGAATGGAGAGTGAAGGCTCTCACAATCTTGTTCTCAATGGACCTTCTCCTCCATTATCCTACAACCCTCTTTTATTTTAGTAGGTGGATGTGTGTCTGGGAAGCTTATATGTGTTTTAAATCAGTAGGCAGGTAGCATTTAGTCAAAGCAGCTCTGATCTGAGGAGGCAGTGGCTTACTTCTTAGCTCAGTCCTTGGAGGTAATCACCAGCCTTCCATTCAACTAGCAATTTAATATATGTTTCACAGATTAAATTAGCTTCAAACAGATGTTAATTTTCATGTCAGAAGTATTATCACATTAGAGTCAAAGTTAGGTTTGTAATCATTAGAGCAACGTAGCTTCGTCCATTGGTTTTAAGATTTGGCAGCACATCATACCACCTGGGGAGCTTTAAAAAGCACTGCTGCTTGGGTATCTCATGCCTATAAGCTCTGATATATCTGGTCTGGGTGTCATCCAGGGCAGCAGAAGTTTTACAGCTCCCCAAGTGAGTCTAATGTGTAGCTAAGGCTGAGGATTACTTGATAGTGGTTTATACAAGTGCCGCATTCAGATTAATTGGGCTGAGATCCTGCTTCTGCCACTCACGAGACGTGTAACCTTAGGCAAGTTTCCAAATGTTGATGCAGCTCAATTTCTTAAAATGGGGTCAATGATAAAAATAGTATCTGTATCTCAAAGCATTGCCATGAGGATAAAATGTAAAATGAGTGTAACGTATATAACGTGCTTAGAATAGTGACTGGCTGCTGTGGTTTGAGTATAAATGAGTGTCCTCCAGAGATCCCCCAGAGAGTATGTAAAGGTTTGGTCCCGAGGGTGGGGGAAGTGGGAGGTGCTATGGATCTTTAAGAGGTAGGGCTTAGAGCTGGTTGTGGTGGCACATGCTTGTAATCCCAGTACTTGGGAGGCTGAGACAGGAGGATCACAAGTTCGTGGCCAGCCTCAGCTACTTAGTGAGGCCCTCTGCAACTTAGTGAGACCCTGTTTCAAAATAAAGAATAAAAAATAGGGCTGGGGGTGTAGCTTAGGGGTAGAATGCCCTGGGTTCAATCCCCAGTACTACAAAACAAAACAAAACAAAACAAAACAAAACAAAACAAAACAAAACAAAAACAAAACAGAGGTAGGGCTTATTTTAAGGTTCATACGTCACTAGGGGGGTGTCCTCAAAAGGGATTATGAGACCCTCTCCCATTCTCTCTCACTCCTACCTCATGATGTGACCACTTTCTCTGCCATGTGGTCCCGCCATTGCCATACTTTTCTTTCATCAGACATCAATCCAATGGGGCTACCTGATAGCGGATTTGGACATCTAAACTGTGAGTTAAATAAATCCTTTCTCCTTATAGGTTAATCCCTTCAGGTGTTTTGTCATAGTAACAGCTAACTAACAACACCAGCACAAAATAAACATTTATTAGCAAATTTAAACATATTACTAATGAAATGACTATTATTGGGTAGTCTCTTGTCTCCAAGGCATTTTGGGAAGCTAAGAATTTAAATCAAACCAAGTGTGGCATAGTGCCAACCCAGTTTTGGTGTTTGGTTGGCTTTGTGTAATTTTTGGTCCTGTGGTTTTTAAGTTAGTTCTGATCATCCTTTGAATTTAGGAAGCATCTGTTGGAATCATTTAAGATGTTTGTTTCCAAAAGACTGCAGAAGTTAAATCAAGGTATTTGCAGAGGAATGATTGACAACTTGTAGGTAGAGAATGTTATGGTGCTTCCCACCGTAACAGAGAGAAAAGTGGTCGTGTAAAAATGAGCATTTCTTTAAACAAAATTAGCACATCCAGAATGATTTAACACAAACCATTATTGTTGAAATACTCATATTTTCAGAGGAAATCCTCAGTAACATAAGTGGTATTAATTTTTGAACCCATACCAGTATTTTCCCCATCATCTACATGCTCAATGTGGTTCCCCAGTTTCCCAGCATCTCTTCATTACTTCTTATCCTGTCTCATAGACAGAGGGCTTAAAATTTTTGTGTCTTAATTTTGTGCTTTTATTTATCTCTCCAGTTAATAGTAAGATAATCATCAACAGAGGGTGCATTTGTAAATCATTTTCAGGTTTCCTGTTAGATTACTTGATAATTCCAGAGAAAGTGTATTCCCAATTGATTTGTGTTCAACTGGCAATGCTTCTGATTTTAGGGCCTTATTTAGCTTCCATCCTTACTGACAAGCAAACATACTTTTATTTACTTATTTTGTGGTACTGGGGATTAAACACAGGGACATTCTACCTCTGAGTTACACCCCAGCCCTATTTTATTTTTTAGTTTGAACCAGGGTCTCACTAAGTTGTGGAGGGCCTCGCTAAGTTGCTGAGAACCTGTGGTTCTCCTGTCTCAGTTTCCCAAAGACTGGGATTATAGGCATGTGCCACCATGCTCAGCTTGCAAACATACTTTTAAATGAACTATTCTTTAAAGAAATAGTTTAGCAAAGTAAGGATCTTTTTGTAGTGTAAATAATCTTTTGTTCAGGATATTTTTGACAAATTTGCCATATTCTTTAAGCCATTCCTTCCATACTGGATGTGTCTTCATTTGTTTTTTATTATGGATAAAAGACGTGTGCAAATATAGTTTCTAATTATCTCAGTTCCAGTCTCTCCAGTTAGATATCATCTATCATGAAAAATATTAGCTACTTTATCCATGGTATTAAGCGTTGAACCAGGACTTGTGATCCTGTGCTCATCAGGTCATTTATGAAATATAATTTAATATTTAATTCATTAGCATACCCAACAAGATATATAAACATGATTACAGCCTTGTACTTAAGGATTGTACAGTGACTGTGTATATATCATATCTGAGAGATGAACAGACTTAGATGAAGATAAGATCCAAATATAGCTCTTTTACATTTTATCTTTCCTATTAGCTAGTCCATCTTCTCTTTCCCACAAAATAGAATGGATTATTTTTTACTATAAACATAATGCATATTCAAGATAAAAGAGAGACAATAAAGGAGAAAGGGAAAATTACCGGTGATCCCTCCACCTAGACATAATAACTGTTGTTAACAACCTGTTTTTTCTTATAACATTTTTCTGTGTGCTCATAGGCTGACATTTTTTTCTTGCAGACATTTGCTGTATACACATAGGCTGCTCCAGTTGTTCAAGTCCCACACCAGCCTGCGCAGGCCATTAGGATGCGAGTCTACCTTTTCAGTCCTGGGTCCCATGGATGTCGGAACAGGCTGGCGGGCTGGCAGGGAAATACTAAAACCTCTCTGATTATTTGTATTCATCTGACCAAAGTTAGTCGGAAGAACGAGATGTCATTGATATCCAGGTCTCCCCAACAGACGGCTCTGGTTAACATTGAGGCATTCCTCAAATTCTTCCTTAAAAATGAAACCTTTTTGTTTTTTAGAGGACAGGATCTTTCAAACTCCTACCTAGACCTTTTCTCCAGGCTGTCCTGGGTAGACCCTGTGTGACCTTACCTCTAAGTATCTTTACAGCATTTACATTTTGCTCCTTCGTTTTATAATGTCATCACTCCTGGGAGAATGGGCCCTTACCAGCGCCACCTAGAGGTGCTAATTCATTGTATGCTCATTAGGCACCTTACCCTTGTTCTTCACTTCTTCATGCTGAAAACAGGAGAAAATACTCTGCAGCCATAATTTTTTCCCTGTTCTTGTCTTACTCTAACTATAGCACTAACACAACTTGTTTTATTTTTCAATTTTCAAATCTTAATTTTCATTTTACCTATTCAGTATAGTTTTAAAGTCATATAACATTTCATTGAACGAATGTCTTTACTTATTTAATCAACTGTTTGATATTTATTTCCAGTTTTTCAATAATTAGCACTGCTGGTTTAAAAGATATATAGGTCTAACAACTCTGTATAAAATTTGGCTATAAAACTTTTATATGTATATATTTACACATTATGTATACATGTATAATATAGCCAAATTTTATATATCAATAACCAAATTATATATATGCATGTGTGATACATATATATAAAGTTCTATATATAGTCAGCCCTCCATATCTGTGGATTCAACTAACCATGGATTGAAATATTTGAAAAAAATTGCATCTGTGAACATGTACAGACTTTTTTTGCTATTATTCGCCAAATAATACAGTATAACAACTATGTTCTGGCATTTACATTGTATTAGGTATTATATGTGATGTAGAGATAATTTAACATATATGGGAAGATGTGCATAGGTTATCTGTGAATACTATGCTATTTTATTACAGGGAGATTTTGGTATCTACAGGGGTCATGGAACCAATTCCCTGATGATAGTGAGGGATAACTGAATAGTCGAATTATCCTATTAAACAATTGTACCAATTTATAGTCCTACAAGGGGGCATTAGAATTTTCTTTTCCCAGAGCCTCACAACACTGATTATTTGCAATCCTTTCAAACTTTGTAATTAATACAAATAAAAACTTACTATTCTTTTAAACAAATGGTGCTGGGAAAACTGGTTATCCACCTGTAGAAAAATGGAGCTGAATCCTTACCTCTCATCCTGTACAAGAGTCAACTCAAGATGGATCAAAGACTTGGAAGTTAGACCAGAGACTGTGAAATTATTAGAAGAAGCCATAGGTCCAACACTCCATCATACAGGCACGGGTAGAAACTTCCTCAAAAAGACCTCCAAAGCATGGGAAATTAAAACAAGAATTAATAAGTGGGATAGCATTAAACTACAAAGCTTCTGCTCATCGAAGGAACCCATCAAGAACTTAAAGAGAAAGCCTATG
>PVJS01000017.1:141560-256598 GCA_004027185.1 Glis glis
TGACAGAGGTCTAATATCTAGGATATACAAAGAACTTTAAAGACTTTACACTAAAAAAAAAAATCTGATCAAGAAGTGGGCAACTGAAATGAATAGACACTTCACAAAAGAAGAGATACAAATGGCCAATAGATACATGAAAAAATGTTCAACATCATTAGCAATCAGGGAGATACAAATCAAAACTACTCTAAGATTTCATCTAACCCCAATTAGAATGGCAATCATTAAGAAGTCAAACAACAACAAATGTTGGCGAGGATGTGGGGAAACTGGGACTCTTCTACACTGTTGGTGGGATTGCAAACTAGTTCAACCACTATGGAGATCAGTGTAGATATTCCTCAGAAAACGGAATGGATCCACCATATGATCTGGCTATACCACTACTGGGTATCATACCAAAGGGATTGAAACTAGAAAACTACAGTAATATATGCATACCCATGTTCATAGCAACACAATTCACAGTGGCCAAATTATGGAACCAACCTAGGTGTCCATCAACAGATGAATGGATTACAAAATTATGGGAAATACACACAATGGAATTCTATTCAGCAGTGAAGGAGAACAAAATAACAGCATTTGCAAGAAAATGGAAAAATCTGGAGAACATTATGTTAAGTGAGATTAACCAATCACAAAAAAAGAAGGAACATATGTTTTCATTAATATGCACAACCTAGGAATTAGTGAGGACACAAAAGGGACTCCAATGACAACAGAGAACCCTCAGTGGTGCAAGAGAAGGGGTATAAGGGAAGGGGAAGGGCAAGAAAGAAGTGAATCTATGGAATTACTGTCATAAACAATGTGTACATATGAGATTATACCAACATCATTCTTAGTACTACATGGGGGGAAGTGGGGGGAGGGACACCAAGAGCTGTGTGCATGTATGCTAACACCAAACTGATACTCATTGTGATGTGAGACTACAATGCACCAATAAAAACATATTAAAAAAACTTACTATTGATTTATAATTACTTAGTGGTAAATTGAATATTTTTCCATATCTTTATTGGACCTCTGTATATGAATTCCCTTTTCATAATTTTACTCACTTTTCCATTGAGTGGTGGTTTCCCTTATTGATTTGTATAGGTCTGTGTATAGTAAGGTCACTAATTCTTTTCCTATTTAACAGTAATAATACACATATTCTCCTTGTTTTTCCATTAGTCTTACGCCTCATTTAGTTTTTGTTTTGTTTCTTCATAAATGCTAAATTTTTATATAATCATCTGTTAGTTTTTTTCTTTATTGTTTCTGGCATTTATGGCATGCATTCAAAGCCCTTTCCCACCCCAAAGTTACAAAACTATTAGAAAATGATGTCAAGATGTTACTTCTAATATGTACTAAATGCTTTTGCATAATTGGTTCTGTTTTGAAGCACTCTGATTCTATTTCTTTAGTCTACCTGTCTTTTCCTATGCCTGTTCCTTATTGTCTTGAATAATGCAGGATACATACTTATATCTAACAGAATAAGCACACCTATTATCTTCTTTTCCAAAAAAATTCAGCCTCTTATTGAAAAATTATTCTTTCAAATAAATGTTCAACATTTTGTAAAGTTTCAAGAAACATCCCAGAGGTATTTGTATTTATATTATAATAAATTTTTAGCTAATTCATAGGAGAATTGACATCTTTGTAGTATTAAGTCATGCAGTCTGAGCTAGAGCATAGGCATTGTCTGCATTTATCCCCTTAATTTCTTTCAGATTCTCAAGGATAGTATCAAAATTCTCAGATCCCTCTCTCTGAAGATTTCTCCCCCAGAACCCACTGATGGCTCTCCAGACCCATGGCATCCCAGCCTGATGTTACACTGGCACTTCCTTTCATGACTCTTCTGAATCCAAGTTTCCAGCTTCATCTTCCCATTATGGTTTTTAACTTATACCATTGGTTTTATTTCTTCCATCTCTCATTATATTTATTGCATTAGGAACTCAACTCAGTAAGAAAACAAATAGCCCCATTAAAAGAAAACAAGGAGAACCCTATTAAAACTCATGGGAAGCCGGGTGTGGTGGCGCACGCTTGTAATCCCAGTACTTTGGGAGGTGGAGACCGGAGGATCCGGGTTCGCGGCCAGCCTCAGCTCTCTCTCTCTCTCTCTCTCTCTCTCTCTCTCTCTCTCTTTCTCTACCTAGTGAGGCCCTCCACAACTTCATGAGACCCGGTTTCAAAATAAAGCATAAAAAAATAGGGCCGGGGGTGTAGCACGGAGGTAGAACGCCCCTGGGTTCTATCCCCGGTACCACAAAAAAAAAAAAAAACTCATGGGAAATTTCTCAAAAGAAGACATACAGATGACCAACAGGGATATGAAAACATGCTCAGCATCGCTAATTGTCAGGGAGAGGTAAATTAGAACCCCAATATGCTATCACTTCACATCTGTTAGAATATCTACTTTCAAATGATGTATTTTATACTACTTATCTGACATGGTTTGCACATATATTCTGCCCTTCTACAGGTTATCTCTTCACTTTGTTGATTGCTTCTTCTGCAATGCAGAAACTTTTTAGTTTGATGCACTCCCATTTCTCTATTTTTGCCATTGTTGCCTTCGCTTTTGGTGTCATAGCCAAAGAATCAGTGCCCAGACCAATGCCATGTAGCTTGTCTTCTGTGTTTACTTCTAGTATTTTTACAGTTTCAGATCTTATAGTTAAACCTTTAATCCATTTGAAGTTGATTTTTGTGTATGGTGTGAGATGAGGGGGTTTGCATTTCTTTCCTAAAAACACAGTGTTTTTGATAATAATAATATCCTAGAACATTCTGAATTAAGTAGTGAAGAGCCTTCTGCAAGTCCTAGCTCAATTACTCAATTTTGATAAGTTGACTATTCTCAGGTCTGGGTACCTTATCTATAAAATAAGGAAATTAAATCATAAGATCTCACAGGTCCTACAATTCCTCTCACATCAGATTAAAAAAAATAGATTCCTTTCTCAATTTTCAAGAAAACATGTGATTTTGATGGTGGCTACCATTAGCATTCACTTTTGCTTTTACTGTTTTTAGCAATCAATGGGAAGTACCTCGGGTAAAATCTCTCAGGCCTGCATACATCTGGTCAAAGCTCAGTTATTGATTTTTTTTTTTTTTGCTGAAACACACATATATAAAAAATGAAGAGGCAAAAGTTAGTTTTCATCAGCTCAGAATATAGTATTATGGTTGCTGATCTCCCTGAAACATAAGTTGTTCTCAATAATAAATTAAGTTGTATAATCTTTAAAAGGTTTGGCCAGGTGGAAAGCCTTTCTAGAAGGCCAATTTGTCCACATGGTGTTTAATCTTAACCCCCCTAGCCACACTACTGATGTGTTCCCAGGGGAAATTGACTCCATCAGGAGCCCACTACCTTGGGCAGCACTTTCTTCTCCATCAGCGTGACATATGGTAATTCCGTCATGTACTTCGTTTGGTGAAACGTTCTTCCTCACAGCACAGTGGGTACGCCATACATACAGAACCACTGAGAGTCATTCCTCTCTGCAACAGTAAGGCATGAAGGGAGAGAATCAAGAAAGCCAGAGAGAAAGATATTAACATTTATTTGCTGCCTTCTGCATGACATCTGCCTAATTATTTATTTTAATTGCATTAGGTGATTATTACTATCTTAATTTATGTGTGAAGAAATTGTTGCCCAGAGAGGTTAAGTAACTTTCCCAACACTCCTCAGTGTTAAATGGCTAATGAGAGATATCAACCTAGGGTGTTCTGGCTCCACCAGGTTCAAAATCAGTCCAGAAGAACTGGCCACCTGAGCCCAGGTATGCCACAGGGCCTGGGGCCATCATTTCTTCAGCAAGGACAGATTATTCCTGAGAATGTAGGATTTGGGGCTGTGTTTAATAAGCAGAGCAGAAGCATCAGAAGGGTTAAGATGACAATCCTGAGGGAGAGATTTCCTGACTCAGAGCGGGTTATCTTTGCTTCATCTCACAGTAAAGAGGAAAGTTCGACTTCCTGAGACTCCCTCAAATTCATCTTTTTTCCCCTCCTCTTCTTGCTGTGAATACCAAGACTGTGGTGTTTATTCCTGCTCTTTTTCCTTAGAGATACACTAAAGTCACTTAAAAAAATGTCTGGAATAAAATGCACTAAATGATTCCTGTCTTAGAAAAGACTCCAGTTAAGCCAGTGAGCATCCCGTAATGCACCGGCACTGACCGAGTTCTGTTTCCCACGCCCTACTGAGACGGTGTGAGGGGAGAGGGAGCAGTTCTCCCAAAGCGTTCTGAGTCTCGAGGCCTTTGCTTGGGGGTACCTATGTCCTCCATTGGTTTCAAGCATCGGAGCTTTTCTCTCATAATATATATCTTTGTTAGTTTGAATTTATGACCACCGGGTTGTTGGAGTTCTTCTTTGCATCCATACTTAACCCCTGACCTCCCAAAGAAGGGCTGCTGACATTATGCTTTAGGCTGGGCATTTCTACTGTGTAACCTTGACAATAATGCCAGGGAGACTTTGGTTTTCATTAAGTCCTTCTCTCTTTCTTCTTTGCCCATACATCTTCTCTTGTTGCCTTTCTGCACTGTATCATCAAGGTGTATTCGGTTCTTCTGTGAGCCCTGTGCAGAGGAATTTTGCAACTGATGTAAGCCATGTTTTTTGATGGAGTATCTACTCTCTGGAACTTTCCATCTCTTGGTTGGAACTATGTGTTCCATTCCCACTCCCTCATCTTCAAAATCTACACCCAAAATTTTGGTCGGGAGTTTTATGGGGTTTGTTGGAATATATGCTTTGAAAAAGTTGAAGCTGACTAGTTCCTTTGCAAGTAAATGGCAAAAAAAACACCTTATGAACTGGTTCTTAGAAGAATGAAATAATAAAAGGAAAGTTCTAAGTAGAAGTTAAAAACAGAAGTTTTCCTCTTGATTCAGTTTCTAATCAGTCAACAAAACGGTATCTGAATAGTTTTAGCTAATGAACAAGGTCCCCCAAACAGTTAATTGTTCTGACTAATAAATACTTTTCATATATTTTCCTGAAGTGTTTATTACTTTGTGTTCTTAGAACCATAATAGTAAAATATTGACTCAATATTTTTCTCTGCGTATTTTTGCCTCCTTCATCAAATAAGATGAAATAGCTGGGCGTGGTGGCGCACGCTTGTAATCCCAGTACTTTGGGAGGCGGAGACCAGAGGATCCGGGTTCGCGGCCAGCCTCAGCTCTCTCTCTCTCTCTCCCCCTGTCTCTCTCTCTCTCTCTCCTTAGCGAGGCCCTCCGCAACTTCGTGAGACCCGGTTTCAAAATAAAGTATAAAAAATAGGGCCGGGGGCGTAGCGTGGAGGTAGAACGCCCCTGCGTTCAATCCCTGGTACCGCAAAAAAAAAAAAGATGAAATATATTTTTTAAAAAATATGTCACACAATGGAATATTATAAAGTAGTGAACTATAAATACTAAACTATAGATACACACAATGTGGATGAATCTTAGTAATGACTATGACTGAGAAAGGAGGTTTCAGAAGAATACACCGAGTGTGATATCCTTTCATAAAAATTGGAATCGTGAATTTCAACAATGTACCACTTTTTTGTGAAGAAAGAAACAAACACAAAATTCAGGGTAGTGGTTATGATGAGGGGTGAACACATAAGTAAGTATTGGCAATGTTCTAATTTTAAGATTAAGTAGTAAGTTCATGCTATTCATTGTATTAAAACTGATTCTTTTTTTTTTTTTTTGCAATACCAGGGATTGAACCCAGGGGCATTCTACCTCCGAACTACACCCCTGGTCCTATTTTTTATTCTTTATTTTTGAAACAGGGTCTCACTAACTTGCGGAGGCCTCACTAAGTAGCTGAGGCTGGCCATGAACCCAGATCCTCTAGTCTCAGCCTCCCAAGTACTGGGATTACAAGAGTGTGCCACCACGCCTGGCTAAAACTGATTCTTAAATTGTTGGTGCATTGCAATTATACACCATAATGAGGTTCAGAGTGATAGAAACATACATGCACACAGCAGGTATTGTGTGTGTTTTCCTTCAGGTCCCTGCCCTCTTCCTCCCCTCCCCCCATAGATAATATTAAAGGCCTATAAATGGACCAATGATGCTGGTTTCTGCTACTTATGAGCCATCAATTTTCATCTAGGATCCCTCCAAATAAATCACATGGATGAGCTCATCCATTCCAAATTTGGGATCTTTGAAGCTTCTGATGTTCCTGCATGGTCTTTGGATTTATAGCTGTGATCCTCAGGGAGCAAACAGGCCAGTCAGGTTCCTAATGGCCAGTGGGAATGGATAGTACTTCAGATAGGGAGCTGTTTAGAGGAGTCTGTGCTTTGAGCTGAGCAAAGATAAGACCAGAGGTCTTTTGAGTCATCATCTCTGCAACTGAGATGAGAATGAGTCTTTCCAAATGAAGGCAGTTGTCCCACCTCTCTGTGTGGCCAGCAGACTGAGCTACATTCAACGGCCTGGCCTTGATTAAATGGCACGTTCAGCTCATTGTAACATTCGGGCAGGTTGTGTTCACAAGAAGTACACATGGGTGCCGCTCATTTGAATCAAAGCTGAGATGGCCCCCTGTGATCTACTCCTCTTCCAATTATCACAGAAATGTATTTCTGAGTGACTGGCCCCTCAATTTTGTAGGCTCTCCTGCCTGCTCCCATGGCTGCCTGAGAGATTATCTCAGCTCAACATTCACCACGTATCACTACATTTCAATTAAGTTTCTGCTCTTCCTGGCAAAATAGAAGTGGGACTTCATTGGAAATGATGTGCTACAAAGAGGGCAAGGGAAGCGTATCACTTAGAGTTATTGGCATCAAGCCGCCATCGTTTCTCATCCGGACAGCTCTCAGGCTGCTCCGCTCCCTTCAAGCCGCACCCTACACCTTCCCAGCCCGTCTCCATCCTCAGCTGGAATGATCTTCCGAAGGCTTAAACTAGACCAGATTGTCCTTCTTCTTAAAAATCCTATAATGGTTTCCCATCACTCCTAGCATGATGTCCCCACTTTTTATTTTTATTTATTTATTGCGGTACCGGGGGTTGAACCCAGGGGCGTTCTACCTCTGCGCCACACTCCTGGCCCTATTTTTTTATACTTTATTTTGAAACCAACTCTCACGAAGTTGCGGAGGGCCTCACTAAGGAGAGAGAGAGAGAGAGAGAGAGAGAGAGAGCTGAGGCTGGCCGCGAACCCGGATCCTCCGGTCTCCGCCTCCCAAAGTACTGGGATTACAAGCGTGCGCCACCACGCCCGGCGGATGTCCTCACTTTTTATCATGTGCTATGGGGCTCCCTTTGACATGGTCCCTGCCCACCTTGTGTCGCATCATTTTACACTTTGCTCATTATGTCCCAGTCCCCCTGGCTTTCTTTGTGTTCCCCAGTCACCCCATGCTCAGCTCCCCTGAAAGGCCCCGGGCATACACAGTTTCCTCTGCACATTCTCATCTTCCACCCAATCTAAAGCGGCCCATCCCTACCTCTAGGGACACGATCTCATTGCACCTGTGTATTCTCTTCAGTGCAGTTAGCACTCGCTTAAGTTATTCTATTCATCTGCACTGTTTATGTTTTCTCCGATTAAAATGAATCTTGACTGTTCACCATTGAATCCCTGGTGCCCAGAACAGTGGCTGGCACACAGAAAGCAGCAGGAAATGGAAGCATGACCAGAGATCGCAACTCACTCATTGGTATGTGTGTCCATCACGTACAGAACCAAATTAAATCGCTCCCAGCAAGCATGCAGCAAACCTTCCCATTTTTCTTTAATCATATTACAAAGCATGAAAAAAATCTGTGCACACAGCTGGAATGGCAATTAATAAATTCTGAGACCCACTCGTGTGCATTTAAATAAATATTGCTAAAAAGAAGTAGGCCGACGTCAGCTGATCTGAATGTGTATTCCTACACATTGTCTGTTAGTTTCCTGATGATCAAAACTGGGTTAGTCTATGATGTATCTTTCCTGTGAGGGACATGAAGGGTATCTGCTTTACCCAGTTTGTTTTTCTATGCTGGAGATCGCTCTTGAATATAAAAAGCAGTTTGCTTGGCCCCTGTTTCCTTTCCTTTTGATGAGAATGGTTTAGTGGGGAAGAAATATTTACTAGAATCAGATAATTAAAATGCTTTATGTATTTTTCATATGCAAATGCATTTGGGTTTCTTTGAAGGAGAGTTTCACAGCATACAGCAGAATGAAAAGCACGATTCTCGTTTCTTCTCCCAGGCTCCTCCCCGGCCGGATTTGGCACTTGCTGGTCGGCATCTCATAGTTTAGCTTGGATGAGAGCTCCCTGGTGTCCACAGGGACAGTCCTGGCTTCTCCCTTCCCCAACTGCCATACCCACACTAGGGTGTCAACTCCCAGGTGGGCTGATGGGAAGGGAGATTAGAAACAGGTTTGTAGTTCATTAGTACTTTCAGAAAACATGTGGTAAGATAGTAGGTAAATATAACCCATTGGCTTTTATTGATGATAAACATTCCTTAAAAGCCTCAAATAGTGGCTAAACATAAAGCCTGAATCCCTTTAGATTTCCCAAAGCACCTTCCTAGTTCCTTCGTAGTATGGGTCTGTGTTGAACAAAGTTAATAGATTGTTTTTTATAAGCCGTTCACCTTTATTTTTTTATTTATTTCTTTTTTGTGGTACTAAGGATTGAACCCAGGGGCATTCTACCTCTGAATTTTATTTTTTCTTTTGAAACAGAGTCTTGCTAAATTGTGGAGAGCCTCGTTAAGTTGCTGAGGCTGTCCATGAACCTGAGATCCTCCTGTCTCAGCCTCTCAAGTACTGGAATTACAGGGATGCCACCACTCCTGGCTGACAGCTCTCTTTTAGCTGCTCATATCCATACATAGAGCAGCAAAAAGTAGGCCTTCGTGGAGAAGGCCGAAGGGAAGGTAGGACAGTCCCCACAGAGCCCCCTCTGGAAAGAGGGCCAGGCTAGTGGACTTGGAAGGGATCACTATCTGGACCCAGCTGGGCCTTGCCAATGTCTCTTACCAACATCCTTGAAATCTATGTAGGGTTGGTGCGAGCCCCTGTTGCCACGCACAGTGGAAGTCCTCCCTCCTCCCCAGTGTTCTCATTCCCAGGGGCTCTATTTTCTCACACTCATTGTTGCCTGGCGGCTTCCCCACAGCTCCACCCTGCCTGACCATCACATCCTGGCCGCTGTCCCTTGCCTGCTCTTATGCAGAGCCCTTGGGTCACGCTTCACGTTCTATCGCCCTCCCACCACTGGGAGCCTCTGCTGGGGGCAGCTAGGCTGAGGTGACTCCTTCCGTGCCAGGAGCTCTGGTCACAGCTCAGGTCACCTTTTTCCCATCCTCACTTCAGGGGTATATTAGGTGTCCTTAGCTTGGAAGGGGCACTTTGAAGGGAGGAACCTGGACCAGATGAGTCCATCTCCCTAACCCTGCACAGCTCATCCTTATGGACTCTTCTCCAAGCTGCATTCTGGAGCTACATTTCAGTGGCTTTCATCTCCTCCGAGGTTGACCTTGGGGCTTACGATCCGTTTTGTTTTGTTTGCTTATGCAGTGCTGGGGATGGAACCAGGGCCTCATTCATGCTAGGAAAGCCCTTACCACTGAGCTACATCTCCAGCCCTTACTAGCGCTTTTAAATAAGCGCTTTTAAATATATTGGACTTCACCAATATGGTACCACCATCTCTGCTGTGGAATCTTTTTTTACTCTATTTTACTTTAAAGGGAAGGTAAACAGTTTGGTGGCACTTCACTATGAAAATGGTGTGAAGAAGCAGGAAGGGAGCAAGGGGAGAAGTCCAGGAGTGGAAAGGGGGTACCTACTAATAAACAGCTTGCCATAGACCCCTGGGCTCTGATATGCTCGCTTTGTGGGAACAGAATCATATTTGACTGCTGTTCTGCACTTACTACAAGATAACTGGAGCCTTCTGATATTCAAGAGGAATCCAGGAATCCAGGGGATTATTAACTCATGATTCTCTAAATTCTTTTCTAGAATAAGTCGAATAATTAAAAACAGGAGTATAATGTGGACTGTATTGGACTATGTTATCTTAGCTTCCTATAGGAATTCCTTCATTAAGTTTAGTAGTTTGATATGGCTTATGCCTTTTTGAAGGATTGCATGAGAAAGGTTCACTTAAAGAATATTTTTGTGCCACTTATTTTTCCAAAATAAAGGTTTATTTGTTTGAGTACAAAAAACCCCCTACTTCCCTACTAGTTCTTTATTGATGAAAATTTGTTTCTAAGAAAAAATTTTCAGCCAAATAACCATAAATATTATCTTACATACATCATTTTGCATGTATCTTACTAGATATGTAATAAGTACTTAAAATTTGCTTTGTGAAAATAAGTGCATTTAAAGTGTAAAAGATAAGGATAAATAAGCCTCCCCAAGTGTTACAACAACAAACTTCCATCTGTAATTTGAGATTTGTTTCCTCACATTTTCACCAGTAGGCTGCCATCACATTTTTTAAAATACTTTTATTGGTGCATTATAATCTCACATCATAATGTAGTTCATAGTGATAGTGACATACATGCACACAGCACTTGATGGGTTTTCGCCTGGCTCCCTCCCCACTCCCCCTTTCCCCATACATGATATTGAGGTTGGCACTGATATTCTCACATATGTACATAATGTCAATGGAAGTGATTCCTTCATTAATTCTCCCTCTCCTTCCCTCCCCTCCCCCCATTTTCCCCTAGACCACCTCCCTGGCTCCACTGGAGTTTCTCCTCCATTATCTGAAGTCCCTCTGGGATCCCGATGACTCCCTAGCTTCCACATATGAGAGAAAACATATGACCCTTCACTTTCTGTGGCTGGCTCATCTCACTTAACATAATGTTCTCCAGGTCCATCCATTTTCCTACAAATGACATAATTTTGCTCTTCTTTATTGCTGAGTAGAATTCCATTGTGTATATATCCCATAATTTTGTGATCCAGTCATATATTGATGGACACCTAGGTTGATTCCATAATTTGGCTATTGTGAATTGTGCTGCTATGAACATGAATATGCATGTATTACTATAATATTCTGATTTCAGTCCCTTTGGAAAATTACCCAGGAGTAAGATAGTTGGAACATATGGTGGATCCTTATTTTTAAAATTGATTTCTTACTTTATTTTAAAATTTGTAATTGATACCTAAAGTACAAAAATTGTACATATTAATGGGATACCATGAGATATTTCAATACATGTACACATTTATAATGTTTAGCGCAGGTTAAACTTATTTAAAATATTACAAACATTTATCATTTCTTTATGGCGAAAGCCTTCAAAATCCCTTCTTCTAGCTTTTTGAGATATATAGTACATAATTGTTATCTGTGATCACTCTACTGTACAATAGCACACCAGAACTTTTTACTCCTATGAAATTGATTTATTATTTTAGAATGGTTTTTGATTTAAAGAAAAATTGCAACAATAGTATGAAAAAAAAGTTCCCATATGCCCTATGTCCAGTTTTCCCTATGATTAGCATCTTATGTTTGTTTGTTTTGGTACTGGGGGTTGAACACAGAGGCATTCTACCTCCAGGCTATACCCCCAGCACTTTTTATTTTTTATTTTGAAACAGTCTCACTAAGTTGCTAAAGCTTGCCTCAAATTTGAAATCCTCCTATCTCAGTCACCCAGGTACTGGGATTACAGGTGTATGTCACCACACCCAGCTAACATCTTATATTTGCATATGTTTTGAATATTTGTAACATTTATTTCAATTAATGAGCTAATATTGATACATTATTATTTACTAAAGTCCACACTTTTTTTTTATATTTCCTTAGCTTTCACCCAATGTCCTTTCTTTTCTAGAATCCCATCTAGGATACCATATTACATTTAGTCATCATGTCTCCATGTCTCCTTAGGTTCCTCTGCAGCAATTTCTCAGAGCTTCTTTGTTTTCTTTAGTATTATTACTATTATTTTCATTATTATTATGAAACACTCCAGAAATATAAAAAGTGTATGTGTGTGAATATCTGTGTGTGTGTGTGTGTGTGTGTGTGTGTGTGTGTGTGTGTGAGAGAGAGAGAGAGAGAGAGAGAGAGAGAACCAATATAACCACAGTTCAGCCTCAAAAGCAGAACATTACAGGTATGATTGAAGTTCCATGTGTGCCCCCCTCAATCCCATTCTCCTTTCCTCTCCAAAGACAACCAGTATCTTAAGTCGGGTGTTTTCATTCCACATAACTTTTTTTGATTTACATTGCTCCTATTTATTTATTTGGGAGTACTTGGGATTGAACCCAGGGGCATTCTACCTCTGAGATACAGCCCAGCTCTTTTTTATTTTGAAATAGGGTCTTTCTTAGTTATCCAGGCTAGCCTTGAACCTGCAATCCTCCTGTCTCAGCCTCCCAAGTACTGGGATTATAGGTGTGTGCCACCACACCAGGCTCATTTATTTATTTTAATTTCTAGATTTCATTATGTCAATCCACTCTTTTGTTGGTGGGCATTTAGGTGTTTTCCTTCTAGTTATTGCCAGGTCCACTGTAACCAGTGCTGAGCAGACAAGCAAAGTGTTTCTTGCCTTAGCTACCAGAAACAACACATCCCAATTTTGTGCCCAGCTGCAGTGCCTGGAACATCCCAACTACATTTAGCATATTTATATTTTGGCTTTTTAAATAAAGGGGTTTCTTTTTACATTCTTATATAGCTTGTTTTGCATGTAAAATCATTTTGGAAGTAACTGAGGTATAAATCTTGGAGAGAAGACAAGAAGTTGATAAGCTGTTGGTCCCCCCAACGTTAGCTTTTCAGACATGAAAGTCTTCGTTTTCCTTGGTTTTGGGATGTTTGTGTAGGGGCCTCGCTGTACTAGTGTGCTTGCTTGATCTGAATATAAATTCTCTGAGTTAATTTATTATTCACCAAGAGTCAATTTTGTCCCTTAAATACTTCACTTAGTTGATGATTCCTCTTTTTAATCACAACCACCAACACACACAAACAGAACTCCTTAGCAATTCCAATCGGCTGCCTACTATCTTTAGGAACATTTGTCTTGCCTTAACTGCTCTCCTTTTAAAGACATCTAGTTTTCTGTGACATTGTTTACTTTCATTATGCCTTAATTATGGGATTCTGATAACCATGGAGGAGTCAGAGAGACAATAAATGGGGTTTTGTGGGTGATTAAATGCTAAAGCAAAGTTGCGATGTTTGATAACCACAACAGTTGTTTCTACAAGTCTGTTCCAAAGCCAGGAATGTTATTGCTGTTACCCAACAAGCAAGGAACCAAAAAAAGCCTTCCACAAATCCCTCTGATATTTTTCTTTTGAAAGAAAGCCTAGTGCTCTTTCGTCTGATGTTTTTTTGACTGTCAGTCTGAGTAGCCGGCTCTCCCTTGGCAGAATGCTATTTAAAGGATGGTTCTCCGCATGAATATGTCACTTACCGAAATGAGCGGTTGAAGTGGGCACCAATGGACTTCATCATCCACCATGGGAACCATAGTATGGTCTGAAAAAAAACTGCACCTGAGCAGTTGCAATTGAGCTGAGTATTATAAGAGCACATCGGGTTTTAGCAAATAATTTAGCTTTAGCACTATCAAGAAGAAATGCATTTGGCTGTGGGTAATAGGAAACAGAATCGATGGTAATGTTAACAAGTAGGGTTTATTTTTCTCACATGACAAATGTAGAGATAGGCAGTTTCCCAGCTTGGTTCAGCTGCTGGTAACATTACCAGAGACCTGGGTTCTTTTGTGCTTTTGTTCTACTTGCTATAGTTTGGATCTTGATTGTCCCCTAAAGGTTCATGAATTAAAGGCTGGGTCGCCAGCCTGTGGTGCTGCTGGGAGGTGGGGGAACCTTTAAGAGGGAGTCTACTGGGCGGAAGTTAAGTCACTGGGGTGTGCTCTTGGAGGGGATATTGGGACCCCAGCCCCTTCCTCCCTCTCTCTCTTTCCTTCCTGACTGCCATGCCATGAGCATTTAGGGACAAGCAACCCCAGACTGAAACTTCTGAAACCATGAGCTAGAGCAAACCGTTCTGGTTTGTAAGTTGAATCTTTCAGGCATTTTGTTACAGCGATGGAAAGCTTTCTACCACACCACTCTTCCTAACGTCTTAATTTTCATCCTTGTGCTTACTGCCTCTTGGTTGCAGAATGGCTGCTATAGACTTTCTGGGAAACAGACGTGAAGTGATGCTCTCTGTCTTTCAGGATAGCAAGAGTTTTATCAGCACTCCCCAGCAGACCTGTTGCTCTCTCCATGCTAGATGGCTATAGCAGTGTCACATGGTGGTGCCAGTTTTAAGGAAAGCTTAGAAAGCCAATGTTTAGCCAACACATTAGGATTTTAAGCAAAGAGAGAACTTTAACAAAGAACAGAGAGGGAATGAATGCTGATGGGGCAAACAACTGCCAATCATCAGCCTATTATATATTGTCCATGAGAGTTTGCTGTCAACCACCAAATATAAAAATAAATGCCATCACCGGAAAAATGGAAGCCATCACATCCTTCATGTCATGCCACTTCCGTAGTTGAAATGCACCGACAGGCAGTGCGGGCGCGCTGTCCATATCAATGCATCTGGTCGTGGACCTTACTGTGTGAAGGATGTCAGGGGAGACAAGCTAATCTCGCTTTGTTTCACATTTTGCTCTTGTTTTCTTTCCAGCTCAAAACTGAACCTTGAAAATAATTAAGGAAAACACATAGACAAATGAAATAGAGCTTATTAATTCTGTAGAGAGTCACAGAAAATGCATGCTTTTATGCCTTGATTATCTTTAGGCGATCACTAGGGATGAGGGCCTAGTGGTAATTAACAACTACAGGAAAAACAAAAAACCCAAACATAAAACATCAATTGGGCTGCAAATTTCCGTATCATTTACCAAGTTGTCATAGACAGAAAAAGCTCTTCCTTAACTTCAGGTTTTCCTTTTCTTCCCTTGACATCTCCCTTCTGCTTCTGTCTTGCTGTAGGATAAGCCATGGGTTTGTGGGTTGACTGAGCTCGGCTAGTGGTTCTCACTGGGGTCTCTATGTTCTTGCTCTCCTATGACAGCTGAGGCTCCTACGGGCCTCTGCATATGGCTTGGGCTTTTCACAGTCTGGTGGCTCCATTCTGAAGCCGAAGCTTCCAAGAGATCAAAGGGGATGTTGCAGGGTTTCCTCTGCTCTGGCCCTGCACGGTGCACTACGGCTACCTTCTGCCATCGTGCAGGATAAAGGAGCAGATACGGAGGGGCATGGCCTAGCGGTGGGGCTCATTAGGTGCCGTCTTTGGAGACAAGCAACCACAGTGCCCTTCCTTCTTTTCCTTTGGGGATTGGAAAGGCCATCAGAAGCAAAGGGTGCGGGCTGCCACTGCAGGGGGCCGGTAAGGAACCCAGGATGGCCATAGTTGCCATGCTAGTACCTAGAACATCCTTTCCATGCCATCGAAAGCCTGACAGTGGTAATTGTGAATGAGTTGACATAACTAGCTTTCTCCCTTTTTGTCATCTCTTTCAGAGTATGAGAGAAATAAACATAAACTGAAAAACATCCTTTTAATGTTAGTAGTTTCAAACAAACAAAACATGCAAGAACTTTAAGTTCAAATCAAAACCAACCTTGAACTTTGGTGTGTAATTTCTAGTCTTTACCTGTGGATATCTCCTCTTGCGCTAGAGGCTAAGCAAAACAAAAGAGGATCCGAATTGATCTCATTAACAGCACCGTCTTTCTTTGTGGGGACACAGTTCTGCATGTCTGAATGTAGCATAGGCACTTTAAATCATTCTCTCTGTGTTGGTCTTTGGTGGGTTTTCACCTTCGTTGCCTGATCACCTGGATGAATGGCAGTAGAGCAAGTGCGAAGGATCTCCAGAGATTCCTGTCTTACTAAGACCCAGGCCATAATTAGCAAACAGACCAAGAATGAAGAGGAGGAAAAGAGGGCGGGCATCTCACTACTGTAAACTGCTGGTTTCACCATTCTACGCCTTGGCCTCTGTTGCAACTGCTTTGGAACACCCCCCTTCCCCTTCTCTGCCTGGCAGACTCCCACTCACCCCCAGCTGCAGGCCAGCTGGAGCTCCTGTATGAAGTCCACCTCTTCTTCCTGGACAGGGTGTCTATCTTGTCCTCTGCACCCATAGCTTCTGGGCCTGCTGCCCTGTCTCTGCGTCGTCCCTTCACTTCTCTGAATTGTGGCTTCTTAAGGCCAGAGACCAGCTCCTAGCCTGGCACCATCAGCCAAGCAAAGTGAGTACAGAGGCTTGGTAGACGTGTGAAAGCAGGAATACACCATCAACTATACCAGCATGTGGATCATTTGGATGTTCGGTGGCAATCATGTTAGGTGGTTTGTACTTCTCCTTTACCTAAATAAAACCAACTTTAAGACAACAAAGTGGACCATATAAACTTTTCCCAAGTCAAGGGTAGGAGAGCTGACAGAATATTCTCAGGACAGCTTTGCTGTTACTCATTTTGCCCGTTACCTAGAGTGAGCCCCTCTGACTTCTTCCAAGGCTCCTCCATCCTCAGACTGGCTCAGGACCCCTGTCATCCTTGAAGTCCTCTTTAAGCTCCCTTATCCCCTACATCTCCCCTTTACCCAAAGTCTCTGGTGCCTTGATGTTACAATTTAACATTTACTATCCTTTTGTTTGTACCTGTCTGGCCTCTTGGCTTAGACGATAAGGTTTTTACTTTTACTTTATCCCCTGAAAGGGGCAAAGAAGTCTCAGTATGTGGCACGTGCTCACTCCAGTTGTCCTTGACTATGGAACCTGGGTCTAGGAGATGGCGGCAGAGCAAGGATGTGTGCTGAGCACTAACACGCTTCACGCACTTGCACCAGCACATAGTGGGGACTCTTTCTTTTAAAGGTGTGGATTGGGAAGAGGTTAAGGAGCATTGTTTTCTTCTACTCAAAGAGCACAAACTGTCAGAGTTTGGGCCAAATTATTTCACAGACATACATATTTTGATTGGCAGGGCTTTTAGAAACAACAGAAAGAGTTGCCAACATCTGACAGTAAGTTCACAGTACCAGACATCTAGTTTCTCTCAAAAATTTGGAAGTTTTGACAAAATTGAGCATCAATTCCCAACTAGCAATAATTGCTTTTAACCAAGAGTGACTATTCCCTTTAGACAGAAGATGAATCCCCCTTTCCTACATCCCTTGTAAAATTGTAGTCCAAGTTCTCTTCTTTCATTTGTTACCTGCCTGGTCCCTGGATAAAGCATTCTGGAAAATATCTATTTTACATGTTGTTGGATATGCATAGAGCCCTCGTTCACACAGGGCTGCCAGAAGCCAACCCAACATAAGAACAGATTATATGTGAATTTTTTCTTATTGTATGCATTTTAAGTGGTATCAGAATCTCCATTTTGTGCACCCCTCAGAATTGTATGTTTTTTCAACATTTAGTTTACTCAACAATGACCATGACGGCTCCTTTTTTATTGAGTACTTACTATGTACTAGTTACTATTCTAAGTATATATTAACTCATAAAGCTTTTACGATCCCCATTTTATAGATGAGAAACAGGTTAGATAGCCAGGAAGTGGCCTGGTAAGGCTTTTAACTCAAAAATGAGTGGAAGGAATTATGTAGCTTTAAGATTAATTTCCAAGATAATATAATTTTCTTTAAATGACTATCTTATGTGCATTTAATGAGCTCTCCAATATATACACCTAGCTGTGGGAAATGTTCCTGTTACTTATCCCCAGAGCTAATTCATGAAGAACATGTAGATAACCATGTTGAGGTTAAATCTATTTTTTGTTGTTGTTGTTATTGTTTAGCAGTCTACTCTGAAGGAAGTTAAACTTGGGGGTGGGTGGGTATTCAATATAATTAATCTTCAGAAGCACAATTATTTTTTTGTTTTGCATGACTACACAAGAGGAATTAGTAGTAAAATGCTGGGATAGCGAGAGATTGAATTACATCTTTAATCCTAACCATGTCTTTAAATCATTTCTTTGAGGCCACTTATTTTTAGTGCAAAGTCCCTAAACACTTGTACTTTTAATTCTTGATTGCTTTTCCCTTCCCTCTCCTCTAACTTCTCCTCACTCACTTTGTTTCTTTTTTTACTTTTCTTCCCTTTTCTTTCCCCTCACTTTGTTTCTTTATTCCCACCAAAATTTTTATTGAGTGCTGATGCTACAGAGAAAAATATGATAGTTTCTGTTCTCAGAGGAGTTTATTTACTGGGGGCAGGTAGACCGGCTAAGAAACAAAACCTAATCATTTAATCATTTTAAAACTTCATCTTGTAGTGCATCAGTTTTTATCCATTACATGCTCAAAAAACACAAACAGAAAATGTGGTTTCTAATGCTGGCAAACTTATTTCCATATAATCCAGAATACAAATCAAATTGTCATGGATTTTAAATATTTTTTCACTTAAAACAAATTAGTCCATTGGGTTGTAGGCGTATTTTAATATCCATTCCAGGAGAGAGTTCTCTGAAGAGGAAAGGGGATCCCAGAGTACACCTAAGGGACAACTTTTATGGGGAATGCTGGGCCAGTGTAAAATGTGCTTAGCGTCTGTGGACAATCTGTGTTCCTACAGGATGGATTTTCTACAGGCAGTCCTATAGATATTAAGGAAGCAACAGTTGTAGATGAGTGAGCAACAGAATGTACATAACAAACCAGACAGTATGAGTTGCTTGGAAAATGACCTAGAAGCAAGTGGATATTTATATGCAAGAAACATTGCATAATTTACCAAAGTCAAATGACAATGTTTAGAAAATTATTTAACACTATATATCCAAAGCTATCAAAATGCTCGCTCCTTTTGATGCAGTAATGCTAATTCTGGGAATATAATTTTAGGAAATTATTTGAAATATTGAAAAATCAATGCATTAGTCTGATTTTTATTACTACAAGAAAATACCTGAGGCAGGCTACTCATGAAGAAAAGAAGTTTCCTTAGCACACAATTCTGGAGGTTCAAAGGCATGGTGCCGGCATTGGCTCAGGGCTGGTTAGGACCTCATGGCATCATGGTGGGAGCACATGTGGGAAGAAGAGATCACATCTTGGAACAGGAAGCCAGAGAAACTGGGGTCCTACAGTCCCTCTGAAGGCATGTCCCCAGTGGCCTAAGGACCTCCCACCAAGCTCCAGCACTACAGGTCCTACCTCTCAGCATCGCCACATTGAGGACCAACATCCCAACACACGAACCCTTGAGGGAAACAAGTCATATTCAAACCATAGAAAACCCTATGCTTGGAAATGAGTCATTGTTGTCCAACTGATGCAAGTCAAAAAATAAAGAATACCATGTATCCACAGTAGGGGTGTGCTTAAGTCAATTAAAAACATTTCAGTGATAGACTGTTATGCAGCAATTAATTAAAGGGTGTGCAAGACTATGGAGTAATCTGCAAAATGCTCAAATAATTAAAAAGTAGGACAATTGTACATTGTGATCCAAACTATGTAAACATGCATAGAAAAAAATGGGAGGGGGAAACACAGGTAAAGGTTATAATGATTGTGTTAGATATGGGATTTGTGTGTAAAATGGTTAATTATACAAAGCCCGATTATATGATTGATTTGTGATTATTCCAACTGGGAACGTGGCATAAATTTAAATATTTAAAAATCGCTCCATTACATGCATGACAAAAGTGCATGTTACATACATGAAAGTGCATGATGGTGGCAGATGCAAAGTGTTCTTTCCTTAGAGGCTCTTTCTTCCACTTGATTAGTCTAGTAGGTCTGGGACTGTTCTTAGGAGATGTTCGTGTCCTAGAAAGATAGCTCTGCAGCCAGGTGCAGAGGCACACACCTGTAATTCTAGTACTTGTGAGGTTGAGACTGGAGAATCCCAGGTTCCAGGCCAGCCTCAGCAATTTAGTGAGACCCTCAACAACTTAGTGAGACCCTGTTTCTAAGTAAAATATAAAAAGGGTTGGGGGTATAGTTTGGAGGTAGAATGCTCCTGGGTTCATTTCCTAGGACCAAAAAAAAAAAAAATAGCTCTGCCATTAGCTTTGTGAGAAACTCTCCTTCATTCTTCGCTATGGTTTTGGCTAGGGTTATTCATCTTTGGATATATTCCTTTTTATGAAAATGACAGTAGTGGTGATCATAGAAGTAGTCATGCTTGACTTTGTTGAGTTCTCCTAGTGTCAGATGATGTAGTAAGTACTTTCAAACTTAAGGAGGAGATATTTATTATTCTCCCCACTTTATAGATGAGTGCATGGAGACTAAGATAGGTTAAGCAATTCCCTGGAGATTATGTAATGAGTAAGTGACAGGGTATTCTTCTGAGCAAAGTTGGAAATGAGCTTCTTTACTATGTTCCTAGTGGCTCAGTTTCAATGGAGGCATCCAGCTATCAGCTTAACTCGCCATGGGTGAATGTCACCTTTGAGACAAAACCTTGTAGTAATAATGTACACTAGGCTGACCTGTCCTCTGGGTATCACTCTCCATTCCTCGACTATAGGATGCTCACTGGGGATGGCCATGGCAGGGAAGGAGCTGGGTGTCCAGAGCCTCCCAAACTCTGTCTCAAAGGCATTACTCACACAGCACCTGGAACACTGAGTATTATCCTTTTGGCAATGGGGACTTCTGAAAAGCTCTTTAATACAGGGACGCTTAATCAGATTGGTGTTTCATGGGTTTAGTTGCTATAGCCAAGACAAGTGTGAACCACAGGAGCAGCACTGAGACACAGGGAAATTAGTGGAGACTATTATGTAGAGGAGAAGCCTGAGGGGCTTGAACGAAGGGCGTGCCAAGAAGGGTAGATTTGAAAGGGATTTCGAGTTTGAAATGTCAGGGCTTGGTGGAAGAGGGGGATGATTTCCAGTTTTATTTACTTTTTATTTTAGAAGCAGAGTGGATAAGAATATAAGAAGGGATCATGGAGAAAGGGCAGAAAAGAATCATGCCTTCAGTTTGTACTTAAGTTTGAAGTATCTCTCTGATATTCAGTGGAAGGTGTCCAAAAGCTTACCATAAGAACTTCTTACTTCTCAGTTTCCCCAGTTTACCCAATAACTATGTGTTTCCTAAATGAATTCCATAGCTACTCAGTAAATATTTGTGGATTAAATGAATCTGTAAACAACTCAAGTAACTTCCTCTCCTGCCATATATCTCAATGTCTGGATTCCAACCCCAAGTAATTAAATCAAAGACTCTGGGAGATGGGACCTCGGTCTTGGTGTTTGTTAATTGGTGTTCACAGATTTAATCTGTGGCCAGGTCTGACAGCCAGTGCTTCGATATTGGGGCAACAGCAATTGAGAGGATTTGCTGAGAGGTTCTTTCACTCATTTATCAATTCCATTTTTGAGTATCTACTGTGATTTGGCTCCATGCCACTTCAAAGTAAGCTTTGACTGGTTCACCTCTGTATTCCAAGTGCCAGAATAGTACGTGGTGTGGAATAGATGCTCAGCAAATACTTGTAGAATAACTGAATGCTTTAGGGTTTCAAGCATTTAAGGTATCCTGTGCTCTAGTAACTGTACCCCTAGTCGGTAGCTACTGACAGGAGGCATCCTGCTCCTGAGGCTTCTGAGTCTCAACTGTCAGCTCTGATCCTCCTGTATGTCTTCATAGCAGAGGGGTTGCTACCTGGGAAAGGGGGCGCCCTTTAGAATGTGAAACCAGGCTTTGCCAAGTGACCACTTGGGTGCTTTTTGTGTAGCTTCCTTGTTGCCAAGCACCTCTGCTTTGGATTGGACTATGTTTCCCCAAAATTTATATGTTGAAGTCCTAACCCCTCAATGTGATGTTGTTTGGAAATGGGAACTTTGGGAGATAATTAGGTTTAGATGATGTCATGAAGGTGGGGCACTTATGATGGAATTAGTGCCCTTAAAGGAAGAGGAAGAGACACCAAAGCATATCTGCATCTCTCTCTCTGTCTCTGTCTCTCTCTCTCTCTCTCTACACACACACACACACACACACACACACACACACACACACACTATGTGAAGAAACAGTGAGAAGGTAGCCATCTATGAGTGAGGAAGGGAGACCTCACCAGAACCCTGCTGTGCTGGCACCCTGATCTTGGACATGCAACTTCTAGAACTATGAGAAAATAAATCCCCATTGTGTAAACTACCCAATTTGTGATATTAGGGAAGCTGGAACAGACTAGTATATTCTCTGATCCTCTGAAACTATACCTCTCCAATCACTTGCTCTCCAATGAATAGCTGGGGTCTGCCTCTTAGCTTTGACAAACGCTATCCTACTCAGGTTGAAGACAAGATCAGCTGAAAAGGAGCTTTTGTAGGGAATGGTTAACAGTTTAGCTGATTTAATATTTCCTTCAATTAAACTTGAAAAGTCAATCGTACAGAGAAAACGGTGGGCTTTTTTTTTCTTTTTTTGTCATCTGGTTCTGGCAGAGGAAGAACAAGCCTGTGTGTTCATCTCTGAGTGTGCACATGGCATCTCTCTTTGGGATATATGTTCATAGATGATGCTCTGCTTCTATACAAGGTCCCTTTGTAAGTTGGAAAAGATCCTACTTCCTAACTCAGTGGCTGCTACTTTTTAAAATTTGTTTTCATTTCCATTTTTGCTTTTCTTTCTTCTTCTGCTTTATCAAAACATATTTATAGAAGCAATATGAGTATCTGTATAAGAAATATAATAAATAAATAAATAAATATAAAAACCAAAAATAAAAAGGAAACCCCCAATCCCAAGATTGACCTGGATAGAGGGAAGATTGACACATTGAAGTTTCGGATGCTTTCTTTTAATCACAAAACTTTATGAGGTAAAAACTATGGCTCCCACTTTATATATGTATGTATGTATGTATGTATGTATGTATGTATGTATTTGCGGTACTGGGGATTGAATCCAGGGGCATTCTACCTCCAAGATCCACCCCCAGCTCTATTTTTTATTCTTTAATTTGAAACAGGGTCTCACTAAGTTGCGGAGGGCCTCACTAAGTAGCTGAGGCTGGCAGCGTACCTGCAATCCTCCTGTCTCAGCCTCCCAAGTACTGAGATTACAAGCATGTGCCACCACGCCAGGCTGGCCCCCACTTTATATATGAGAAAACTTAGGGTCTGAAGCCTGAGGTCATGTAGCTATTACACAACAGAGTCCAAAATTTAGTGTAGCATGCCTGACTGGAAAGCACTTTACCTTGGTCCAAAGACCAGTGATAGGTATACACTGCAACCAGAAAATGAGCACAACGTAGAAGATTTTTCATGAAGCAAAATGCAGTTAACTTTTAAGAACTGGTCCATTACTTTTAAATTCCTTTGTTGGCTAAAAGTTGGCAGCCTAATCTCAGACCCCCAATCACTATTATGATTATTTTCCTAAAAGTCTTCTTGTTTATGAAATCACAGAGCCTGACTCAGGGTCCACGATTTGACAGGAGAACAGAATACTTATAGTTGGAAATGTGCCCGAAAATTCAGATTACAAGACTGTCATAGGGCCAAGAAGAACCAAAGACTTGGCTCACTGCTCAGAGTTGAACACTGTGTACGAGACATCTTAGGAGGAATTTGATGGCTTCATTATTTAGAGCTCAGGGAATAGCCCTTCTTAGCTCTTGTCCAGCCTCCCCCATGATGGTGAGCTGGGCCTTCCTGGTCATACGAACTGCCTGTGACACCCTTCACAATGGCGTCAAGCCACTGCAGTGCCACCCCTCCCGCTGCTGGGGAACTGAGCTTGAATCATCTTTAGAAATGTCTCCAAAATGCAATCTGTGGATATCTGAGTGTCAAATGTGGCATGCCCTGTATTTAAGCATCACTTAGGAAGAAAAGCAAAAGCCTCAACACTTTGAAATGATTTTTAAATTAATGTTTTGGTGGAAAATTCCTGTCTTATCTGTGCAACTCAATACCTTGTGTGCAATTGTATCCAATTTCTTGTAAGTACAGGAGGAAAACAACCACTTTCCATTGTCTTCTTTTCTTCCAGTAGCAGCAAAAGTCAATCCAACTTCATTTTTTCTATTTAAAAATGCATTATTTGATTTTAATTGACAGATAAAATAATCTCTATTATCATGTACAACATATTTTGAAGTATATGCACATTATGGAATGGTTAAATCTAGCTAATTAACAAATGTATTGCCTCTCAGAGTTATCATTTTCCCTTGAAAGCACTTAACATCCATTCTCTTTATGTCTTTTAACCACTATGGAGATTGGTGTGGAGGTTCCTCTGAAGACTGGGTATGGAACCTACATATGACCCAGATATACTACTCCTGGGTAACTTTCTAAAGGAATTGAAGTCTGAATCTTACAGCAATGCATGCATATCCGTATGTATTTGTAGCAATATAATTCACAATAGGCAAACTATGGAACCAGCCTAGGTATCTGTCAACAGATGAATGGGTTACAAAACTATGGTATATATACACGGTGGAATTTTACTCAGCCATAAAGAAGAAGAAAATTTTGTCATTTGTAGGAAAATGGATGGAACTAGAGAACATTATAAGTGAGATTAGCCCGTCTCAGAAAGTCAAGGGTCATGTGTTTTCTCTAGTATATGGAAGCTAGAAAGAAACTGGGAAACAAAAGAGACTTCAAATAAATCAGGGGAGATACCAGGAGAATAGTGGAAGGGGATTTTAGGGGGCGGGGAGCAGGGAGAGGGAGGGGGAAGATCTGATGGAGAAAACAGTTCAAATAATCCTACGTACATTCGTGAAGCTACCAATACTAATTTCAATAATAAGAATGGGGAGGGAAGGGAGCGGGGCGGGATCCAGCGGAAAATGCACTGGGTGCTTTGTACATGTATGTTTTTATCACACTAAACCTCAATATGATGCATGGTTACAATGCACCAATAAAAGTATATTAAAAAAGAGTATCATATATCATCATTAACATGTCACCAAGCCAACTTCTACCACTTTCTTATTCTTTTGACCTTTTATTTATACAAGCAAAAACTTAGGGAAAAACATAACGTTACAAGAAGACTTTCCCTCTACATAAGAAAAATTACAGAAAATCATAACTATAGCATAACCATCAAGGAGAGAAAATCAAATTGTAGCCCCCCCCCCCAGGTTGAAATGAATAGGAGGCCTAGGCTTGTTTCCATGGTAGAAACAGGGGACCTGGGAGTGTTCTGGAAGCATGTAAGGCCATTTGCAACCTAGACTCAGAAATGGCACATCACTCCTGCCAAATTCCATTGGTCAAAGCAAGTCAGAAGGCCAGCCGGATGCGAAGGATGGAGAGACAGATGCCGCCAGATGTGAAAGAAGGAATGTGGCCGTTTCTGCAATTTACCAAAGGGAATGACTTGGTGATCAGTTATTAATTGGGTTAAACAGGTTAATGTGGGTGAAGTGCTTGGAAGAATGCCTAGTACACAGTAATTACTAGTTTACTATTTACCATCTCCCCAGGAACTTACTGAATATCGCTTACTCCTACTTTCGTGTTTTGGAATACTGTGTAACAGTGACTTTTCAGGCCTGACTTTACGGGCTGATAGTCCTCTGCCAACCCAGGCAAGGTTGGAGGTGGCCCAGCTGTTTCTTTTGCTCCCACTGGCAGGTTCCTGTTTGCTCTCCCTCCACTAGGAGGCGCTGCAGGGGATCCCCAGGTGTCCAGAACATTCCTGCTTGTCCTTTCCTCTCTTCACAAAAGAAATCCTGACCCTTGATTCTTTCCATGGTAGCATTTCCCAAATTCCCCTTTTGGAGGAAAGCGGTCCTGTGAATTTGGATGTTGATTTACGTTTTTATCATAAAGTTACTTAAATAAGCACAAACATAAAGCCGTGTAGAAACTAGGATTCCTTATAATAAGCTTTCATGCACCTACAAATTTTAAAAGATGAAAATGGAACTTGAAAAGAGCAGATTTAAAAATTACAGGATGACCAGAATTTCAAAATAGCAGCATTAACCTAACATGACAGGTGAACTTCTTTTTAATCAAACTGTATCTGGACTCAAGACCAACACGGCCCCTTTGTTGCCTCGGTTGTCCCACAGCTTCTCTGTTTGGGTGACAGCAAACCCTTCTATTACACAGTGTGCAGCTACATTCTGAAGCCTGCCTTTGGCATGAAAGCCCTGCTTAGGTATCAAGTCCATCTCGGCTCCTTTCTCTTTAGCCTACAATGATTAATATGGTACCACACGGTGTCCTCAGGATAATCAATACAAATGGAACACACAAGTCACCTACAGTACTTGGTTATAAGATGGCTATCAGATTTAGTGCCTTTACAATTTTAATGTGCAGATGAATCCCCTGGGGCCTTGGTAAAATGCTCACTCTGGTAGGCTGGGGCGGGGCCCAAGATTCTTCATTTTAAACAAGTTCCTAAGTTATGCCTGTGTTTTTGGTCCAGAGATGACATTTGAGTACCCAGATCTAAGGATGCTTCAGGCATTTTTTAGATTATTATTTAAATAAAACAAACATTTAAAAATCAGTAGAAAATTACCATGGATAATGTCCATGATTCACAGTTGAAAAATTACCACCCTACAACATAAAAGGCAGTTGGTTATTGGAGTATTATATTAGCCCTGCAGGAATCTAAGCCTGATGCTAAGTATAAAGCTATTGAACAGCAGCATCAAGCAGTGATGTAGGAGGGAATTAGGATAGCACAGAGCCCTCTGGATATTCCAGAGGTGCCTCATGGATGACTCCTCTACCAGTGGGACAGGCCAGCCGTGTTTTGCCTCAAATCAATCAAATATCTCTTTTTACTCAAGCAAAATTTTATTTGTACCTTCTGTATATCACCACTCATACTTTGCCTGGTCTTACAGTTAAAAATAACTTCCCCCTCCAATGAATGAAACATGGTACAAGGATCATGTTCTATTCATTTTTATACTTTTCATACAGCAGTCATGTAAACATTTATGGAATTGAATTTATTAGATAAATCTTGTGAGTTCCTTTTGCTATTTGCATAGCCAAGATTTGATTTTCTTAAAATTCTAGGAATTTTGCTCTTCCTGTTATATTTTAGATTTGCTATTTTATTTACTGTTACTGCTTTTTTTTTTCTAGGAAATATTCCTAAACTTTAAATAACTAAAGTTTGATCTCTGGTATTTGAACACACACCACATTTTTATTCTTCTCTCTTGGTTCACAGGTGTACTTTGCCTTTTACCTTAGTCTGAAAATATTGAGATTAGAAACACTTCTTTAGTTGATAATTTTTTTGTGGCCAGAATTTATGTTTCCTAAGTAGTCTCAGCAACCTTCTGGAGAGAGGTCCTGTCACAGGGTGCAATCCTGAATTGTTCTTTATAAAGAAAGTCCAACCTTGTGGAGAAATACCCAGAGTAGATTTTGTGCATAAAATATTTTTCCTATGGTGGGGGGGAAGCAAAAAAAAAACAGCTCCTGATCTTATCATTAAACCATTATAAGTTGTCTTCAAGGTGTACCCCATGTACATTTCAACTCTTCTTTGGGATTGAGAAACTTTCAGATAATGATTGAGAGACAAAGATCCAGAGGTCACAATGGGATATCTAACAAACATATAAACCAGCTTTACAACACATCAGTAAACAGAGAGAAACCAAATATAAACGAGAGGTAAGGAAGTCTCCTCCTGGTATTGATAAGAACTTGTTTTCCTAGATCTGTTGATCTGTCTACCCATCCATCTATTTATTCAATCATTCGTTTAACCTTTTTTGCGTGTGTGTGGTACTGGAGATTGAACCCAGGGGCGTTCTACTTCTGAGCTACACCCCCAGCCCTATTTTTTAACCTTTATTTTGAAACTGGGTCTCACGAAGTTGCAGAGGGCTTCACTAAGTAGCTGAGGCTGGCCGCGAACCCAGATCCTCGGGTCTCTGCCTCCCAAGTACTGGGATTACAAGCATGCGCCACCACGCCCAGCTTCATTTAACCTTTTTATTAAAAAAAAATAAAAACACAGACTCAAAGAACTACATGAAACAAGTGTTGCTGAATGCACAGATTCTCCAAGTGTGGTCTCCAGATCAGCAGCGTCAGCATTGCCCTGGAACTTGGTAAAGAAGGAACGTTCATGCTGCAGTGGAGTTACTGAATAAGAAACTGTGGAGGCAGGGCATCTTTATCAACAGGCCTTTAAGAGGATTCCCAGGCTCGTTGACTTTGAGAACCACCGGCTCAGTGTGAACAATTACAAGGTAGACACCACCTACACAGAGAGAGCACTTTGCCAGCCACTTCAAAAGTCTCTCTGTGAACCCCTTCCAACCACAGCTCCTTCCTCCTTCCAAAATTACCACTATTTGAGTGTTGGAGTAATTATTCCCTTGCCTCTTTATAGTTTTGTACTGAACTGCCCATAGCTTGACATGATGGCTTAGTCTTCTCCATTGATACCAACTTTGCCTTTCCATCTATGTGTCTCCCCCACTGTCTCCTTCTTTTTCATATGATGTGTCTGCTGAAGAACCTGAACCGTATAACCTGCTCGTTTCCCAGAGTCTGGATTTTGCTGATTTCATACTCTCAGCACAGTTTATTCCTCTATAATTCCTGGATTTTGGCAGCTGGAATTAGGGACTTCAACAGATCTGAGATCCATCCTTTTGTTAAGACTATACAGTGCCTTTTTATTTTATTTATTTTTTCATGAGGAAGTACACAATGTCAAGATTTCACTCTTTTTTAATGTTAGCAGCCGTAGATACTCATACCAAAATCTGTTGGGAAATGTCTAATGATGATATTCCATCATTTCATTTATTACCTGGAAAATTTAATGTGGCCTTTTTTTTCTTTTCTTCTTTTTTTTTTTTTTTTGCGGTACCAGGGATTGAACCCAGGGGCATTTTACCTCCACACTACACCCCTGGCCCTATTTTTCATACATTATTTTGAAACCGGTCTCACGAAGTTGCGGAGGGCCTCACTAAGTAGAGAGAGAGAGAGAGAGAGAGAGAGCGAGCGAGCTGAGGCTGGCCGCGAACCTGGATCCTCCGGTCTCCGCCTCCCAGAGTACTGGGATTACAAGCTTGCGCCACCACGCCCGGCCTTTTTTTTTCTTTTCTGTTTTGCTATTGGGGATTCTACATCTGAGCTACACCTCCAGTGCTATTTTTTATTTATTTATTTTGGAAACAGTTTTGCTAAGTTGGTGAGGATCTAAGTTGCTGAGGTTGACCTTGAACCTGCTATCCTCCTCAGTCTCCCAAGTACTGGGATTACAGGCATGAGCCACCACACCTGGCTGTGGCATAAATTTAAATCATCGTATGACTACCCAGTGATAGATTTTATATGTGAAAAGAAGGTCAAATGCTCTTTTTACTCTTATTTACCTAGTTTTCTTTTTTGTTTGTTTGTTTTTATTTTGGTGGTACTGGGGATAGAACCCAGAGGTTTGCACATGCCAGGCAAAAGCTTTACCACTGAACTACCCTCCCAACCCTTTTTATTTTATTTTTAGGCAGGGTCTCATTAAGTTGTGCAGGCAGACCTCAAATTTGCGATCCTCCTGCCTCAGCCTCCAGGGTAGCTGGAATTACAGGTCTGTGCCAACACACCTGGAGTAACTTACTTAGTTTTTTAAGATATCGAATTGTTTCCCTGTCATGTTCAGAGGGTAACTAACTTTCTAAAACATATGTCATGGACTTTTAGGTTTAAACATATTGGAAGAGTATCAAACCATGGCAAATATCCTTATTGAAGCTCAGATTGTCCCATTTTTGGCCAGCAGGAGCCTCTTTAACTTGTTTCCTGCTTCTTTTTGATATGACTCTCACACTCTGATTTTTTTTATTTTCTTACTTATTAATTTATTTAGGTTCCAAGCTCCACTTGTGGAAGAGTGAGCCATTTTTTAAGAAACACTTATTTCTTATAACGGGAGATTATGTTAAAAAACACAGACTAGGTACTCATGACTACTGGCTCAGTCCTTTTCTTCTGAGTCTTTTCCATGGACGAAACTAGGAAATATCTGCATGTTTTTTTCTATACCTATATATAGATGTATTTCATCTATATATTTTTATGCTAATATTTCCAATTTAGTACTACAGGGGTTTAACTTCTTCTATGTGGCACCTGTATCTCCTTTTTCCTACCCCAAGAATCTTGGTCTTTAGGACATAGAGGATGCTAGGTTAGAATATCTCACAATTCTGTATTCACTGTATTCCACATCATACATACAACATTATTGCTACTGCTACCAATTATGATTTGTAAGAATTATTAAAATTGTGCATTCGCTATGCCCATTTCCCCTACTATTTTATGTTCGTGTCTATTCTGTATTACCAGATAATAGCTATTACATGCTACCCTCTCTCCTACTTAACCCTCATTTAATGTTAGTTTTATATAATTAATGCTCACTGGTGTCTTCATGTCAATGATTCACTAGTCATGAGGTTCTCTGAAGCTCATTCTCTGGGAGACGTGTTGGGAAGGTGCTATGGGAACAACTCACTCTGAGTTCCTGCGTGTTGAACACAGTCTGTGTTCTCTCCCTAAGGTTCAGTTTTGCTGGATATAAAATCCTTGACTTCTATTTTCTTTCCTTGAGTAACCCTAAAGATCTCAGATCGCTTCCTTCTGGACCAAGATATTGTTAAATTCTGAAGAGAATTCAGTTTTCCTTTCCTTACAAGTCACATCTTTTTGTCTAGAAGCCCAAAGGGCTTTTTATTGTTCTTGGAAGTCTTGTCATTTTATTAGCATATATCTTGGTATAAGTAGTTCTTGGTTATTTTCACATATATGCTTTCTTTCTTAACTACATGTTAACACTCAGTTTCTAACATTTTGTTATTTCAGGAAAGATTTTTTTATTATAGGTATTAAAGAGAATTTGTTACATTCCCTTGTGTTACTCTTCAGAGACTCCCATTATTGTTATAATAATACTTGCCTGTCTTCAAAATTTGTCACTTTTTTAAAATTCTTTCTTTGTTTCCTTTGCATTTTAGAACTTTCCATCTCTTGCTTTCTTTTTATCTGGAGGATTGTCCAGTTTTTATTCACTCTTAAGTTCCTTCTAGTTAAGCTTTTATTTCTGAAATATCTAGTTCTCTTCTAAGTTCTATTGTCTCATTTCTGATTTTTTTCTGATTCTGACTTATATACTCCCAACTTCCTTCATGTCTAGTCTATTTCCTTAGGTTTTTGCAAATTTGGCAATTGTATGGTAAGGTGTGATCTGATTTTCAATCCAGTTTTCCTAGTGTGCTTTCATTGTACTGATGTCCTTTTTTTCTTTTTCTTCCCTTAAGAATAATATTTTGAGGCCGGGCGTGGTGACGCATGCTTGCAATCCCAGTACTTTGGGAGGCGGAGACCGGAGGATCCGGGTTCGCAGCCAGCCTCAGCTCTCTCTCTCTCTCTCTCTCTCTCTCTCTCTACTTAGTGAGGCCCTCCACAACTTTGTGAGACCCAGTTTCAAAATAAAGTATAAAAAATAGGGCCGGGGGCGTAGCGCGGAGGTAGAACGCCCCTGCGTTCAATCCCTGGTACTGCAAAAAAAAAAAAAGAATAATATTTTGTATAATTTGATATCCATGCTTTTCTATTACTCATTTTCCTAAAGTTTTGGAAAAAGACTTGATTCAAAGAGATTTTTCTAACTTTAAAGAGCTCTCTCTTTTATTGTTTTCATCTAGTGTTGAAAAAAATAACTTGCTGTATGAAGTTTTCTGGTTTTCTTTTCCCTCCCCACTGTTATCTGGATTTTCATCTTTGTTATTCCTATTTCGCTCAGTTTTGGTTTTCTTCCCAGTAGTTTCTCTCCAGTGTAGTAAATGTTGGTGGCTGATCCTTACCTGCTTGTGGGGTAACTTGTTACTTCATTAACTTGTGAATCTTGTCCACAAACTTTTGGTTTTTCTATCTCATTGCTCTCTCTGTTTATGTATGGGGACTTGGGCAGATCCAAAGAACCATTTTTCTACTACCTCTGCCAAATCCTCAGAATTTCTCTGTTTTTAAAATGATGATGATAAATCTTTGGACTTGAGAGATATAGCGTTTTTGGAGCTAGGACAAAAAATGTATAAATGTAATTGTGAGAAGTAATGAAAACAACTGGCTTCTAAAATATAATAGATGATGATGCAGAAATGGACAAATTTATTCTCTTTTTCCTACCCAGAGCAAAATAGGGATAATACTGAAGAAGTAAATATAATCTGGAACAGAAGTAGGTTCATCAACACAGTTTAAAATCCTTTCAGAATATACACTTTATTGATTTCTTCAGAAAATGAGATTTGTAGAGTGCCTTACAATGGACAGATACTTTCTTAAACCCTTTAAAAATATTTAATTGAACATTGTCCAGCCTACGTCACAATTATATGCCACACAATTACACTCAGAGGACCTGAGATGTGGCAGAGGCGAGTGAGAGGAAGTTATCTTTCTCAATGCCACACAGGTATTTTGAGAATTAGACCATCAGCCTGAACATGTGTGACTGCCCATCCTAGGTTCCACCCCTCCTGGCATTCCACCTCACCACTATCAAGAAGATGCATCTGTAGGCCAAAAAAAGACTTCCTGACACAGGGCGCAGGTTGCACACTATCTTTTTGAAGACTTGTGAATTCTCCATTCATTTTATTGTTGTTGTTGTTGTACTGGAAGTCGAACCCAGAGGCATTCAACCTCCAAGCTACATGCCTAGGCCTGTTTTATTTTGTAACTGGATCTTGCTAAGTTGCTGAGGGTCTCACTAGGTTGCTGAGACTGGCCTTGAACCTGTTGATCTTCCTGTCTCAGTATCCCAAGTGCTGGGATTTCAGGCATGCTCCACCATACCCAGCTGAATTCTCCATTCTTAAAAACCCAGTCCTGAGCTTTCACTGTGGAGTCCTTTTGTTCAGGCTCACGTGGCTGTCCCCACTCACAAGTGATGTGCAATGCTCCAGGCTTCATTGCTGCATTGAGCGCATGTTCTTACCCACACCCTACCACCTGGCAAAGTGTTATTACCATCCCTCATTTTCGCACAAGGGGACTTAGCACAACTTAGAGTGTTACACTGCTACTAAACTGTGGATCCCTGGAAATAGAAACCTTTTATTTTTAAAAGTGTTTGACATCAAATATGGTCTCTGAGCTCCATTGCCCTCCTTTCCCTAACACACCCCACCCCACACACACACAGAAGAGGCGACTCTGTGACTGTCCTGGGAAGGAATCTACCCTGTCTCATGGGGCTTGTAGAAGGAGGCGGCCACTCTGTTTCCCTGCCTTTCCCCTTCCATTTCCTTTCCTACTTAGCAATCAATCCAGCGAGCATCAGAGTGTAAATCATTTCTCTTCCTTACTCATGAAAGCACACAGTGCATTCTTGTGCCATTTTTCTAAGTTAAATTGTACTTAATGACCTATTGCTTTGTTATGTGGGGCTACAGAATTAGCCACTGGCTCTGCTAATTGCAGACCATGGGAGTGACCATGGGAGGCAGGGGGCAGGGGACATTGCCTGTTCTCTGCTGATGAAGAAACAGAACCAGGCCTTCATCTTGTGAAGGGTCAAGTCACATCCAGTGGCCTCCTCACTTGTCTTCTTGCCTGACCCTTATCCTTCTCATCCATCACACACACCAACCAACACAGGCCTGAAAATTCATCCTTTCTTTCCCCAAAGTCATTAGTGTTTTCTCATCGTTCCCCAAATCAAATCTATACTCCTTTGTTTCAAGACCCTCTCTCATCTTCCCTCCTGTTTCTTGACCACCTCAGCTGACACAGCCCTGCGAGAGGAGGGCTTAGGCTGGAGAGAGTCTGTAAGCCTTCTCTTCCTCTCACCTGCCTCTCCATGCCCCCTTTTGCTTTCAATGAGTAAGAGTGTCTTTTCTACCAGTTACTGTAAAAAGAAATCGATTCTTTTTAGCGAAAGTAAATTACATCCAAGTCTCCTTACATGGAAAAAAGGCACTAAAGTGCTGACAGATGCCATCTTGGGAGTGGATGGATGTTCTTGCTGCTTTCCTTCCAGGACTCTCAGAAACAAATTTAACTGCTGAACGGCCATTCCATATGGAAGGGAAGTGGTAACTAACGCTAAACTAGTATAGCTCTCAGGAGGATTCGCAGGATTTCTATGTAACTTCCACTTTCCAATTATAAATCCAATAGAATCTCAAATGGGAAGTCAGGATGGATCATATACCCAATCAACATCGATTTTTTATTTTTGCGGTACTGGGGATTGACCCCAGGGGCATTCTACCTCCAAGCTACACCCCCAGTCCTATTTTTTATTCTTTATTTTGAAACAGGGGTCTCACTAAGTTGCAGAGGGCCTCACTAAGTAGCTAAGGCTGGCGCTGAACCTGCAATCCTCCTATCTCAGCTTCCCAAATACTCCCAGGTACTCTCAAGTACAAGCGTGCACCACCACACCCGGCTCAACATTGATGGTTTTAAAATACAATTTGAACAACAAAGCCACACATACCTGTTAAAAGGCCTAGCAATTTTCTAGAACGTAGTAGAACCTCAAAAATCTTGACTGCCATTATAGGTTAGTCATACTATCCTAAGACAGTTTTAGTAAATGCCTTTTCCTGGCAGAAGTTACCACCTCCACAGATCAAGAGACCTGGGGAGGATCACACACTCATATGTATGTGGCCAGCAGCAGCCTCAGAGAACATAGCTTGAGGAAGCTTCAAATGAAAAAGAGATCCTCAGAGAAGCAGTCAGGCCACTTGCTTAAATCATTGTACGCCCATAAAACTTGGCAGACCTGGTGTCCTCAACTAGAGTTCTGTTAGATAATCCAGGTTCAGGATGTGTCTTAACTACAAGTAGAAGGAGCTAGACAGAATGATCTCTATGCCAGTTTCTCAGTTTTACCTTCCTCCTTGGCTACAGTGCCATTTGGCTCCTTGGTATAATCCCACAGAGAGGTTGGAATCCTCTGGCAGGACTCTGGGTCTTAGAGAAATAGGGCTGTAAAATGCATGGGGTTTATTCTGATGGTCCTTGTCACATTAAGCAGATGGTGGCATTTACCATGTTGATCGGCAAGGAGTGCATTGCTCTCAGCCACAGATGGGCTGGGAGGCTTTCCCTGTAGCAGCACCCTCGCTAGCGCACACCAGTGCAGACTGTTGCCTCCCTCTCTTTGTTCCTATGGCTCTTACGTTTGCATTTCTTTCATGCTCCTCATTGGTGGTTGTTCTAATAATCTGCTTTGATGTGTGTTCCCTACTAGGCTGTCAAGTCTTTCAGGGCAGGGGCCTGGCTTCTACTCCGGGGGTTGAGAGGTTCATCAAGAAGCTCAAGGTCACAAAGCTATTGAGTGGCAGCAAGACCAGATTCTAAGCCTCATTCATCAGTTTCACAGCTCGGGCTCTTAATTAGAAGATTGGTCATGTCATAGAAATCATAATGTTTCCTTAGGGCAAAATAATGTGTGTGAAATAGTTGATCATCCAACGATAATTACAATAATTGTTTATTGGGCCTTTAGAAACTCTGCTAATCATTTTATAGACATTATTTCAGTTAATCCTTCTAACAGTCCTGGGCATGGGAGATGTCGCCACCATTTTCACATAAGAACATTGAGGTCACAGTAGCCACCAAGCTAGTAAGGAGCTCTGACTCTAACCCATGTTGGTCCGATGCCCAGAGCCTGGGCTTGTCTGTCATCTGTGGTTTTCCCTTCCTTGCTTTAGCCTGGCCCAACTCTATATAATCAATTGTTACCTTGAGAATAACAAACACAAAAAAGGATAAGTTGACTATCTATCTATCATCTATCTATCATCTATCTATCTATCATCTATCTAATCATCCCCTTGAATCAAATTGCAGAAAAGAATTCTATTATATGTGGTCACACATTTCATTGTAAGAACAGCTTGGGAGGGACTGTAGAAAACTACCAGTTCTGTCCTCTGTCAAGCTCCTTACACACACACACAGACACACACACACACACACACACACACACTTCTTGCTTAGATTATGGTGAACATCATAGCTCTGACAAGGCTCCCATATGCACAATTATGGTGATGGTGATGGTAGTAATAGTGCCTTATGTTAGTGTGCCCTTTACATTTACACATGTTCTTGTTTGATCCACCTCAACGGTAGGTGGACCAAGTAGTGCTATTCTTTTTCCTTCATATAGAAGGGAACTGAGTCTTACAGTGTTTGAAGGGAGATAGGGAAGATTCAAACATAGGATTTCTGTTTCTTGATCTAGTATATTTTCTGTTAGAGTAATTTAATGGTTTGGAAATAGAATGTCACCCAACCCTCATGAAAATAAGGTAGCAATGTTGGGAATGGGGCTTGGTTGTAATCTCAGCAGTGGATAAATCCATTGTAATAGATTTGTCTGGGTGGTGGCCTGGGCTGGGAGGGTGTGGCTGGAGAAGGCGGGTCCCTGGGGCTGTGGCGTTGGGGATTATATGTGGTTCCTCCTCCCCTCGTGCACGCTCTCTCTCTCTTGCTTCTGGCCTCCATGATGTGACAGAAAAGACTTGCACTGTCCCTTTCTCTGCTTCCCACTGTCATGCCCTGAGATCTGCGGTCCCCAGCCTCACTTGGACTGAACCCCAAAATCTCCAAGGAAACAATGAGCAGATAAATCTTTCTTCCTCTAAGTTACGTGGTCAGGTCTTTGGATTATAACAGTGAGAATCCTGACTAAGACAAGTAACTTTCAAACTGTGATAGATAGAGGTGCTCCAGAAACTATCATAATGAGTGAGAACAAGGGGATTCAAGGTCCTATGTCCTGCTTCATCTAGAGCAGCTCTGCTTTTATCTGATTGATTTATAGGGTTTTTCATGAGTTCTTTTTTTTAACAGTTTGCTACTGCTGTGTAACAACCACTCCCAAACTGTAGTCATCATCATTTCTCATGCACATGTGGATGGCAGGGTTTGGCTAGGCTCTGCCTGGCTGCTGTGCTATAGACCGCGACAGTGGGCAGCTGGATAGCTCTGCTTTACAGACCTCTCATCCACCTTGGACCAGTGGGCTAGGCAGAGCATGCTCTTCACAACTTCTTTTGGGCTTCCGTTTGGAACTGGTATGCTGTCACTTCCAAAGCAAGTCATATGGCCAAGCCAAAAGTCAAGAGGCTCATAATGACACTATTGCAAGGGTGTGTATGTAAAGAGGGGTCAAGGATTGGGATTGATAATCTAATCAGGCACAGCTCCTTGAAAATTTTTAATATCATTGCCCTGTCTAAATGGAAAAGAGATGAAAATCCTTCCAGCCACACGTACCCATGGGATCTATAGGAAGTGGCTATTATAAAGGACAGGAAATTTGTACCAAGAGGTGATCAGGGCTGAGGATCGTTGCTTGGAAGCAGCTTCCAGTTTGGGTTGTAAGTCACTGTTCTCACCTGTTCATCCTTTACTCAAGCATGGGGGATGTATGAGTGAGTGCATGTGCGTGCATGTGGAAGAGACAGAGGTGTGCATGACACAAATATGCCTCCCCTACCAACCTTGTTGGCTTCCATCCTTGCTTTATTCTGTGCCTCGCCTTCCCCCTCCTGTCACTGCCATCCCCCACCTTCTGCATGCAGTTGGCCTCTGAATTTTGTTTCTCCCCTGCCGCTGTCTCCTGGATGGTTGTCTTGGTGTCATTGCATGTCTGAGCTCCGAGTCTTTACCTGCTGAAAGTCATTGCTAGGCCAGTCACCAAAACCTATGGTAGTTTGTACCTTATGACCCTAGTCTGGCTAATTGGCCTTCACAAGCTGTCAGATTCTGCTAAGGTCGTTTAATTCTGTCTTCTTTGTAATGTGGTTCAAACTAAATGGATAAGAGGCCAAATAATGAGAAATTCTGCCCTAGAACGCAGTATGCCAGCATTGCTCTGTCTCAACAGTGAAAAAATGGTGTGGGAGTGACTCAGCAGAATATTTACTGAAATGGAATCTGCGAGGAATTTATAAATATGTAAGTAAAATATTTAAATGCACAGAGTTACAGTCACAAAGTACAAATTAATTCTGGAGGATTGGGGCAGACAGACACCCCCTCGCCCCCATCTAACTGAAGACCGTTTTCCCCAAGCAAGTTTAATTGCTTGGGTGACAGTCATTAAGTATTGCAAGTCACGCATGCCAAGTGATCCAAGGGCTTTGCACCGAATGTCTGAGTGGGAGGGTGATTACCTTGTGGGACAAGTGATTATGATAAAGGGAAACAAGAAAATCATCAGGGGAGATGATAAACCACACATCTAATCTATTCAGTCAAAATCCATTTCAACACATTAAAAAAGGTAGAAAGAATCACTACTGTAGGCACTATATCAGCACGACTGCCTTATCTGATGTTACAGATCATTTACTAATTATCTAGAGTCAGAGTTGAGTGTATCTACATGCTAAAACATTTTCTTCTAAGATGCCTTCCACCTGGATCTCAGTTATGTGGTGATTTTGTTGACCTGGAACTGGCCTCAGAATATGAGTGGATACAAGAAGACCACCACATCATCAACCCTACCATGTCAGGGTTTGACCATAGAAGCAGAACCACCATGATGATGATGATGATGATGATGATGATGATGACGACGACGACGATGATGACAACGACGACGATGATGACGATGACGACGACGACAATGACGATGACGATGACTGGTGCTGAGGATTGAACCCAGACATGTTCTACCTCTGAGCTATACCCCAGCCCTATTTTATTTTTATTTGGAAACAGGTTCTTAATAATTTCCTGAGGTTCTTAATAATTTGCTGAGGCTGGCGTCCAACCTGTGATCCTCCTGTCTCAGCCTCTCAAGTACTAAGATTATAGGAGAGCACCACTATGCCCGGCTCCAGGATTATTTTATAGGGCTTATTATCTGGATTCAAGTTAATGCAACTCTGGACTCTGATAAGCAGTCAGTGGAAGGTAGTGGTATCTGTGTGCGATGCTGGGGCCTGAGTTGAGTCAGCAGGGCCAGAAGTTGGGAAGGAACAATGGACAGAAGCAAATACAAATGAAAACCCAGGCAGATAAACTGTAACCCAGGAGGATAGACTAGAATCCAACTTGGTCTCTCACTGTTTTCAAGTGACTTCCATGATGGGGGACTTCCAGGAGAAGCTGACTGTCCTTCACCATGGAACTAAGCGTGCATCTGGCCAGAAGTCAGCAGAGGAAAGAAGGAGGTCTGGAAAGGGCTGGCTGCTGCCCTGACAATCTGTTGGTGAGCCAGCACATAGAGCTGCAACTGCCTGGCACCCTGTACTGACTGTCAGATGAAAAAGACTACAACTGCTACTTCAGTTTCTTTTTCCAAATCTTACTCAGAATGCCTCCTGGGGTCCATGCTACCCCAGAACCAGGCAGGAAAGGGGAGTCTAGAGGACCTGGTTTCAACTTAGCTAGTTTGACATGATAGAAATCCAACACACCTAGTCTTAGTAAGTGCACTGATCACTCCTGGCCCACCCAGACAGGAATAATCCCTCTTGGTTCACCATCTCCTAGGGCCAATCTTTACCTTGTTTTCCCACCTGAGGCACCAGATTCTTACATGCAAATATCATTGCCATATTGCCTGTTAAAGATCTGCTTACCTGGTAGGAATCTTTTAACTCCTACATTTATAATAATAGCAAAAGGATTGCTTGAGACTAACCAGCAATATAGTGTGACAAGCTGCACTTATAGGCATATCTGATGTAGAGATGTATAAACATAAGTGGATATGAATATTATGCACACTTATATGATATAAATATACAGATATTGATATAGGATGACCTAGCGATGACACTAGACAGTCCCCATCAGTGCACTGGGGAAACCCTAGACCAAGAGTGCCTTGGCCAGTCATTTAACTCATGTTGATGAGCACCTACTAGAGATCAGGTCATGCGTGAGGTGTGTGGGTGCAATCTAGCAGTGCTGGCCTTGAGAATCTTACATTCTGCTCCGGGGGATCTCAGCCATGGTGCTATTGACTTTTTCAGTTGAATACATCTGTGCTGTGGGGGGAGTCCTGAGCATTGTAGGCTGTTTAACTGGGTTCTACCTACTGGATGCCAATAGTCCTCCCTCACCTTACCACCACACCCTTTGTAGGTGAGACAGTAAATGTGTTTAGTCATTCCTAATTGTCACATGGGGGACAAACCACCCCCAATGGAAACTACTATTTCAGGAAGAGACAGATAAATACCACTGAGGTATTTTCAGATCCTAATAAGCACTATTAAGAATATAAATTAGGATGATGTGGTTATATGACTGGAAAGGTGTTTAAAAAAGATCCTGGTGAGGATTGGCATTTCAATGGGGATGTGGGCAGCCCTTCAGAGAGCTGGGGGCAAAATGTGTCAGGCAGAAGGAAGAGCCAGCCAAGCCCTGGATGGGAACAAGCTTAGTGTGTTGAGATGGAAGACATGCCAGGGACTTGGCCCATGGGGAGAGAGGAGCACATGGGGTAGGGGAGGACAGTCAGGGCATGGCGGCCTTTGTTCCTGGGGCCTGGTGTGGAATCTGCATTTAACTCTGAGTACTCTGGGAGGTCATGGGAGACATTTGGTCAGGAGAGTGATGTAATGTGAGTTACGCTTTCAAAGAACCATGCTGGCTGCTGTGTGGTGGATAGACAAATACCCGTGCTTTCCCCTTTTTCCCTCATTGTCCTGCACTCTGCTTTCTCTGTCCCGTGACCTCTAGGGACCCATGACACCCACCTGCAACAGGCTGTTTCCAGTTATCAGGACTTATCGATTACTGGTAGAGAGTTTTGAGTCTCTGTGTCTATAAATGATCAAAACTGGCTTACAGGAATCGCAGCGTCATTACTGGCATTCCTTGGGTGCTGACTGCTTATGTTTGTGGTCCTTGTGCACTGCTAGGGCTTGGGTTTGGAATGACCCCAAAGCATGTCTGTAATGTAGCAAGGTTCAGTGGTGGGGCATGGCTGGAGGAGGTGTTCACCAGGAGTGTGGCCTTGGGGACTACACATGTCCCTGGCAGCTTCCTGACTCTCTCTCTGCTTCTGGCTGCCATTGAGTTGAACTCAGCTTTCCTCCACCATGCCATACCGCCATGATGTCTGACTTTGAGTCAGCCAACTATGGATGTACCTCTGTAAACTGTGAGCCAAATAAACTTTTCCTCCTCTATGTTGTTCATGTCAGATATTTTGGTCACAGTGATGGAAAAACTGCCTAAAACATAGATGTACATTGCTATCCTTGGTGCAAGTACCTGACCCCATTCTTATTCCCATTTTAAAAATAGGCTTTCTGCTGGGCATGGTGGCACATGCTTGTAATCCCAGTACTTGGGAGGCTGAGACAGGAGGATCCAGGTTCGTTGCTAGCCTCAGCTACTTAGTAAGGCCCTCCACAACTTACTGAGACCCTGTTTCAAAATAAAGAATGAAAAATAGGGCTGGGGGTGTAGCTTGGAGGTAGAATGCCCCTGGGTTCAATCCCCAGTACCGCAAAAGAAAAAAAAAAGGCTTTCTTCAACCTCTAGTGAACATCACCTTAACCCTAAGGCAATGATGGGAGGGACTGCATGGATTTTGAGTTTGGATAAAATATAAGAGCCTCCTGGCTGGGCATGGTAGTGCATGCCTATAATCCAGCTACTCAGGAGGCTGAGACAGGAGGATCCCAAGTTCAAGGCCAGCTGGGCAATATAGTGAGGTCCTTTTTAAAAATAAAAAAGGGTTGGAAATGTAGCTCAGTGGTAGAGCCTCCTGCCCAGTTATTTCTCATAATTTCATTCTCCCTTTGATCAAAAAATCTTTACTCTGTGGGGTATTCTTCTCCATCGATTCCCTACAACTTCACAAGGTTTTACTCCTCACTGGTTTTTGTGTCTACTTATCTTTGAATTACAAAAGCATAAACACTCATGGTACTAACTTGTAGAAGAAGCATCTTGTTCTTCCTGGAAAAAAAATTATTTCATCTAATTCTGGACTCCATTTGAATACACCTGGTCGTGTGAGTAGATGCAGAGAAGTAAATGGGAACCAGCATCCTCTTCCAGGCAGTGGCAAGATGCAGCCTCTGATAGCTTGAGAGCAGGACGATAAACCCAGGATTCAAAAATATCTTTCTGAGGCCAGTACAGGGTGGTAGCCTGGGCCACTGCCATGCCTAAGTCATCCTGAGGCATTCATTCTCTGTGTGACAGAGCAGCGTGGCAATGAATTTCCTAATGAAGATCATGAGACGTTGCAATAAAGTTAATTTCTTCATAGAATAGTCTGTTTAACAATGCAGGGAAATCATACACTTTTCAGTTCTATTTAATTTGAAATGCTAAAAAGTAGTTGTTTTGGTGCTTAAAGCCTTGTTTATTGGCCGGGCGTGGTGGCACACGCTTGTAATCCCAGTACTTTGGGAGGCGGAGACCGGAGGATCTGGGTTCGCGGCCAGCCTCAGCTCTCTCTCTCTCTCTCTCTCTCTCTTTCTCTCTCTTTCTTTCTCTCTCTCTCTACTTAGTGAGGCCCTCCGCAACTTCGTGAGACCCGGTTTCAAAATAAAGTATAAAAAATAGGGCCGGGGGTGTAGCGCGGAGGTAGAACACCCCTGGGTTCAATCCCCAGTACCGCAAAAAAAAAAAAAGACTTATCTGTGAAAACAACTGTTTATCCAGCATGTTGCTCTAAAGGCTACTTTCCTCCCATGTTTTATTATTTGGCATAGTTTCAGTGGAATCTTCCAAAAGACATTAGTCCATTCTTTTGCTTCAGTGCGTGTGTTCTCAGGAGATATCATCTTGGTATTGTGTCATAAGGTTTCCAGGACACATAAAAGTTGGAGAATATACAGGCGATGCAAACATTCTAGAGAGAAATGAGATCAATTTTGAAGGGTGGTTTGAGGAGTCTGGATGCTTGTCTTTCTTTTTTTCTTAAATAGATGCAACAATGACGGGAAAGAACAACATCTAAAGCTAAGGAAGGAATCCTTTGATCTGGAGAATAACTAGATGGGAGCCAGAGTGAGCTATTCAACACAGTTGACTTACATCATGGTGCAAAACCTGTCAATACAAGGGTTTAGTAGGCATCTTTGTTGACTGCCATTGGGCTATAGGAAACCACACCCCGGTGGCTGTAAAAGTCAGCAATTGTTTTCCAAGGGCTTTCTGTGTTAGTGGCAGTTTTGTTGGGGGGCAAGGTTGACAAAATTGGTCATGTACTAGAAAAATCATTGGTGCTTTTGAATCAATTTCCCACGGATGTCCTATAGGTTTTGCTCTTTCTGTGAAGAGCCAGAATTTTCACTTGGTCTTAAAGATTTGTGAGTTATATATACTCACAAATCAAATTCAGTCAGTTTTGATTTTAGTCTTCCATGAGCTGACTATTCTTGGTGTTAGACATGAAGAAAAGGAGAAAGAGAAAAGGACACACACACACACGCACGCACACATACACACACACACACCCCACAGATTGCTCTGTGCTCTTATAATTTGGAAGTGAGGTTATAGAAACATGCACAAGTAGATCTGATGGATATCATAGTGTCCTAATGGACAGGAACACCTATTCTAATGGGTTTAGGAAGGTTCTAGAAGGGTGTGGATTTCAATCTGGATTAAGAGGCAAGATTGGAAATTTGGGAAACAAAGCCAGAGAGGTCCTGATAGCAGAAAGAGTTTGGGCCAGGTGCAAAGCTGGGTGTTGCTTGTTTCTTTTATGGAGACAATAGATTCCTGTGACTAGGGGTATGGGGGAAGCAGAAGTCTTAGAGATCAGTTGTGAAGGTCTTGCTGATAAATTTGTACTGTATTTTCCATACAATACAGGATCTACTAGAGGAATTTGAGTAGGGGATTGTCATGGAAAGTTTAGAGGACACAATTTAGATCTAAACAATGGAATAGCTTCCTTGAAATTTTTAAGAAATCATAGATTCTTTGAGCTAACAAGAACATTAGAGATTATCTATTGAGCTGGTTTTCAATTTTTTTTTAACACAGTGGAAACTTTCTTTCAAATGACACCTGACATAAATGCCTCATCTCTAAAACAGAAGAGCAGTTCTGGTGGAACCGTGGTGGGAAGAGTCTTGTGTTTGCTGCCTTCTGTTCCTTCACTCTTATAGCAATCCCCATGGTACCTGCAAAGAAAGCTCAAAATCATAGGACAGCTGCTATTTTAAAGGTGAGGTAACTCTAAAGAGATGAAAACATATGTTTACAAAAAGACAGGTACAATAGCATTACTAGCATCTTATTCATAATAGCTGGAAATGGGACATCACACAGATGTCTATCAACAGGAGACGAGATAAACTGTTGTGCCATATTCATGCAACGGAATACTACTTAGTAGTAAAAGGAGCGACTACTGATACATATACCATTGTAGATGAATCTTAGAAATGTTAAGGGAAAGAAGCATGGCACAAAATAATACACTCAGATTCCATTTATATAGCATACAAAACATGTCAAACTCATCTGTGAGCAAAGAGTTTGGGAAGTGACTGTCTAAATGGCAAGGAGGAGATGTAATTCCAAATCAGTCCAAGGGTGCTTTCTGGGGCACTGGAAATCTTCTGTATCTCATTTGGTGGGGTGGTTCAGTTTATGTATTCAATTGCCAAAACTCATCAAATGGAACACCTGAGATGTGTTCATTTTATTGTAGGTCAATCATATCTTCATTAAGAAAGTTTAATTCACAGCTGAGCAGTCCATGGACAGATGAATGGATTACAAAATTATGGGACATACACACAATGGAATTCTACTCAGCTATAAAGAAGAACAAAATTATGTCATTTGCAGGGAAGTGGATGGAACTGGAGAATATTGTGCTAAGTGAGATTAGTCAGTCACACAAAATGAAAGGTCAGATGTTTTCCCTCCTATGTGTAAGCTAGGTAGAAATTGGGACACAGGAGGAACTCCAGACAAAGGAGAAGAAACCTTAGTGGAGTAAGGGAGGGGACCTAGTTGAGGGAGGTAAGGGGGGAAGAAAGATTTGAAGAGTACATCAATGTACATTTGAAATGTACATCAATGGACATGATGTACATACACAAATTTATCAATGCCAATCACAGTGTTGTGCACAGGAAGGTGGGGAGGGAGAGGGAGTAGGGTGGGAACTGAGGGGGGCTCAACAAGTACTGTGTGCATGTATGCCTCTATCACCCTGAATGTCATCATGATGTATGATTATAATGCACCAATAAAAAAAAGTTGAGTTCAAAAGTTCTTAGTAGGAGCTTTGCCTGGTTCCCATAGCCATTATGAGAAGAACTGGGGGTTGGAGCTTAGGTTTCAGGATTGCTGATCCAGTGCTCTTATCCCCTCCCTCACAGTCACACATCCCTTTCAACCACACATCATCATGGCTGACTCCCTGCCCCACCCTTCCAGCACTGCTAGCTCAAACACGTCACAGTTGCTGAGAAGCATTGATTTGATAGCACGGTAGAGCTTCTGACTCAGCTGTTTTATTTTCCTACAGTGAAACCAGACCTGGTAAACATAGCCACACTTTTCTGATACCATGCCTTGCCTGTACTGCCAACCCACTGATAAGTGGTACTCCACTCTGTAGCCCAGGGGGACCTGCATGACCTAACCATTTCATTGCTTGATGGGAATGGATCAGGGAGAAGGTGCTGGTGGCTCCCATTGTAGACCTCTCTACATTACTGGAACACCAGGCGCACCTGGTTAGTCTGAAGGCTCACTTCAAGCGCCACACACTGTGTTGTGCTGTTTGACCTGCATATTAAAAGCACCTTTCCAAGAGAAGGTGAGAGGTGGTGAGAGTTTGTTACTGTCTGCTGTCCAGGGAAGCATCACACAGCAGGCAGCCCCAGTAAATTGCTGACTCTTCTTTAAGAGTATTGTAGTCTTTTAGCCTCCTGAGCCTTTGTACTTAGTCTGTCTCCTGTAGAGTCCTGGGCTATAGTGCCCACCTGTAGTATCACAAGTATTCATGTCTGATTCTCTCAGCCAACTGAGACTTGTCAAGGACTGGGACTGACGCTTCATCATCTTTGTGTCCCTAGTCCCCACAATAGTGTCTTAGTCTAGAAAGGAAGATCTTAACTGGGAGCTATTTTGCTAGCACCACTCAGGGAGCATTTTTGCAATATCTAGAGATGTTTTTTGGTTATCAAAACTGGGGTACTATTGGCATCTAATTGGTAGAGGCCAAGGATATTGCTAATCATCCTCCAATACACAGAACCACTCCATACAACAACAGAAATTACCCAGCCCAAACTATCAATAGAGCCAAGGTTAAGAAACCTTTATCCAGGACATACTTTATAGTATAAAAAATAATAGAGCAACAACATCCTGTGATCATTGCTTCCTCCAGGCTGGGGCCAGGGCTTTCCATCGGGATGGATCTCTTGGCTTCTGATACCATGCTCAGTTCTCCGAGCATGGTCTCTGACTAGGTCAGATAGCCACTGAGCATACCCAAATAACCTCTCTTCGGAGTTTGAGCCAGTTTGTCTCTTAAGCCAATGTTGCCTTGACTTGGGTTCCGATAACTCATCTGATTATTTGTAGCCAGTGTACCAGGGCCCCTTGGCACACACCAGGGAGATCTGCCTGCTCTGCTTAGAAGGGGTTTGTGAAAGATGAACTCAGATTAAATTTACTTGCTGACAGCCACAAAGCTAGTGTGGCTGGAACCAGATTTAAAGTCAGCATTTATCATTATATGTTTTCTTTTAGCTTTCTTGGATCCCCTTAAGTGTTCCTGCCTCTCCCTACTAAAGTTGATTTTCCTCGTTGCAGGTTCTCTCGGAATCTTGGTTCAGGGCTCGGGTTTTTGTGTCAGTACAGGGGCATCACCATGTTTGTTATAAACTGTAATTTCACCTTCTCTGTTCTGAATCTGGATGAGGTCAGCACTCTGGGATTTTCATTCATTCTGTACACTTCCTAAGAATCATTCTTTCTTAAAAGGTAAAAATTTAAGTATGGAAAAAAAGTGCATTGAAATGAAAATCCAAATATTTTCTAGTATATTGCTAGTTAACTGTGTGACTGAGGACAAGATATAAATATCTCATCTTCAAAATGATAAATAAGATGTCCTTCTAGATCTTAAAACTTATGATCATAGGGATTTTTATATTGTATCATATCCCTTTTCTTGGTTAAAACCTTCAGTATTTAACAGCATAGGACGTAGGAATTAAGAAAGAACTGTCCTAAAGCAGGAAAGGTTTGATTGGTCGAAATCAAGAAGTTAGTTTTATAAACTTTGATTGGGTGTGGATTGGGAAAGTATTTCTATTTTTATAAGAGTGCTTAGCTTCTCAGATAGTCTCTGCCTCAGTTTCTCCCTATTTCATTGAGAAACCAAACACAGAGCACAGTCCTACACAATATGGTCCTAATGAAAGCCGGTCTGGTGCTTTGGAAACCCCATATGACAAAAATCAAATTTAGAATCAGGTAAATGAGAAGTCACCTTGGTTTTTTTTTTTGATGAAAAATTATTTATTTGTCATGCTGAAAAATTAGTAATAGGGTTCCTCTAAAAAACAGACCCCATTTTGGATTTTAACGGGTGCAATTTTCAAACATTTGACCCACATAAAACCTTTCACAAACCCATTATGTAAAGCAAGGGTCTTGTACCTTTAGTGAGAAATAAATGTTCCTCCAAACTTTGAAAACTCTTCAGAAGGCTCAGAAGAAAAATGTGGGAATAGAAATGCCCTCCGAGTGACTTCATCACAGATGTCCCCTGTCCCTGTTTTGCTCCAGGACGAAGTTTATCTCAAACTGTCCAGAGTGTCATTACTTTGGTTAATGACCCAAATGACCCCCGAACATCAATAAGTGACAGAATCTACAACATCACGGTATACAGCCCTCGCTTTAATTTGCCTCTGCACTGCTGGCAGAAGCGCTAATTAATATTTGACATGGAAGCAAGGTGAGAAGTGCTTTGTGGGCTCTTGTGGCACAAGCCTGGGACTCAGGACTCTCACTTACTGTATAATAATAATAACAATAATAATAAAAGCCATTTAATCTGTTTGCTGATAGAGTCTCCTTTGCTTTATTATGTTGTTTATTCCGTGTGAGATTTTGATATTCGTTATAAAAATGTCACTGTGTCTACAGCTGCATTCTTCATCTCATAAACTCCCAGGGTCTCATCAATTTAACCTGCCCTGTACAGCTTGCAGCAAACCACTTCAGGCAAAGAGAGGCTTAATCAAAGATTTTTTCTTAATAATGAACACAATACACAGGAAAGCATGACAACACATGAGCTTGTGATCCCAAGCAAAGACGTATTATATGAAAATCTATATTTCAATTAGGGGCTTTGCAATAGGATTCTCAAGAATCTCGTACAAGACAAATCACCATAGGCTGCCTTCAAATAGCAAGTGTGTCCTAGGCATTTGAAATATAATTTAATATATGCGCATTTTACCCACGGTTTTAAGCCATCCATTTAGGCTGGAAAAAAATCTAGATTCTTAGAAATAGAAATCGAAAAACATTTGCATTAGCTGTATTATTGTAGCTACATTATTGTAGCTACATGAATGCAAAGGTAATTTTCTTTTGTATAGTTTTCGAGTTGTAAATTGTTTATCTCTCCTCAGTGCCTTTTCCTCTAGAAAAAAAAACCCCTCTTTTTTCTTGCTCATTTTACATAAGTGTTTGGAACAGTTCAGTGACAACACAGATATTGAAAATTAGGGACTAAATTGAGGCCGAAACTTTGCACCCCACCCTCCACCCCCATGCCCTTCTCTAACACTAAGCAGAGTAAAGGCCAAAAGTCATAAAAGGATGTGAGAGGAGGAGGTGGTGGCACTGGGGACAAGGATGAGGCTATCTCAGGTAACAGAGGAACACAGGTCGACATTTTCCAAAGATTCTTAACCATAATCTTTTTCAAAGGTTCTCTCATACCAGTCAGCAAATATGAAATATGTCAACTCCCTCCAAACTCCAAGTGCTTGTAACAGAAGTAGAAAGCTCTCCCACCTGTCCTTCCAGATGTCCCGGGAGGGAAGTCCCATGGGCACCCTGAGGCTGAGTCATTTATAGCACCCTGGGAAAGCTAGTGTTGCCTGGCTTCAAAGGGAGGCATCAGAGTAGAACTCACCACCCATCCAGGTGCTGCACAGAGCTTTTCCAGACGGTGGTGACCCCGGCCATGTGGAAACCAGGCACTTTATGCTTCCTCATAAGCTGTCAAGATGCCGACTCACCAGTTGGATGCATCAAGTTTGGGTTTTCGGAACTGTGAGCGTGCTGTTCTGAACATGTGCTGGTGGGTGGACTCCTCACCCTGCCCAGCACCCCACCCCCATGCCTCCTTCTCTATCCTTGCCTTTTGTTTTGGTACTGGGGATTGAATGCACAGTTCAATCTGGCTATAATTGAACTGAGCTATGCCCCTAGCCCTTTTTATCATTTATTTTGAAACAGGGTCTTGCTAAGTTGCTGAGAGTCTTGCTAAATTGATGAGGCTGTCCTTGAACCTGCAATCTTCCTGTCTCAGCCTCCCAGGTACTGGGATTACAGGGGTGTGCTACCATGCCCAGCTTCCATCTACCCTTTTAAGTGTGATAAGTAACCATCTGCTCAAGTAGTGAACAAATAGATGCAGCTACTTTCCAGACACTTTTCTGAGAAGTTTGGGGAGGAGGATCTGTCTTCCTCTTGCCTTTCCCCTTCAGAGATAGAAGAACTCGTTTTCCTTACACACTAATTTGTCTATAGTGTGTAGAGACTTATGGCAGCAGGTTCCCAAGAACGGTGTTGCTGCTTGGAGCTGGATGATCTACTAGCAGAGAAGGCGGTGCAGCGAAGTGGCCCATGCTCTCTGGTCATCTGTTAGGTGAGAGGAAACGCCCCTTTGAGATTTGTGTAGACTTCAGCTCCATGGAAAGCCCTCTGGCTCCAGCCTCGACCTCCAAAGCATAGTTCATTGTAGAACTCGATTTGATGTCTCCAGTCATAACTGTCTCGCATCTTCTTGAGGGTTCCCTCTGCTCACATAGTAACTTTGGTTAAGTGATGGAGACCCACTGAAGGTGCTGTGCCTTGCCACCTAGTCCGTGGGTATTGTGACCATTGTTTTTGCCTTATTATATATTTGGTAATTTGACACCTTTGAATTCCTTCAGGCCTTTTGGATGGGTGCTATTTAGGCAATTCTTACTAAGAAAATAGAAAACACTTGAGTTCGTGGTTTAACATTAACTTTAAATAAGGGCTTTAGAAGTGGCTGACTGGAGATAGCTGGTTCCATGAGGATGTTTTGACTGGGAGGACATTTTGACCTGGCTGGGCTTATCCAGCTGAGTCAGCAAAGAAAGCACAGATTTTATTCACTTGCTTATCTTCTATATGATTAAATAATGTATAAAATGAGCCCCTTACCATCACTACTCCACTTAACCCCCCATTCCTGACTCTACACCCCACTTATCTCTTACCATTCCTCTCAGGTTCCGCCTTTCCCATGGATGGGAAGTTAGGGTGCTAGGTATCATATATTACTTGGGAGATAAAAAGCTGAATGCATAATGTTGGGTTTTTTTTTGTTTTAGATTTTGCTAAAAATGTCCCCAAGTCAAAAGAGCAGTATTAAAATTGAGTTATCAAAACGTTCTGTACTGTTGCACTTTTTTATTGGTGCATTGCAATTATGCATCATAGGGAGATTCAGTGTGTTAAAAACATACATGCACCTAGCTCTTTGCACACTTCCCTCCACATCCCACCCCGCTCCCCCCTTCTCCCTCCCCATGCCAGTTAGTGAGATTGGTAAAAATACCTTCACATATTGCAGTGACACTATTTTTTTGTTTAAAGAGATGGCTATGAACTCTAGGAGCTTCCCAGGTGAGGATCTTGAGAATGTGATTTAAGATTCAAGTGATAAAAATAGGAAAAAAATTACTTTGGATATAAAGTCACTGACCTATTAAACTACCTTGAGAATGGTGGACAAAAATATCTGTATTACTAAAAAATGCAGGAACTATTCCCTGTACTGTGAAAATCTTATATAAAAGAGCATTTTGTTTACTGCACTAAATCTTTAAATTTTTAAATTATGAGATTTATATCACCTAAGTATAGTCAGAATACATTTTAATATATTTTTTAAAAAACAGTGGCTTAAAAACAAGGGATAAATAATTCTTAATCTGGGTTTCATTACTTTGGAAAATAACAGGGTTTTCTAGTAGACCATAGGACTGGTTTCAAACTAGAAGGTAATGTAATAATATTCATGTTAAAGTTTCAGCAGAATGCTAGTACAAGACACAACCAGAACATTTTTTTTAATCAAGCTTTTAGTTTTGGTAATAGTCGATTCACACGCAGTTGTAGGAAAAACTACCGAGAGTTCCTGTGTTGTCATTTGCCCTATTTCCCCCAATGGTACCATCTTGCAGAGCTATCCCGACCAGCACAGTGTCCCATCCAGAATGTTGACGTGATGCAGTCAAGATACAATTCTGTTAACAAGAGTCCTTTGATTTTCCCTTTTACCCCCGCCCATCCATGACACCTGGCAACTACTATTCTGTTCTCTCTTTCTGTAATTTATCATATAAAAAATGCTACATAAATAGAGTCATAAAATATGTAACCTTTTAGGTTAGTCTTTTCTTCCTTCAACATAATTGTCTCAAGCTTCATCTGAGTTGGTGCATATATCAGCAGTTCCTTTTTTATTGCTGAGTAGTATTCTGTGATACGGATATACCAGTTTGTATACCAGTTTGTTTAACTGTTCGCCCATGGAATGACATCTGGGCTCTTTCCAGTTTTTAAGCTATCACACACACACACACACACACACACACACACACACACACACAGCCAAGCAAGACTTTTAAAAGACAAGATTACAGAAATGCTTAGGACTATGTCTTATGCATTTATAGGGAGGAGGAATAAGATTAAAGACTTAGAATTTTTTAGGATTAAAACCAAAAAAAATTTTGGGGGGCACTGGGGATTGAACCAAGGGGCACTCTACTTCTGAGCTACATTCCCCAGCCCTTTTTATTTTTTATTTTGAAACAGGGTCTTGTTAAGTTGCTAAGGGTCTCACTAAGTTGCTGAGACTGGCCTTGAAACTAAGATCCTTCTGTGTCAGCCTCCCAAGTACTGGGATGGCAGGCATGTGCCACTGTGCCTGGTTTAGGGTTAAAACAAATTTTATGAATTATGGCAGTGAAGATCAAAGTAGCTTGATTTCCTAAATGCAGTCTATTTGTAATATTGATCAAACTTAAATAAATGGCCAATATCTCCACTGGTATTTACAAATAGTTATTCCGTGCCCATGTTTTTATTTCTATTCTAGACCTAAATGATTGCTCAATATACACTATTAATATTACCTTTTATTAAGCATTGCTGACACATCTCCTTGTGTTTGTTGAAACTGGGAATTTGATAGCATTTGATTGTGTTGAGTTCTTGCTGCCAAACTCAATTGTTGGCAGTTTTAAAAACATTAAATACCCTTATGCACTTGGAGGCTCTGATGAAGGGCTTAATTAAATAAACATTCGATTATCAACAGAAGTGCCAATGCCTACCGTTGGAGAAGTTTGCAGCTAACTGATGGATGGTAGGAAATCAGTTGAGAGATGCTCAGAAACATGTGGTTATGTTGGTAGGAAGTAGAAAAGGCCTGTCTGCTGTCCCCCAGGTCCCCCCACAAAATATATGAATGTATATGTCTGGGCTTCATATCAGCCCTGGCAGAAACAAGAAGCAGAATGACCAACCTCCTGTTTCCCTAGAAGATTCTAAGAGCAGTGGCCATTTGTTGATGCTTTTAATATGATTTACAGAAGTTCTCTGGAGAAACACAATTTTAGAACTGACAGCAAAATGTTACCTGTTTTGTAGTTTTTTTTCCTTTGTAGATTTTTACCTTTGTAGAAGGTATGAAGATTTTAAAATTATCATTATTATTATTTTAAAAATACTCTTATTGGTGCATTGTAATTATACATCATAGTGAAGTTCAAAGTGATACAAACATACATGCACACAGCGCTGGAGTGTTTCCTTCTGAATCCCACCCCGCTCTTCCCCCTTCCCTGTACATGTTAGTGACATTGGTAGTGATACCTTCATATATGTGCATAGCAGACCCCATGGGTTAAGGCGCAGTCCCACAAGACTGCCTCTGCTCTAGATTCCAGCCACAGGTGGGGTATTTCCAACTTACCCTCACTTCTTGCTGGGGGACTACAAATCTGGGGGGTTCCCCTGCCCTTCCTCAGGTTTGGTAATTCATCCAAGGGGCTGATAGAACTGAGGAAAGTGCTATTCTTAATACATTTTATTATAAAGGACGACAAAAGCGATCAGATGCAAAGGTAGATGGGTACTGAGCGTGGGGGCTTCTGCCCCACAGAGTCAGGATAACCTCCCTCCTGGCACCTCAGTGTGGTCACCAACCAGCAGGGTGCCCGGACCTCCTCCTTGTTCAACAGTGCTTTTCCAGGCTTCATTGCCTAGGCATGATTGATTAAAATCATTGGCCATTGATGATTAACTCAATCTCCAATCTCTTTTTCCCTTGCCAGGGGTTGGGGATGAGGCTGAGAGTTCCAACCCCATCATTACATGTGTGAACAATACCTCCCTGGAAACTACCTCAGGGCCCATCTTGAGTCACCTTGAAAGCATAAACTAAGCTATAGCCCAAAGGGATTTATTATAAGTAATCTAAAACATGCCAATCACACAGGAACTTCCAATGGCCTTTTGAAGCCATGTGCTTGGAACAGGAACCAGGGACAAAGACAAAATAGACTTTTTTTTTATTAGACCATAAGGGTGATAATGAAGAATGTGTGGTCATCTTTCATCTCCTCCATTCGACCTCTGCAAGCAAGTTTGCCTTCTACCTTATGCACAATGGGTGAAATTCTAAAAGGAACTGTTTCCTATTATTTGCTTGGAAAATGAACCTATGGGTATATTCCTGTTGCCTGTAGAGCAGGCTTCTGGAAAGCTGACAGTATACCTTATATGCACAAGCCAGATACATAAATGGATGAAGAAGGAAAAGTCCATTACATTGATGTGTGTGAAGGGGGAGGGAGGGTGGTGGAGGAGCATCCTGTGACCACCTCAGTGTTGGGGTCTTGTTCCCCTTCATGGCCGGCCGCTGTGGTAGCTACTTCCCTGATCTCCTAAGCTCTGTTGACCACTCAGCTCTTCTGGAGGAGGATCTCAAGCTCCCTGTGTCTTCCCCACCTTCCCCTTCTGTCTACCCAACGCTGACTCAGACCTGAGTTTTGCTTACTTTTCTTTGTGCATGGGGCCATTCTCTTGGGCTAGATTCTGAGCCCCACAACTCAGTCATCTTATGCTGGCTTCTCAAATGTTTTTCAATCTCGTCTTGCTAACAAGCTAGTTGAGAGTCTCTGAATTCCTGGCATCTTACTAGGCCCAGCTCGTAGGTTTCTCTAGGAACTCTTGCTGCAATCTTTTCCTTTCAGGATTTCTCAGTCCACATTGGCAAGATAAAGAAAATTATCTCTTTGTCTTGGGAAAAACCTGATCATCTCCACTCAAATATTTAAACATCCTTAATGTTCCCATTTCTGGAATTTTATCTCGTAAGGAATGTTTTCTCAGGAGCTGCCAGTAACAACCTGTACTATGAAATTCCAAATGTACTTTTGGCTCAACAGTCATCTTTATGAGATAATTGTATCCCCTCTTCTCTTGCCCAAGGTTCCTGTGTAACTGAAATCCTTAAGTGCAGAGAAACTTTTGTGCCCCTCCCACATCCCAGAGCTAGCTTGGAGTTTGGCCTCAGGCAACAACCAAGTAACTGTGCCTTGAAGATAATTCTCTGGGGAGTTAATTAGGAGAGGCTGAATAATTTAAGAGGCAGTTTTGGTGCATTAAACAGAGAAGAGATTTTCAAGTGTCAAGGGTTGAAGCACCCCTCCCCCATTATTTCAGCTCTTACCTCTACTTTCTTAATACTCTACAATAAAGAAGAGTAAACCTGTTATATAGCTTTAAGCCCATCAATTAATTTTGAGTGCTCACTATGAGCCCACTATTGGGCTGGGTTCTGTGGAAGTTTGATTGTGATTATAAAGTAAGTTTTTTTTTCTTTTCATGTACAGTAAAATCCTAGACAGTCTTCACGACCTACCCCAGAGGCCACGATCCTAGAAGTCTAAAGCAAACTCTTCTTCAGGGTTAGTCATTGTCTTGTCCGTGTCCCACAGAACATTTTACACAGCAGTGTTAAAATTTTTTAGACACTGTCTTGTATTTGCTTAGCGACCTGTCTTACCCACTGAACCTGAGCCATAGGGAGGTGAAGAGGTTGCTTACCCAATCATTTTAACTAAGCATCTGATATGCACCTGGCTCTCTATAGTTGGCTCTCCTTATCCATGACTTTCACACCCAAAGATTCACCTATGTGAAAAAAAAATCTATATTGATCATGTACAGACTTTTTAATTGTCATTATTCTGTAAATATTGCAGTATTGCATTTATTTACTTAGTATTGTAGATATTAGGTATTATAAGTGATCTAGAGATGACTTAAAGTGTGGGGGAGGATGCGTATAGGTTATACACAAGTATTACACCATTTTATATAAGAGGTATGAGACTCCAAATCTGGGGAGGGGGTCCTAGAACCTATCCCCTGTGGGTAACAAGGCACAAAAGTATTTGGTCTACAGCATAATGACACCTCATTTTGTATATATTCTGTTCATTTGTTGTTCATGTTGATCATTTTGCAGCTGCATTTTTCCTATGGAAAATTAAGAAATCAAGAATTATCAAAAATTTTCTTTTTTTATGGTACTGAGAATTGAACCTAGGGGTGTTCTACCTCTGAGCTAGACCTCCAGCCCTTTTTATTTTTACTTTAATTGTATTGATTTTTATTTTTTGTGGTACTGAGGGTTGATCCCAGGAGCATTCTACCTCTGAGCTATACCCCCAGAACTATTTTATTTTGAAACAGGGTCTTGCTAAATTGCTGAGGCTGGCCTCGAACCTGCAATCCTTCTGACTCCACCTCTAGAGTAATGGGATTATAAGCATGTACCACTGCACCAGGTTCATGGTTAAATATCCTCTAAGTTTGTTAACACATCTTGGGTCAAAGGTTTAGAAGCTAGACACATCTTGTTTGTAGCCGTTTCTCTCAGACACAGCCCACACTGTCAGCTTCTGACTGACCCTTTGAAATTAGAGACTTGGCTTCATTGATCTTAGTATTTTGGGCAGTGTTTTGCTCAGAGAGCAGTTTCAGTAAGAAGGTGTTTGGCATTGGACTAAAGGAAATGTGCTCCACTCAGCATTTATATTTCTGTGGTTTATTTTCAAATCCGTGTGTTTGTGGCATTTCTTTAAAATGCGACTAACTTTAAATGCATGGAGATGGATTCCTCCTAGAAGAAGGGATCCACTGGACCAAGGGGATGTGGCAGAAGCGGGAACATGTTCATCTCTTATTTGGGAGTGGATCCCATTTATCTGTTCCCTGGTCACTGTGTGGATCCCTTTTCCACTCTTATGCTAGTTGTGTCGTTTTCATCTCTGGGTTTCAAGATCTCAGGTGGTATATATATTCTTTATACCCTTTATCTACCTTGCTTGCTCCTCCACATTTTTAATACTTTGACTTATTTTTTTGTCCTCCCTAATCTGCTGTTTTATATTTTATGGATAGCAAGACGTACTCTATTCAGCTCCTATCTTAAAATTAAGGAACTAAAAGAGCACAGAGTTTCCCACCAGGTATCCTTTGCTGTACACAAGAAAGGGACCATTAAGAGGAACTCATTGAGGCTTTGAGCAGGAAAGCCAGTAAATATTGACCATGCTGAACAATGAAGTATATTAAAACTTTCTCTGTTATAGAACAGTCATTAGACTTCCCCTTTCTCAGACTTGACTATTGTGCCCTGGCTGCAGTAGTCCTCCTTTCCTTAAAATCCCATACCTTCTACATGTGCTTTTTCCAGCACTCCTTCCATTTAGTGGATAGAGAGATATTATGTTAGAGAACCATCAGGTCCGATTGGATGGACATACCTGATATTGCCCATTCTCTACCATCAGTAAGTCCCCGAATCTGTGTGCTTCCTCTATTTTTATTCCCCCTGCCATGAGCAAGGGTTCACTATCACTATTAGAGCAAGCAGTTCACCATCTTTCAAAGAAAGGGACGCACAGTTACAAATCATATTGCTGCTTTCTAGAAGACAACTTTCATTGTCTTTCTGTCCTTCCTGGTAATATTATGGTCTAGACTTCATGCAAGTGATTTCTTCGTGGCTGATCATAATACTCTGGTCTTAGCATCTTTCTCAATGCAGAACTCCAGGCAGCTACTCTCAGCTGATCGGTTGTCATCCAAGAAGAAGCCTATTTGGCATTCCTAGCAGTTAGATTCTCTTGGCTAGATCATTCCTCTGTACTTATTCCCTAACCACTCATGTCAACCCCCTCAACTTTAACCTTTATACTATTGCCATCATTTCCTTCAATTGTCTGTTTTGACTGGAAGACTTATCAGTCGAAGTTCTCTGAGGATTTTCTGCTACACATGATTAACTCTGAATGCGTTGGGCAACTCCAGAACACATGTGTGTTTCTGTACAAACATGTCCCATATTCTTTGAGTCTATGACTCTCTCCTAATATATGGTGGCCAATACCTCATCCACTAGAAATGGCGTTGAGCATTCTTTTCCATAAGACAATACATAGTTGTCCTGGCATGATAGTCTTAATACTCTAACACTTCTGAGGCTCCTAAGTAAACTGTGTAAGAGGCATTTCCATTTCCTCTGCTGCTTTTTGCATGAACATAGTCATTAATTAGATCTCTAGGCCCAGAAATCAAGCCGGGAATGTGCCATTTAATGGATGCATTCACCAGGGTTCTCCAGAGAAACAAAACCAGTAGGATTGATATAGATTTATAAGAGATTTATGAGAATTGGTTCACGTGATTATGGGTGCCAAGAAGTCCCATGATCTACAGTTGGCAAGATGAAAAACATGGAAAGCTGGCAGCTGTAATTCAGTCCAAAGGCCTGAGAACCAGAGGAGCCAAGGGCATAACTCCCAAGTACTAAGGAGCTCTAGCTCAGGGGTAAAAGAAAACAGATGTCCTGGCCTTAAAAGCAAGAGGGTAAAGTTAGCCTTTCTTCATGTTGTATTCCAGCTGGCTGTCAATGGATTGGATGATGCTGGCCCAGTTGGTGAAGATAGGTCTTCTTCATTCAGTCTACTGATTCAAGTGCTAATCTCTTCTGGAAATGCCCTCACAGTAACATTAGAAATAATGTCTTAATAGCTTCCTGGATATTCCTTAACCTAGTCAAGTTGACAAAATTAACCATTACAATATGCTTCACATGTCTTTAAAATAGCTTAGTTCTTTGTCTATATTTCCTGTCCATGTGTAGTGGTTGAGTCATTATTATCACATGAGTTTTCCAGCCACCCGGGTAGATAAAGTCAATGTCTTTGGGCTGTCTTTGTAGTATTTAACACACACAAACTCCAAAACCTTATCCTTAAGGTTACCGCAAAATCCTTGGCTTTAAGTATTTTTTTTAACGGTAAACTTCAAGGTTTTTGGTGTCTTCCATTACAGCCCGGCCTGTGAGACAGAGGCTGTGTTACTCCTGACCCTGGTTGAGGCTCTCATTGGCTGCTCCTGTGCATTTCCCTTAAAGATATTGGGACTCAGTTTTCTCAGCTCAGAAATAGGAGGATGAAATTAAATAACCATCAACCTCCCTCCTAGCTCTCAATTTCACTGAAACCTCTTTTCCCTACTTTATAACCTCTACTTTTCTAGCATGTCTTTTGTGTTTAATATAATGAATTTGTCCCAACTTTAAAAGCTAGAATGCTGTGAGAAAGCGGCAAGGAATGGTTAACAAAATTGTATTCTGAGCAATCTAATAGTTTTGTTTTGTTTTTTTTCTACCAAACTTCTCTTTCCTCCCCCTCTCCCATCTTTTGGTGGGTAGGTGGACTGGTGGGTGAAATTAATATTCAGGCAGTAGTAGAAATGTAGACTTGAAAGATTAACAGCAGATGGTTAAATGGGACCATTTTAAGAGTGTTATTAAAATAACAACTCTATTTTCTTGCATAGTAGGATGTCTTAAGTGTTTAGACTTATACCTACTGTTGAAATAGAAAAAGGAGGAGGAGGAGCAGGAGGATGAGTGCTGGGGGGGGGGGATCAAAGAAATGCTTAGAACATTTTTGCATAATCTTGATTTTTCTTTTTGTTCCTAGGTATTTAACTTGGACAGTAGTGTTTATTTGAGATTGGCTGCAAGGAAATTTGATGCACCATTTGCCTGATAGCTATTTCCCTTAAAGGAAAGCTTTCCTAAATCCTGCTTTGCAGAAGCTGGGTCCTGCCTTGCCTGAGGAACCTTACCTGCATCAGTCAAAGATGCAGTGCATTGACACAGCCTCTCCTCATGAATCGTACCTTGCTGTTGGGAGATCTAATTCTCATTCCCTCTATTCCCAAAAAAGAGACACGCTCTGTTTTGATAACTACAAAGATGGAACTGAGACTCTAGTCTGAGGACCTCATAGCTCCAACAAAGAGTGACATGTGGTTTATGATAGGTATTTAATAAGTGGTTTTTGTAACTTAACCTAAGAGAACTGATACATGAAGAAATAAACTTAACAAGTATATTTAGAGGAGCAATATTTGAACATTTTTAGCTCTGTCCTTTGGAGAATGCTGCCTATCAAATCATCCCCTAAGTGGATTATTATACACACATTCGGTTACGTTATGACTATTTCTTTACACGCTAACTGGAGAACCTAATCCCCAGAAAGATATTGGCCTGTGTAATTTTCAAGTGAAATATAAAGGGGACAATGTGGATGTTACTTTTCTTGTTTTAACATTCCATGTAAGAAAGCACGATTATTTTGGTTTCTGAATTTAATAAGCACAAAGCAAAGAAAAAAGAACTGTTTTCATTGAGCATTAAAATACAAGCAAAGTTGTTTATAGATAGAGTTTCAGCTAAGCACCAAAGATCTATTCATGTTTTTCTGCCTATTCATTCAACAATAGGACCTAGAGGAATCCATGGCAAGGAGAAAATAAAACATCAAGAAGGATGAAAATGTCGAAAACAAGTATTAGAACCCAGAACACTTAAATCTTTAGCATTCATTATGAGAGTACTTTACATTTCTCAGGAAGATTTTTTTCCCACCACTTGGTATTCTGTGCCTACACTTGCATATTTAAGTAACAATTTTAAAATCACATAAAATGGTCAGGCTTTTTCCCCCTACTTGACTTTCAGTTGTTTGAATTCTATGAGACTTGTAAAGGAAACCATTCAGAATTGTAAATGCCACCACATCATTGCGGAGTAAAGATGAGAAATTCTCTCACCAAATCCAGGTTAAAAGGTCCTGCTGTTTCTTGATGAGACTGGTCTCTTTTGACCAGTGACCACCTCACCAGTGTGAGCTAAGATGCTCCCTGAACTGTGTGAGGTCTTTGCTGAAGGTGGAGAGAAGCTTCATGGCCACCAGAAGCCTTAACCAGCTTCTTGAAAAGCAAATCAGTCACATTCAGCTAAGTACTGGGCCAGGTCCCCTGTAGGAGGAAAAGGAACTGTACGCCATACTGCTATTTCAGCTTTTATATAAAAGTCATAATAGCCCAAACATGCGGTATAATCATTTAATTAGTAGTTTCTCATTAAAGCTCTAAGTGTGGCATTACTGGCACCATTTTCCAGGAAAACCCTGTGTCACTGAGATGGAATTGACACAGGGTCTTAATTGGCTGGGAGTTGGTAAAAAGAATCAGAGTGAAGACTTTGGCCTGATTCTGCAGCTCGGTGAGTGGGGCTGCTTCCTCCAGTTCTGATGAGGATGGAGGGAAGGAATGAAGGCTGTGGTCATTAGAAGTAAAAAGGACAAAAGCAATTTCCAAAAACACCATTATGAATGTCAACAGAGGTCTGCAAGAATGAAGCAGAGTTCTCAAGACGCACACATAAGAAAAAACACCCTGATGTGTTAGACAGCACAAAGCTGGTGTCTGCGATCACTGGCTTTTCACCTTTCCAGAATGGGTTTTTGTTTTTGTGTTGGTTTCTTGCCTTGGCTGGAGAGTATTCAGCTGCACTATTTATATATAGTGCACAAATATGAATAAATATATATATGCACATATGTTAATAAATATATAAATATTGGTACACAAATATATGTGCACAGATATTAATAAATATATATAAATATTGGTGCATTGTAATTGTCCATCATTGTGAGGTTCAAAGTGATGAAAACATACATGCACACAACTCTTAGTGCGTTTCCTTCTGCATCCCACCCTACTTCCCCCTCCTCCCTCCCTCCCAGTACATGTTGGTGAGATTGGTAGTGATATCTTCATATATGGACATAGCATTATTTGAACTGGTTCCTTCCTCAATCCTCCTTTTTCTCCTCCTTCCCTTACTCCCTCCCCTAATCCTCCATTATTCTACTGATCTCTCTCCTCATTAATCCAAAGTCCCTTTTTGTTTCCTATTTTCTAACCTCCACATATGAGAGAAAACTTAAAACCCTTGACTTTCTGAGACTGGCTGATCTCACCTAGCTTAATATTCTCTAGTTTCATCCATTTTCCTGAAAATGACAAAATGTCCTTCTTTATGCTGAATTAAATTCTACTGTGTATATGCCACATTTTCTTTATCCATTCATCTGTTGATGGACACCTACGGTTGGTTTCATAACACAGTTCTTGGGAATTGTGCTGCAATAAACATGAGTATGCATGTGTCACTATAGTATTCTGACTTTAATTCTTTTGGAAAGATACTCAAGATGGATCAGCTGGACTTTTGAGAGCTTTCAGCAGGCTGGTTCTTCAGGGGGAAGGGGAAGCCAGGCACAGAATTTTGAGGATCTTTGTCATGGCCCATCTCCCTCATTCATTAATAAGCAGGGAATTGACTCCACTGCTTTTGATTTGGGAGATATGATTTGATCATTCAACTTGTTCCATATAAAATGTGTCGCAGTCTTTGAACATCACTTTACCATTTATGTGTTGGTGCCGTATTTTCCTAGTCAGAAGGCAAGTTTAGTAAGAGCCAAGACTGAGTCATTCTCTATCTACATTTTAAGTAGGCATCCAGAGACTTCATTACTTTCTGTATTGTTTCTTAAAGGCTTCACCTGGACTTTGTGGGGCCCTTCTCTTACCTAGTTTCTAGTGACATTGACACAAAGAGGGAACAACCCCCAGCTACAGAGGGTGAGTGCTGGTCTGTAGTGACCCCAATCTCATTTTGCTGACTCGTCTATGACTCAAGAACTCCAGTCTTCTTGGGGATTCTATTACACTGAGTACTCGCTTTTAGGAAGATGCTCCTCAGTTCCCCCAGGTTTTCTGTTTCCTCTGCACTTGGCACCAGAGCCACTGGCTGTGCCAGCCTCTTCTGTAACTGAAATTCTCCATCTTCTTTCTCTGGTGAGCCGCCAGTGGGCGCTGTCGGGACAACTCTTGAGTTTCCACACCTCCACTAGGAGTTGATTCTCTGGACAATCTCTGGAGCTCTCTAAAGTTGCAGACAGAAATCAATCTCTGGTAAGCTTCACAATGGTCACCCTGTGGCTCTCCTTCAGCCTGTCTTCTGCAGGACAGTGAGGAAGGGCATGAGGCCAGCCAGATTCCTTGACTCCAAGTGACTTCTTATTCTCCCCCAGAGATGCCCTTCCCTGGTGTTTCCTTTCAAAGCCCATCACTTCTTCTTGGCTCTTTCTCTACTTGGGATCTTCCAGGTTATGGTATCAACCCTGAACATATCTCTGTATGTTCCCTCATAGAATCTTTGGATGCATGTTAAATTTGGTGCTAGAAATAACCTCAGGTAGCCGGGAGTGGTGGCACACACTTGTAATCCCAGTACTTGGGAGGCTGACACCGGAGGATCCAGGTTCACGGCCAGCCTCAGCTACTTAGTGAGGCCCTCCACAACTTAGTGAGATTCTGTTTCAAAATAAAGAATAAAAAAAAATAGGGCTGGGGGTGTAGCTTGGAGGTAGAATGCCCCTGGGTTCAATCTCCAGTACTGCAAAAATAAATAAATAAATAAATAACCTCAGGTACCACTCTGTTCCTATGTTTCCTTAGATTATTTCCTGGATTACACATTTTTATATTAAATTAATAAAAACATATGAGTTAAAATAAATTTTACATTTAAAAATCCTCAAAAGTATATAGGACTGCTGAATCCTTGATAAATACTGGCATCTATTAAATATACATATATATGTACACACACACACATATATATATATATACATATAAGTATATATACACATACATATATAAATTGTGTGTGTGTGTGTATGTGTGTGTTTGTGTGTGTGTGTGTGTGTGTGTGTGTGTGTGTGTGTGTGTGTTTAACTGGGGATTGAACCCAGGGGTATTCTACCTCTCAGCTACACTCCAAGTCCTATTTTATTTTTTTTTTTAATTTTGAAACAAGATCTCACTAGATTGTTGAGGTCCTTGTTAAGTTGTTGAGGCTGGCATCAAACCTGCAATTTCATCTGCAATTCTCCTGTCTCAGCCTCCCAAGTACTGGGATTATAGGCATATGCCACCACACCTGGCTATTAAATATATATTAAAGTAACTTTTTCTGCTCTAATATTCCCCTCTTGATCCCTACTATTTACTTCCCTACTTTGGGGAGCTAGTCAACAAGGACTTCCTAAAAAAAGATAGTTACTCTTACATTGCTGAAGTTATTTTTTAAACCTGTTAATTGTACTAGCTTAAGGCAAAATTATATGTTTCTCTTTTCATAGGGTGATGATGATGATTTTATAAATATTGGTTGGATAGCACTGTAATTAATGGGCACCAGGTTCTATTTTGGTAACAATTTATTCTTGTACCACATTTAAGAGGTTTCTCTTTCCTGTGGTCATAGAGAGGTAAAAAAAAATCCTTTTTAATAAGGATCCCAAGCAGTCTAAGTACCTATGAATTATAAATGAAAACTTTTCAGTGATTAAAATAAATATACTGATGCAGTCCCCTTCTCTGCGTCATTGCTTCAGGAGGCCTGCATGGAAATTACTCGGAGGAAGTCCCCAGGGCCTCTGAGCTCACTTCCATCTGTTTCATGCATTTCTCTGATGTAGATCCAAGAGGACCAAGGGCAGTGGCAATCCAGCTGGTTTGGGGAGGACTCTTTCTTCCAGAGGAGTCCTCAGCAGATTGCCGATGGTCAGTTAGGTACCTGAGTGCAGCTCTTTGCAGGATAGTCTTTGTAGTTATGAACCCATAATACGAGCCAGTCCCTGTTTGTTCTCTCAAGAACTTACAATATTAAATGTTAAACCATGGTTCCATTCCTTTTCTTTTTTCCTTCAGGTGAGGTGTTATTTAGTAGTGGCAGGTGGGAGCAGGGGATGAAGGGATGGCTTAAGGGGTCCATTGTGTTGCAAAAAAAAAAGGCCCCCAAACTGAGGAATCTTGAAATCTATCCCTCTAAATAAGAGACAAATACAATCCCAGGTAGACATTAATTAGCTTTCTCAGGAATCCTTTCCCATTTCTCAAACTTATACCAAAGCTCCTGCTGACATCAGTGGTCATTGTGCAAGAAATGGGTAGCTGGGAAATCACTCTCAAAGGCCTCCAGGAGATGCCTGGGGAAAAGGAAAGAGCATTCTGGATAAAGAAAACAACTGCCTTTCTCTCCTTCTGTTTCTTTCTCCCTATCCTTCATTTGCCTTTTATTTAATTGGTTGTTGATTAAATAATATGAATTCTATTGTAGAATTGTACATAGGAGACTAGCAGCTTTTGGCTGTTGGAGCTGGAAATTAAGTTATGGGCGTTGCAGGTCATCAGGTCTAACATGGCCCATTTTACCAACATGATTAACAGCTTTTAGATAGCAATTAATGTCAAGGTAAAAGCAACCAATGCTTCAGCAAACTGGGATGTGGTTTCTCAGCTAAGGGAATATTCACTTAGCCTTTTTTAGACCTTTCTTCTATTAAAATATGTTATTAAAGCCCAATGTCTAATATTCTATAACACTTTACCCCAAATGTCTTACTTACAGTTCTGTTGAAAGTTTGCTTAGATTATGAAGTCACAATTTTCTTTCGGCAGTGTATATAATAACAAATAATGCAGGGAAGGTAGATCAAGTTTAATAAAATCTTTATTTAATTTAATGTTCATTACTATTACATTAGAACCAAGTTAACATCTGGTTAGAAAGGGGCATCCCATTCATAGTACTTTTAGGGATGAGAGGTAAATGCTAACAAAGAAATTGAAGAAACAACTGAACCTATGATTGAAGAATTTCAAACTCCTAATGAAAACATTGGCAAGACTGGGGAGATTATTTCTGAATTTTAAAATGATGATGCCCTTGACCAGACCATTCTGTGTTTACAGAGCCCTCAGGCTTCTCAGTAGAAGGTCTCGAAAGCCGTTTCTCTCAAAAAATTAGAGAAAAAAATACAACCATAATAAACTGGTCTGAATTGCATGGATTCATAAGACTACCATCTTTCCATTTCTTTCTATTTAATCTTGCTTTCAAAAACTTCCCACTTTAAAAAGTTTGGGAGTCATAAAGGGCAAAAACCAAAACTAAACTAAAGTTATGAGGCCCTAAAGAAAAAGTTTGCAAAGTGATATCGAATGTTTTCAAACCTCTTTTCCCCCAACAGACCAGACCATATCCCTCGGAGAACCTTCTCTTTAATGAGCTCATGGATCAAGAGTTGAAAGATGATTGTATTTTTGAGCCTTGAAGTTCAACTTTTTATCTCCAAGTCTTTTCTGCTCTGAGAACTCTTTGGGGTGATTTGAAATAGTATTCTCCATTCATTCATAATTTATTAAAAACCTACTTGGAGCAAAGTATTGTGCTAGACTTAAAGACAGAGAAGAAATGGTTCATTTGCTCAGCTAGTATTTATTGTGCCTACACTATGTGACTAAGAACTGGACATGAAATGAAGAGCCAAAGAAGGCACCATACCCACCCTCATGGAGTTAAGTTTAGTAGAGGAGACATTTGTGAATCTTTTGATCACTCAAGAAATGTAAAATTACCAGTGTAGTGAGTGATATGAGATATATAATAAAGGAATCTCATGTGTCTGGGGACTTCCCTTAAGATGTGTTATGGAAGGGGAGGTATCCAGGTGAGGAGTAATTAATTTGTCAAGGGACGGGGTGCAGAATTGTATTGCAGGTGGAAACAGCAGTTTGTGCCAATGCCCTGTGGTGAGGGGGATCATGGGACAACTGAACAAGTATTCAAAGGTCATGCTGATGGGACCCAGTGGACAGAGAAGAGCATGAGGTGAGATGAATCCAGAATGGAAGGTAGAGGCTGGCCATGCAGAACCTTCTACCACCTTAAGGATTTGGGGGTTTATCTTAAGAATGGTAGGGAATTATAAATGGGTTTTATGTAGGAAAGGTGCAGAAAACACATTTGTGGTCTGCAAAGATTAGTGCTACTGGGGTAGAGTGGCAACAATATCAGTTAGGGTACTGTTGGGGCAAGAATGGTAGGAAATCATTGATGGGTTTTATGCAGGAAAGGTGCAGGGAACACATTTGTGGTTTGCAAAGAATGCTCTAGTGCCTCTGGAGTAGAATGGTAAAAAGATCAGTTAGGGCACTGTTGTCTCCAGGTGGAAGATGGCAGTAACTTAGGTGGTCATCGTGCAGAACAGGAGAAGTGAACTGATTCTACAGGAATGGAAGTGACAAAATCAATAAAACTTGGCATTAATTGAATGTGGTGTAGAGGGAGGGATGGTATCGTGACCCCCAGGTTTCTTGCTTGCTGAGTAAGATGAATGATGGTACTATTTGCTGAGATCGAAACCTGGGATGAAAGAAGATTTGAGTTTTACTTAGGACATGTTGAATATGAGGCGTAGTATGGTGTCATAAAGCTGGCTTTTGTTACATAGTCTGAAAAATGATCGGATTTTAGGAAGATCAACTCTAACATTGGAGGTGGCGTGTTCCGTTTATTTCACATTGCATAACAAACTCTCAAATTGTGGTTTAAAATATTTATTTTGCTTATGAGTCTGCAATTTTGGCAAGACATGGTGTGGACAGCTCCTCTGGGCCTCAACTGGTGTCAGCTGGGGTAACATGGAGGCTGAGGGTGGGAAGCACCAGAAAGCTTGCTCACTCCTATGTACGGCAGTGGGTGCTGTCTGTTGGCTGGAACCTTAGCTGAGGTGGTGGCTGGAACACCACACATGTCCTTTCCATGTGGCCACTTGGCTTCTTCAGAGCTTGGTGACTGTGACTCAAGGTGAATATTACAAGAGTAGCCTGAGAGGCAGGCAGAGACTGTACCGCTGCCTGCTTCAGACCTAGCTTCAGAAGTGATCCAGCGTCACTTCTTCTGCATTCTACTAGTTAGAAGTGAGTTAATGGGCCCAGCTATATTCAAGGGAGAGGAATTACAGTCTACCTTGTATGGGAGGAGTTGAAGAATTAGAGAATGTGTTTTAAAACCACTACCTGGAGTAAGAAGAGGTAAGGAGATTACAAGAAGAGTATTCCAGCTAAAAAGAAGAGGTTGAAACAGGAAAGTAGAAATCGTATTCAATAGAAGTGGAGTGGATGCTATTGACTGGATGGGAAGATTTGTGATGAATCATGAATAGTGGGGAATATATAGTTCAAAAGAAAGTTTGGGACTAAATTATTGTGGATCCCATATTTCCTGAAATTCGTTGTTTTGAACCCTGAACCAATTTTTCAGGGAAGACTATAAGATCAGTGTTAGTAAATATCAAAAGGAGAGGTAGCAGGTCAATGAGTAGCATGGATTAGGAATAATTCTATTTGGTGATAAAACAATTCATGACAATTTTCTGGTTCTTTTCTATAAACTTTGGGTTATAAGTCTCCACATTTAAATTGTAGACATATTCAAATCTCTTCAGTTGGGTTTTGTGGTTTGACTTACGCCAGTTGAAAATATGAATCAAAAAAAGTCTTCCTGGATGATTCCATCAGGAAGTATTTCTCCTTTACCGCTTAGTGGGTTAACTGCAGGAATCTTGATCTTTCTGTTCCTGGCTGTGACTTCAAATTCTTCCTATCTCACAGTTGAGCTACTTCAAAGGACAACATTGGAGGAATATAGATGATTGAATAGTGTCCTCTCCAAATCATGTCTACACGGAAGCTCAGAATTTCATCTTATGTGGAAATAGGATCTTTGTAGATACAACTAAGACAGGATTTCTTCTTCTTTTTTTTTTTTTTTTTTTTTTTTGCAGTACCGGGGATTGAACCCAGGGGCGTTCTACCTCCGCGCTACACCCCCGGCCCTATTTTTTATACTTTATTTTGAAACCGGGTCTCACGAAGTTGCAGAGGGCCTCACTAAGGAGAGAGAGAGAAAAAGAGAGAGAGAGAGAGAGCTGAGGCTGGCGGCGAACCCGGATCCTCCGGTCTCCGCCTCCCAGAGTACTGGAATTACAAGCGTGCGCCACCACGCCCGGCCTAAGACAGGATTTCAAGATGAAATCTTCCTGAGGGCCCAATAACTAGTGTCACTATAAGGAAAGGACAAGACACAGAGACAGAGGGAAGGCCATATGAAGATGCACACACAGAGACTGGAGTTATGCATCTATGAACTACAGAATGCCAGGAGCCACCAGAGGCTGGAAGAGGCAGAAAAGGATTCTCCCCTACAGCCTTTGGAGGGAGCAGTGCCCTGTCCATGCATCGATTTCTAACTTCTGGCCTCTAGTCCAAGAGAATATATTTCTGTTGTTTTAAGCCATCCAGTTTGGGGTGATTTGTCATGACAACCCTCAGAACCTAATACAAGAAGTTAGAAGCATATGGAAAATATCAGTATTGGTTTGCCAGATGCCAGACAGAATCAATTTTTGGTGTATAGATAATTGTGTATCATCTTTATCAATTTTACCTGCAGGAAATCAGAAAGTTAGCGTATTTCTTTTCTTCATATTAGGTAGGAGAAGAGGTAAGAAGAGTACATATTGGGTTCCACCAGAGTACCTTCATAGAACTTGAGGCTGGCCCTTTATTCTGCGTTGATCAATGATCAAAAAGGAGAAATGGCAGGAGGAAGACCCTCATGTGTAACCTGAGTGCCTAACGGGGTCCATTCAATGCAGGATGTGCTGTTGCTGTGTGCCAAAGGAGGGAGCCTGGTTCTTTGTTATGGTAACTAGAGAAGAAGCCAAGTCTCCCTATGGCAACAGGGGAGTTTTAATGAAGTAAAGGAGACAGAAAAAGTGTCCCAGTGGAGAATGAAGTGTGTCAAAAACAGATTGTGCACGTAATTACTTTCTCAGACCTTCTTGACATTATCAGCAGGACTGGTGTTTTGATGAAAAAACTTAATTAAAACTTAATTTTTTAAAGTGGAAAATATTCAGCATGGTTACAGAAGGATTGAAATCAGGGCACTGTGTAATTTTAATTGCCTTCAAGAGATGCACTTCATGAACACTGTTATGGGGGAGAAAAAGAAGCCGAGGGACAAAATCGGAGGTGAGTGGCCACACTGAATCCTTAGCACTGGTGAGAGAGGTGGTAGTCACGTGTGTGGTGTCACTCTTAAGGATGACTGGGGCATCTCAGGCTCCATATGTAAGGGAAGCAGTGGATATATTCTGGAATGTTCCGGTCAGGACATACTGGGAGCACACATCATAGGTAGAGTCATCATTATTATTCCCCCAAAATAGAGAAATAGAAAGTCGAGGAGGTTACATGTTATGTGAGCTGGTAGTTATTAAATGCTGACCCTTGGATCTTTTCTATCAGAACCACCTGGTTTTGATTCATCAAATCTGTTTTAGGACCTGAGTATTTCTATTTTTAAATAAAGCTGCCCAGCTGATTCTGGGGGTCAGGAGTGAGAACTAGAGTTTTGTAATGAAAGGAGCATGATCTTTAAAATAGGAATATGAGCCCTGCCCTTTGCTTCTCTGTAGCTGTCAGTCGATCACTGAGCTCCCTCCACCAAAGGGGGATCATATGCTTACCTGGGGTGAGAGGGGGGTGATCCTTAAAGATAACACACAGGAAGTAACTGAGACACAGTTAAGTGTTCTGAAAATGGTAGAACCATCTAAGAAGAGTTGCATCTGGCTGCTTGCTACTGAGGGAAGGAATAAGGCAGCCCTCTTCGTATTTAAAGGGAAGCCATGTGGAAGTGGCAGTAAACTTATTTTTTGTGGCCTTTAGAGGTAAGACTCAAGTCCAGCGGATGGAAGTCATAGGGAGATAAATTTTGATGCAACATGAAGTGGAACTTTTCTAACAAATGGTCTGGGGATGACATTGGCTTGCTTCTGGCTTGCTTCGGAGGGCAGTTCGTTCTGAATCACTGGAGCAATTATAGCAGCTGCCATATTTTGAAGATGTACTGGGCTCTGGAGCAGCTACCAAATGAGACCAGTGGCATCAGAGCTATAAATGGGGTTTCCAGCTTCCTGTGGAGCCATGGCTGACATAAAGTTGTTCTGTAAACAGACGACTCTTGCTTGAAGGAAGTTTTAGTAGAAAGCATATGCAGATAAGACGGAGGAGGAATGTGCTTTCAGGTGTTCTCTACCAGGGACATGATTGTCACTCTGGGCTTTGCAGAGAGGGATGGGAAAATATTTAGTCCTCTCTGAAGACTGGGGAGCACCACTGGCCTTGCTGCAAAGGGTCCTGCAGTGAGTGGGACATCCCTGGCAGTGAGAAATTATCCCACCCGAAATGCCAGTCACTCCCTGTTGCGAAACCCAGAACCTCACTGAGGCCAAGATGGTCTCCTTGAAACAGCCTTTGGGGGCTCGTTCTGGAGCAGTTTTGAAACCTCTGACATAGGGTGGGTTGGGTTACAGGGCTACTCAGGCTTCCCATCTTATATTCCCTGGTGACCAGAGATTAAAGGCAAGCATCAGGAAGAAGGTGGACTGGGCCAGCCACATAAAGCACAGAGAGTGGTGGGTGATGAAGGCAGTCGACCTCCTTCCCACTGGGGACCACATTTGGATGAATGCTGACCCACATTTTTGGAGCCCAGTTAACTGTTTTCCCTGTCTGCCCCATTGTCATCAATGAAATATTTGGAGACCATTTGATCAGAGTAAGGGGAGTGGTTTGTATTCACAGAATTTGATCTCCCTACCTGGTACTAACCAAGCTGCATGGGCACCAGGTGTCTGACTTTGGTCTTGGTGTCAGGCTCCAGCCAGCTGACATGAAACAATTTGTAATTAGTTTGTTATTAGATCTAGATAACTCGGGTTTCCAAATCTTCCCTTTCCAAATAGATAAATGGTATTCGTTTTTTCCTTCTGCCTTCTTTTTATTTCCCCTTTTTTTCTGCAAATACTTATCTCCAGCTATTATGTTGTTTGCTCTGATTGCTATTTTCTCAGTAAGTGTGAAAACCCCACATCCCTTTCCTATCAGCATTCCCCAGTGATGCCAGTGGTTCTCACAAGGGGACCTTGATGAGTTACAATGGCGCAACCATGTTCCCTGTATTAGGCAGCTTTTCCATCACTTTGACCAAAATACCTGACATGAACAGCATAGAGGAGGAAAGATTTACTAAGGCTCATGGTTTCAGTCCATAGCAGGCCAACTCCCAGGCAGACATCTTGGTGACATGACATGGCAGAGGAAAGCTGAGTTCAACTCAATGGCAGCAGGAAGCAGAGAGAGAGACAGAGGGGGGGGGAGGAAGTGACCAGGGACATATATAGTTTCCAAGGCTTCACACCCAGTGACCTCCTCCAGTCATACCCTGTCTGAATTACCTCTAAGTAAATCCATTCAAAGATATTATTAGTCCTTCAGTGGATTTTATCCACTGATGAGTTTAGAACCCTGATTCAATTATTTCACCTCTGAATATTGTTGCATTGGGGACATGCTTTCAACACACAATCCTTTGGGGAGACATTTCAAACCCAAACCATAACATTCCTCAAGGAGCACACTAAGAAAAACAATTCCCAGTGGTGCCCTACAAGCCTGAGAGAGGTAGTGAACCATTTGGTAGTGGGCAGTCATGAAATGCCTGAGAGAATTTGGCCCTTCTTATGCAGGTGATCCAGAGTGAAGTAGACATTTCTACCATTATGGGATTCATCCTACAGGCTTCATTTCTGGCTTTCTGAAAAAGGAAGAGAAGTGTATTCTTCCCTTCAGAGTGCTGTCACTTTGAGTCACACCCCCAACTTTCTGTCTAGTTAGCTCAGGTCCTGCAGCGATGCCAAAGTCAACCGGTGACACTGTCTAAATAGAAGGCCCCCCGTTCCCCCAATTTGATTGAGCTCTGCAGATCAGCACAGTGGCTGAGGCAAATGGCAGATCACTTCCTTCCCACCATTCTCTAGAACCCTGAGCACCTGTCATCTGGAATCAAAGACTTGCCAGGACTAAAGAGAACCTTAAAGGTCAGCTCATTCAACCTGCCACCCAGGACATGCCTTCTAGAACTAACCACCCACATTGCAGATTAGTAATATTCTATGCAGCTATTCAGTGCAATTGTGTCTTTGCAGGAGAAATGACCTATTCCTAGGGAGTCATGAAGCCCAGGTAGTGAGCCAGGCTGTGAGGGAGGTGTACTCTGACTTCCAACCATAATTATTAGTGGTTCAGATTCCCTATGTTTATGATGAGTTTTCTAATTCCCAATTAGGATTCACTACAAGGCATGTTATGAACATAACAAGAAGCTCTGACCCACTTTCCACACACAGTGGTAAATGCCCAACAATTGGCAATTTCCCTTCCTAATATCAGACATTTGAGTCATCGCATCTACCAAGGTGGCTGGGGGCCACTTTATCTTCATTCTCTGACTTCAGTATTTTTTTCTGGGGTTGTTGTTACTTATCTGGGTGCAGCTTGTTCCAGTGAGAACATGAGAAAGGGCCTAGAGCAATTATGCTCAGACTCCACTGCACATCACAATCACCTGGGGACCTTTTTTAAAAAAAATGCCCACACTTGAGTCCCACCCTTGAAAATCCTGATGTAATTCATCTGTGGTTCAGCCTGGGCATCTAGAATTTTATAGTCTCCCAGAGTAATTCCAAGGAGCAGCTGGGCTTGCAAACCAGTATAAAGAGAGACTGGTCAGCAAGGAGGGTGGTCCAGATAATGGTGACTATGGGGGTTTAGAAGCAGAGTTGTGATATGAGTTTGTGTTTTCACCCTTGAGATCTAATTTGGTGGTAGCAGGAGTTTTCAGGGAAATATTTACTGTTGGGTTGATTTACAGGGATTATTTACAGGGAGAGGATGTGCTGCTAAGGGTTAGATTGATGGCAAGGACCAGGCAGATTGACAGCTCTCCAGCAAATTAGATGGGATCTGCAGTTCCAGCTGGGAAAGGTCAAATAAGGAGCTTGGACAAAAAGCCAGTGGTCTGGGCCATGTCCACAAGCTGTGGTTAAAGGGAAAGGCTGCCGCCTGTTGGCATGCTCACATTGGGGAGGCCAATCTCAGGGCCAGTAGACTGACTCCAGAGCATGCCTTCTGGTCAGCTTCTCCAGTTGTAGGCTAAGCCTGTAGGAAAACAGACAGGAGTTGTCATTGCCTGTCAAGACTGAGATGATCAGAGACTGACAGACTTGGAACCAGGGGAGGTCTTAGTGTGTTGTAATGATCAGGTTAGCTGTGAGGACTGACTGGGAATGTGAAGATGTTCCTTCATAGCCTTCTCATCTTGTGAAAGTGATTTGATCTCCCAAACCCAGCTGATAAAACCCTTCAGCTCTCATCTAGGAAGTGTTGAATTAGATAATGTCTCCAAAGAACTTTCTGGATTTCTAAGTGAAAACTGTCATTTGAACACTACACATTGGCAAGAGAGAAAATGCGATTTAACTAGGCATCGCACTGTGGCATTCAGTATTCACCTCCAGATAGGCTCTGAGGAACAAGAAGCAAGGGATTCAGCATGAGAAAATGGGGTATCTGGCTGATGGAAACAGGGGTGCAGCTTAGGGTCTGCAGCTCTAGCAGTTCTGGAATCTTCGGGTGCCAGGCGTACATGTCTCTTACTCACCTGAAACCAGGAAAAGTCTCTGTGTAGAAGACCTCACTCCTTGTCCCTCGGCCACCACCAGCAGCCCAGATGGTATATGAAAGTGAAGCATTTCCTTCTTGCTCTGAAGATGAGCTCTCCAGTTTCTTTATTCACAGAGCTATGGCTATGTACTGCTGGGATGCCATGTTTGTTCTCTGGCTTATAAATTACAAGATATTTCCAGGACCACTTGGGAGGAATTTGAACTTTTTCCTCAAGGCAATGGGGGAGCTGCTGGAGATTTTTGGGCAGGCGGACACCATGCTGAAAGAAGTATTTTAGGAAAATGTACTTGGCAGTCATGTGTGGGTGGGGAATAATAGTACTTAACCACCAGCTTATAGTAAAAAGCAGACTAAATGACATGAGTGGATGTAGAAGCACTGGACCACCATCCCATTGTCCATGCTTTTGCTTTCTCTGAGACTGGCTGTCCCAGGGACACCATTTTCTCTTAACTAGTAGTATATTCGTTTGTGAGGCTATGCAACAAAATAGCACAAACCGGGAGGCTTAAACCATAGAGATTTATTTTCTTGCAGTTCTGGAAAGTCTGAGATCAAGGTGTTGGCAGGATTGGGTCCTGCTCAGGGCTCTGTGGGCGGGATCCATTCCAGGTCTCCCTCCTTGGATTATAGATAGATGTTCACCATCTCCCTGTGTCTTCCTGTCATCTTCCCTCTGTCTGTTGATGTCCAAACTTTCTCTTCTTTCAAGGACAGTGGTCATTGTTGGATTAGGGCCACCCTAATGACCTTGTTTTAATTTAATTACCTCTGAAAAAGACCTTATCTCCCAAATGTTAACGGGGGTTAAGACTTCAATATTTAATTTTTCAAGAAGCTGCAATTCAATCCACAACAACCAGTCTTTCTGGAGATTCAAAAGAGAGGGCTTTTCATTTGGATAATTATGGACTATTTAAGGGTTATTTCAAGACCCAGCAGCCTCCTCCTCCTCCACCCACCATCTGCCCAAAATTATATTTGTCCTCCCTTGGTACCTGATATCCCATCACTAGAGTTACTTGGTTGAACAAAGTAGTGTTTTAAGATAATTTCTGTAAACATGCCCTCCTTTTACATAAAGGGAGTAATAATAGCAACCAATGAACTACTGGGTGAATTTGTTTACCAAATTCTTTAAAAGTCCTAATGTATGACAACAGTTGGGGAACCTGAGCTGTGTGGCTGTGTACAGCCTATTCAGAATGTCCAGTACAACACTGTGGGTCATAGCCAGGGCTCTAGAGCCAGTCTGCCCGATTCAAACCACAGCCCTGCCTCTGTCTCTCTGGGTGGCCTTTGACAAGTTGCTTAATCTATCTGTGATTCTTCCTTCATCTGAACATGATGCATGATAATAGCTTCTACCTTACCTGGCTGTTGAATGAGCCAATCCATACAAAATACTTAAATTGGTGCCTAGTCTGTGGCCCGCTTTCGATAAGTGTTAGGCTATGATTGAGGTAATTATAATGTTTTACAAATTACAAAGTACATCCTATCTGTTTCCTTCTTTGCTCTTCTAACAACCCTGTGGAGTAGGAGGAGTTATTCCTTTTTGACAGATGAAGAGACGGAGACTCTATGATATTAAAGGAACCATCCGGGACACATGGCATCATCCCTGAATACTGTTTGACCTCCAATAGGTGAGGACACGACGGAAAAAGAAGAAGAACTCCAAAAATACAGGCTTTTCCCCAGGAACGTGCACCCAGGTGTGGGTTGCTGTAGGAAGAGAAGAGAAATGATGGAAAAGGCAAAAGTTAGGTAAGAAGAATTTCAAAGAAAAGCTGTGCCTCTTGATCAATGTATAACGGGTATAATACTATCCGGGTGGCTGAACTTCAAGCCCAGCTTGGCTAGTCAGTACCAAAGACAATCTTTGAATGTGATGGTTTCCTCAATCAGGTTGACAGAATTCGGTTGCCTTGGATTTTCCAGTCATGTGCTGGCCCCACTAAGTGGTCCTCCACCTGTAGGTTTTGTGATAGGCTTCCAGTGCTCAGCATACAGCCTGCAATTTCCTTTCCCAGGACTCCTCGGAGTACTACACTGAATTGAAGTTCCTCCCTGTTCTCAGAAATGTGGTCTTCACCTAAGTCCTTATTGCATTTTTAATCATGAACACCAAAAATAAATGGGGAGAAGTCTTTATGCTCTTAGTCACGTGGCTGTTGGAGGAAGACTTCTTTAACATGACCATCAATTGTCAACATGGGATTAGGCACATTTCTGTAAAACTCACTAAGCCCACTAATTTCAGTATTTAAAATTCAATTTAAGGTGCTTTATAAAATTATTATATTGAATTATAATATAAAACTATATTCTTTTTTTGTGGTACTGGGGATCGAACCCAGGGGTGTTCCACCTCTGAGCTATACCCCCGGCCCTATTTTTTATCCCTTATTTTGAAACCAGTTCTCATGAAGTTGCAGAAGGCCTCACTAAGTAGCTGAGGCTGGCCGCAAACCCGGATCCTCTGGTCTCCGCCTCCCAAGTACTGGGATTACAAGCGTGCACCACCACGCCCGGCTTAAAACAATATTCTTTATGCATGTGTATTTACCCATTAGGTTATGAACCAACTTACAGGTGAATGCTAAGACTCAGTTAATTTTGCACCACAGGGCTCAATAATTCCTGGGAAACAAGTAGATGTTTATAAATGGTAAATGGTATTCAGCTGAATTAATCAAAAGCTTAGATATAATCTAAACCTCTTATCTGCACAACTGGGAATGTCCACATTATACCTTGAAGTACATTGAATTTAAATGGAAGAATAGAAATTATTTTAAGAAATCCAGTGTGCTTTGATAGAGTTACAGCTTCTTCCTTTTCCTCCAAAACCAAATCAATCTATTGAAATTGGAAACTAAAAATATACATAAAAAAGAGTTATCAAATGCCATGCTTGAGGACTACTATTTGGTTCATACATGATTCCTATTGTTTAATTGTAGTGACGAAATAAAAAGAAGTGATATCAAAAACGTAGGCCAACTGTGAACTATTTACCTTGACCATTGTTATGGAATGAATTGTATCTCCCCAAAATCTATATGTTGAAGGCTTAGCCCCCAAGAACCTCAAAATGTGATGGTACTTAGGGGTAGGGTCTTTAAAGAGGTGATTAAGTTAAAGTTAAAATGGGGCCATTGGGGTGGGCCTAACCCAATGGGACTCACGTCTTATAAGAAGAAATTTGGACGCACACGGACACACCAGGGATGTGCACAGAGAATAGAGCATGTGAGGACACAGAGAAGACGGCCATCTGTGAGCCCAGGAGAGAGGCGTCGGAGGAAATCAACCCTGCTGACACCTTGATCTTCGACTTCCAAAACTGAGAAGATAAACCTCTGTTGTTGAAGCCACCCAGTCTGTGGCATTTTGTTATGGCAGCCCTTGCAAACTAAAACAGCCAGCTGCCGTCCAGCATTTGCAGGGTCCGAGGCTTCAGGAATGGGAAAGATAAAGGGCAGGCGATGCGATGGATGCAGCGGAAGCATTCTAGGTGTCACTGTGGGCAGTGAAAGAATCTGTGTGAGTCTCCGTTGTCTCTCATGGCACCCGTTCCTCAATGCTGACCCCAGGGCCAATCTTGGACACGGCAAGGTGGGATCTTCCACACAGGTGCCATAAACTAGGGGCTCAAGACAGACCGTGGTCAAGTCATTTTGGAAATAGGCTGACTCCAGGAAGTTTCTGCATGTGTTTTGGGCCCTCCTGCTACAACCTTAGCAATTAGCCAGACCACAAGAGTGCTGGGTCACAATGCCTTTCGCATAGAATTTTACTTATGGCTACCCTTGCTTGAATGTAACTATGGGACCATGTCTACCAACTAGAGGGCTGGATAATGGATGAGAAAAACTAACTTTGAGCTCTTTTTTACACTGTATAATGGCACTTCTGTTTTCTTTGTTTTCTTCTTGTTCTTAAGTTCCGTGGAAAGCCCATGGGAAGCGAGAGATTCTATCCAGGGTGTTTGACTTCAAATCATTTCATCTCTTTTGTTCTTCCTCTCATCTCTTTCACTGTGTTTTTGTAATATACTCAAGGGCAAGATTAATAGCAGAGCAGAATTCTGCTATGAAATTGGAGTGATGTGAATTCTTGATCAAAATTTCAAGAATCAAAACTGTGATTATGATATAGCCCGTAATTTCCATTTGTATGCACTTGACATTGTTAATTTACATTAACTAGCATAAAATGCCTAATTAGTGCAGCAGGGGGAAAATGCTATATGGGAAAAAAATAAGTGATTGCTCTTCTTGTCCTTATTTGAGGGGGAAGGGTTGGGTTTATTTCAACTCTTTATTTAGGGAAGTACCCTTGACAGGCTTTTGAGGCCTGAAAAGAGTGGACCTTGCCCTGCTTCTGTTGCCAGGTTGGCTGGACGCTGCTTCAGAACAGAGGCAATGCTGAATTGCTCTGCAAAAAGAAATAGGACAAATTTTGTGAGTTCTTGGGAATAAAGAGAAGAGGGGTAAAATTTGATGAGAATGGCCAGGCACAGCGGTGGACACCTATAATCCCAGTACTTGGGAGGCTGAGGCAGGAGGATTGCAGGTTCAAAATAAAAATTTTAAAAAGGGGCTGGGGCTGTAGCTGAGAGGTTGAATGCCCCTAGGTTCAATTCCCAGTACCAAAAAAAAAAAAAAAAGATTTGATGACACTCATGGGCTTGGGCAGTGTGACATCTGGTGTGGGAGACTGAGGACACCAGTCAAGAGGGTCCCTAAGGTGGGGATAGAGTAACAGGTTAACTGTAAAACAGTGATGACTAATTGTACAGAGCTTTGCTATTTTGCTATTTTGTCACTTCTATCGGTTACACTCCTCAAAACCTTCATAAAGACTACTGCACACACTGGAGTCTGCTTCCTGGGAGAATGGAACTCTAATGCTTTCCACATTAGCGTTAGTATGAGGTGGTAAAAAAGAAGGAGCACAGACCCACAAGGCAAGTGAGGTTGATGGACATTTCAAAGTCAACAGATGATAAAGAATGTGAACCTACTAGCAACTCACAGAAATTTCCAGGGAGGTGCTGGACTTCCCATAGTATGTGAGGTTGTTGAGGGTTGGGGTTGAGCCGTGAAAAATAAGCACACTAATAGTTTGACCTAGAAGGCTAGAAAAAGTAAGGGGAAATCCAGAGCAAAACCACTGGCTATGCGTGCGTGCGTGCGAGTGTGCGTGTTACTGGGGATTGAACCCAGGGACATTCTACCTCCAATCTATACCCCCAGCCCTTTTTATTTTTGTTTGTTTGTTTGTTTGTTTGTTTGTTTGTTTGTTTTGAAACAGGGTCTAGCTAGGTTGCTGAGAGTCTTGCTAAGTTGCTGAGGCTGGCTGTGAACCTGTGATCCTCCTGTCTCAGCCTCCCAAGTACTGGGATTACAGGCGTGTGCCACCACGTCCAGCTACCACTGGCTTTTATTAGCAAAAATGCAGCTGTAGATGCTTTGAAATCCCTACTGTGCAGATATAGAATGTTTCTGTTCAAGTACCATTTGAGACTTGGGCAATTAATCTTTAGCCAGAGGGAGTGGCAGGAACAAGATGTGAGAAAAGGGAGGTAAATAAGATGCAGACATTCCATTTTTGGTGGTTAGTCACCTAAGAAGCTTTAGGGGGGAAATGACCTTTTCTAGCTAGCAAGTTGTTTAAACCTGCCCCTCCCCCTGACTGTGCTTTCCTTTTTGTTTGTAGCATTTTATTTTCTTTTATGCAAAGAGATTTTCTTGTGAGAGTAAAGGGGGAGACCCAGGGGAGGTTCAGCGCTCTCTGCCTTCCGGGCACAGGGTTTTAGACCAACACTGCTCTGTGTGGTAAAAAGAAAGTGAAGTCTTTGATTTGCAGGTTGTTTGTTTTGCTCCTGTATCAAGCAAAACTCAGATGGAATACTTCATACGGCTGCTCTCTGGATGTTCACTGGGGCCCTGCCTGACCAGCACAGCAGAAACGCAGTGGGATGTGCGTGGAGGGCGGGAAGGGGACCCGGGACACGTTGTCCAAGATCCCTGCGTTGCAGGTCTTCAGGGAATCATCTCATCCAATCCTTGACACAACCTTGGTTTTTATTGTGTGTGTGGTACTGGGGATTGAACCCAGGGGCATTCAACTCTGAGCCACACCCCCAGCCCTATTTTATTTTTTACTTCGAAACAGGGTCTTACTAAGTTGCAGAGGGCCTCACTAAGTTGCTGAGGCTGTCCTCAAACCTATGATCCTCTTGTCTCAGTCTTTCAAGTACTGGGATTACAAGCATGCGCCACCACGCCCAGCAACACAACCCTTTGATATAGGAATTATTTTCCATTTTATAACAGGGAAACTAAACCTCAGAAAGACTGAGCAAGTAGCTCTCACAGAGCCATGAGGTGGCAGGGTGCAGTTATGACTCAAAACTAGTGTTCTTGCCGGGCAGGGTGGCGCATGCCTGTAATTTCAGTATTTGAGGGGCTGAGACAGGAGGATCGCAGGTTTGAGGTTAGCCTCAGCACCTTAGAAGACACTGTTTCAAAATAAAAAATAAAAAAAATAGGGCGGGGATTGTAGCTCAGAGGTAGAATGTCCTAGGTTTCAATCTCCAGTATAAAAAAAAAAAAAACAAAACAACAGCAATAACAAAACAAAAAAAACCCGAACCAGTATTCTTTTGTCAGAAGTGGGAGATCTCATGAGTTAACTGACCAAACCTTCCTTCTCTCCCTCCCTCTTTCCCTCCCTTCCTTCCTTTTCTCTATCTTGAGATGGATTTTGATAGCTCTTAACTAGCAGAGATACAATAACTTGCAGAGGAATAATGATTGACTTAACTTTATGAACATAGTTTCATGCTAGAATTTTAACAAAGGTACCATTTAAAGCCTGATGGGGTGGTGTATGGCTGTGACTGTCATCATTTATTTTCTGTTTATAAGTTCAGGGTAATATTGCAAACCTCTTAAGCAGACCTGGCATCAACCACCACCCAGGGCTGAGGTGAAACCAGGAAGGTGGGAACTCATTACAGGTCCAGCTCCTCTGTCCAGCAGCGCTTCCTCCAGTGGTAGCTCAGCTAATGATTTATGAGTCCCACCAAGAAGTCAAGCAACGTATCTAGGATAGAGGAGCAAAGAATCCAGGCTCTTGCTTTTTTTTTTTTTTTTTTTTGCGGTAACGGGCTTGAACCTGGGGGCGTTCTACCTCCGCGCTACACCCCTGGCCCTATTTTTTATACTTTATTTTGAAACCAGGTCTCACAAAGTTACAGAGAGCCTTACTAAGTAGAGAGAGAGAGAGAGAGAGAGAGAGAGGGAGAGAGGGAGGGAGGGAGAGAGAGGAGAGAGAGAGAGAGAAAGAGAGAGAGAGAGAGAGAGAGCTGAGGCTGGCCGCAAACCCAGATCCTCCGGTCTCCGCCTCCCAAAGTACTGGGATTACAAGCGTGCGCCACCACGCCTGGCCCCAGGCTCTTGCTTTGAGATGCCACCACATCTAGAACTTGAGTCACACTCAGGTAGAAAAGTCCTTATAAGGTGTACATCCAAGCAGGATCTTTAGCCCAGCCTGGAGATGCAAGGAAGGCTCTCAGGAGAAGAGTGCCCGGCAGGTGGATGTGCAGGTGGGGAGCTGAGTCGGTGAAGGAGGGACGGGGACGTCCAGTGGGTGTGGCATCCTGAAGGAAGATGAGGTGTGGAGTGGTCCTCTCTGTGGCCTTGTCCTTAATGATCAGTGTGTTCTCCTGTCACCTTCGCTGCCTCATAGCCAACACTTTCCTCTTACTCTTTTTGCTCTTTTTGGGTTTTTTACTCTTTCTGGATTTCCTTTGGGGCCCTGCTTTTATTTGTTGTGGTCTGGTGGTTTATTCTAGCAAAATACATTGCATGGATTTTTACAGCTTGCTCTGTGCTAAGGCATCTTTCCACCCGAGCTTTGTGTTTACAAATGCCAACTCGTCGTTTTCTGAAAATACTACCGAAAAGAGCAAATGCATGGGGATGTGCTGCGTGTTTGAGGAGACCAGGCTGCCGGATGCCAGTGTTGTTTCTTCCTGGCCGTGTTTTTCCTTGGAATCATTCTCCATTGTGCCTGGTTCTCCAGAACTCTACAGTTCAAAATGGGCCTGTTCTCTGATGATGTGCTGGTATCATGCAAGTTAAAACTCTTTCAGGCAATTCTACTTATAAAAATTTGTCACACACTCTAGAAAACCCTTTTTCAGTATTACTGAATTCCCTAAAACACTTTAGGTAACATATTCTAAGAGATCTTAGAGGTGATAATATCTATCTGAAGGTTTTAAAAATTGTCTTTTCTATGCAAATCCCTTCAAACTATTCTTTTTATTCCCATTTTGTTGTGTGTGTGTGGTATTGGGGATTGGACCCAGAGACATTCTACCTCTGAGCTACACCCCAGCCCTATTTTATTTTTTGTTTTGAAACAGGGTCTCACTAGGTTCCTGAAAGTCTTGCTAAATTGCTAAGGCAGTCATTGAACCTGTGATCCTCCTGTTTCAGCCTCCCACGTACAGGGATTACAGGCAAGCACCACCATTCCCTGTTTTTTTTTTTTTTTAATCTCCATTTTTAAGGGAAAGATAGACTGACTCTGCTGTACCTTATTTTTACTGGTTGTCAGATGAGTCCCTCTTCTCTGGTACCTCCGTTATCTTACTGCCTTTTGGTTTCATTTCTTTTATTATGTTCCTTACTTTCAAAAACAAATAGGTGAGTAGAAACTAAAGGTTCTCAATTTTTGTGACATTGTGTGCTCCTTTCTCTATATATTTATTTTTCCCACAGTCGATCCTGAATGCAGACTAGTAAGTTTATATGACAGAGAGAATGGGGAATTACGTTGTTTTGCACACTCAGGAGTTTCGGAATTCAGGAAAAGATGGGGAAGATCTCATTATATGGTGACACTAACTAGCCAAGCGCATCACTGAAGCCTGTCTGTGTTAGAGTTCAGAAATAGACCTGAGGTGGAGGGAGGTTTGAGAAATCGAAGTGGGGGAGCATTGGGGACATTGTTGTTTGAGGGCAGAGAATAATTGGTAGGAATGGGTCCATATCACAATTTTAAAGTGCTGTAAGGAAAAAATGTGCTTTTCTAGAGATCTACTGATTTCAGCAGCGATAGCACAGCTGGCAGAGGGAAATGACCAGCTATTTCCTTCCTTGTCAAATGTACTCAATTTATTGTGAATATTTTCTCTACCTAATTTTTCATGGTTGATTTTTGAGGACTTGTAGCTAGACTCATTTAATTTTCATTCATTCTTTTGTCCAGCTCATTGTTTTGTGTGTGTTTTTGCCACTTACTCTTTTAAATGTTGGGCACTGTCTTACGTTAATAACTTTACCTATGTCAATTTCTTGTAGTCCAGGTGTATATTCCAAGCATGTCATTTTTAATAACAGACATTTTAAAGGGGAGAGTGCTTATTTATTGATTGGGTAGGGGTCTAAAGGAAAGCACAGCTATTCCTCTTCCTGAGTCCCAGTCCTGTTCATTCTGTTTTCAACCTAGTGGGGCAGGTGAAAGGTGCTGAGCTGGTGTCCCTTCCTGGTCTAAGATTTCACTCTGCGGGCCTCTGGTTTCTGCTTCCTATTCTCAGAGAGGAAGTTCAAAGGCTGAGTGAGAGTTCAGAGTATCATCTGAAAAAGCAGGAGGTGAAACACAGTGCCTCCTTGCCAGCTCAGTTTGGGTCCTGTAGTGAGGCACACCTGCCCTCATTTACCTGGGATCCCACATGTGAGGTCAGCAAGGTGAATCTGGAAGGTTCCTTTCTTGCAAAGCTGGTAGATTCATGCTGTGTTAATACTCTTATCCTCATTAGAAAGACAAGATCGCAGTTTTAAAAATCAAAATATTTTCCTAGATCAATTATTTTATATGGAAAAATGGTCTCAAATCTATTGTACATTTAAATTAGATTTTTTTTTTTTTTTGCGGTACTGGGGATTGAACCCAGGGGCGTTCTACCTCCGTGCTACACCCCTAGCCCTATTTTTTATACTTTATTTTGAAACTGGGTTTCACGAAGTTGCGGAGGGCCTCACTAAGGAGAGAGAGAGAGAGAGAGAGAGCGAGCTGAGGATGGCCGCGAACCCGGATCCTCCAGTCTACGCCTCCCAAAGTACTGGGATTACAAGCGTGCGCCACCACGCCCGGCATTAAATTAGATTTTTTAAGTTATACAAATAAAACATGAACATGACAAGACTAAACTAGTACAAAAGGCAAAATAAAATCTTCCTCTCTTCCCCTAAATCTGAATCTCTTTTCTTTTAAGAGTTAAGAGAGTCAACCTGTTAAGAGTATCCTATTAGTCTAAAAGTTTTCTGCATGTACACAGAATTGTATGTGAAGATGAGTATACACACATATCTGTACAGTTTAAACAAAACCATATTTGCTATGTTAGCTAGCTCTTGCCACGTAGCAGATTATCACAGATGTGGAAGGTTAAAACAATACACATTTGTTATCTCACCATCATTTGTAAGTCAGAAATCTGGGCATGGCTTAACTGACCCTCCAGTTCAATGCTCTCATGAGGCTACACTGGAGGTATTGTCCAGGACCAGGTCTCATCTGAACGCTCGACTGGGGAAGGCCTTACGTTCAAGCTCATTTATGCAGTTGTTGACAGGAGTCAGTTCCATTAGGGATGTTGTACTGAGGGGCCAGAGTTGCCTCACAGTTCTTGCCAAATGGTCTCCCCATCAGAGCAACCTGCTTCATCAGGGTTAGTAACAAAGAGACTCTGGTAACTGGATGGAAGTTGCAGTGATGGAGGGGACATCACATCACCTTGGTCAAATTCTATTGGTCAGGAGCAGGTCACAGATCCCCTACATTTAGACATCGTAGACTCTGTCCTCCATGCCACCTGAACATTGAATATTAATATGGTCTGTCCTTCTACATGACAGTACCTTGAGGAGGAAAGTCCACCACATGCCAGACAGTACCTTTGATCTTCTTGGTTGATCCTTCCTCACCTCATCCAAGATTATTATTATTATCAAATGTTTAAGGCACATCAGTGCTAAAATCACACCCTTCTTCTGAAAATTTAATTAACTGCCAACATAAAAGAAGGGCCATTTGTATATTGTGAGTAAACCAAAACATTATCACCAGGAGAAATGGGTCAGAATATGCGAGCTATAATAGCTAATATAAAATAGCTAGGGGTAATAGTTAGAATGATGAGCAGCCTGCACAGCAGGGGTGTTGATCGATGACTGGTCCCACTGGAGCACCCACCTGGAAGCCTCACTATGCCTGTGTTAACCCATAAGTCGCTGAATAGTGGGGCTGAGTGGTGATAGTAGGGAACCCTGGAAGATCTCAGGGCAGTTACTATTTACCAGTTATTAAAGACACAATTTAATTGCTTTATAATCAATATGACCCTAGTAGTACAAACTGCCTAAATATCATCTGTCTCATTAATAGCTAATAATAGCTAACCTTTATTTTACTCTTTCTAGGTTTATAATATTTTCAATGTATAGAAAAAGGGGTGCAGCCAGTATTGCCTGTCCTGGTGTCTGAGCTCTTATGAGAGGGGTTGGCAGTCCATGTGAATTATAGCTCTTTTTTTTATAAAGATCAAAAGTATTTAGGGCTGGGCGTGGTGGCGCATGCTTGTAATCCCAGTACTTTGGGAGGCGGAGACCGGAGGATCCGGGTTCGCGGCCAGCCTCAGCTCTCTATCTCTCTCTCCCTGTCTCTCTCTCTTTCTCTCTCTACTTAGTGAGGCCCTCCGCAACTTTGTGAGACCCGGTTTCAAAATAAAGTATAAAAAATAGGGCCTGGGGTGTAGCTTGGAGGTAGAACGCCCCCGGGTTCAATCCCCAGTACTGCAAAAAAAAAAAAAAGTATGTAGGACAACTTACTCAAAAGTATTATTGGGCACCTATCATGTGCCAGTTCCTGTTCTAGTTGCAAAAAATATGGGAATGAACAAGACCAAGAAACAAAGGCATAATTTGCATTGCAAGGCTTAATTTCTACAGTACAAACATATCCAGCAATATCATTAATGCCAAATTTCTGAGGATGGGGACTCATCTGAAACCTGACAGTATCTACCTATTGAACATATAGCAGTCAAGTGCAGAGGTATTGTCTGACTATGGGAAATGAAAGGGTGGTATCTGACATCATACAGAGGGCTCCTTGGAGCTTCCAAAATTGTCTATGATATCTGCTCACTTGTTTTGAAATAGAAAAATGAAACTCTGACTTCACTGAGGCTTCTCTACTGTTGTCTGGAGGCCCTTTTGTCTCCTCTTTGCTCCCTAGCTTGCACATATTAGAGAAGACATATAACCCTTCCCTTTCTGTGATTGGCTGGTCTCACTTAACATAATATTCTCCAGGTCCTTCCATTTTCTTGTAAATGATATTATTTTGTTCTTCTTTATTGCTGAGAAGAATTCCATTGTGTGTATTTCCCATAATTTTGTAATCCATTCATCTGTTGATGAACACCTAGGCTGGTTCCATAAGGGGAAGGGAAAGAATGAAGTTCATTAAGGGAATTTCTACCATCTACCATATTTACATATGAGAATATACCAATGTCAATCTTAGTTCTCTGTGTTGGATGAGAGGGGAGGGGGGCACCAAGTGCTGTGTGCATGAATGTTAATGTCAATTTGATTTCCATTGTGATTTGAGACTATAATGCACCAATAAAAGCACATAAAAAATAAATGTAATTTTTGCTGCAAGCAAAAAAAAAGAATGAAATTTTTCCCTCTCCCTTGAAAGACTGCTGATTTGTTACTAGCTGAAGCTGTTGCTGTTATTGTTTTTGCTAGATTTTTTGAGCAGCTTTCTCCTCCTCAGCCTTAATATTTATGGGTTTGGACCAAGATATAAATAAGACCAAATACCATATGGCTAAATATTTAAAAAGTATAAATCTAGCCAACAAAATAAATGAATTCTATCCTCCAACCTTGACCAATGTGCCTTTCTAATGATCTGCAGAGTGTTGCAGTTTTCCCTCAAGAGTATGGGCTCAGGGAGGCCTCATGCAGGTCCTAGAGTGGACCGAGAGCCCTGTGGGCAGCATGTCTCCCGGGGCCTGTGCCCCAGGGCATGGTCTGGAACTGCCTTGTAGCTTGCTAACCACATGCTAGCTAGAGAGCATTTGTTGGGATGTGCCATAAATGTAAAATGCCCACTGCATTTCGAAGACTTTATATAAAAATAGGAGATGTAAAATATCTCATTAATAATATTTATATGAGCCAGGCATGGTTACACACACAGTACTTGAGAGGTTGAGATAGAGGACTGCAGATTTGAGACCAGCCTCAGCAACTTAGCAAAAGCCTGTTTCAAAACAAAAAATAAAATAGGGCAGGGGGTGTAGCTCAGAGGTAGAATAACCTGAATTCAATCCCCAGCATTAAATAATAATAACAATAAAAATTCTTATATGGATTATGTGCTGAAATTATAGTATTTTTATGTATTGGGTTAAGTAAAATATCTTTTACTTATTTCTTTCTTACTTTCTAATCTAGCTACTAACAACTTTAAAATTCTACATGTAGCTCGCATTTGTGGCTCCCATAACATTCTATGGGGCAGTGCTGGTCTAGAAGGGGGAGGTATGGCTCTGCTAGGGCACATCCCCTGGTATCCGGGCTCCTTGTCCTGTGAGGAGGAAGAGCCAGAGCAGAGGGGTCCAAGGCAGGGGCCCTTCTCACCCTAGGGTACTTTCCCTTCATGGTGATAGTCCTAATTTATTTGGTCTTTTACCTTCTCAGGGCTCCAAATCTCTCTCTCCTTTGGTCACATGTGGTTTTGTCTGAAGCAAGATAGTGTCCCCACTATCCCCCGCTGCTACCACCATCACCAATTTTGAATCAATATATAGGAGGCACAGAAAGTAAAATTGTTTTGGATTAGTAGTTATCTTTTGAGAAACTGTTATTCTTCAGATAAGACAGAATCTAATCATGAAGCAATTTTTATAGGTATTGTGTCTCCTCCCTTCTCTCCCTTTAGTTTGAGGAACACATTTATCTTTCTCAATTAATTCTTCTAGTAGAGTGATGACATAAGGATCAGGTATACTGTTTTGGATCCAAGGGTGAACAATTTGCTGTATGTATTAGGGATTAATGTAAACTGTTGAATTATGATACAGATGCATTCTAAGAAGAAATTTACTCATCTAATCTCTAGAGAAGGAAACTGTAGACAATCTCTTGTGACTTGCTTAAGGAATTCATGTTTATGGTATGTTCATTTATGACAACTTTAAGATTTACAATGACCACTTTAAATGTAGCTTTAGAGTTTCAACAGAAAAAAACGGTCTACTTGGGAAGACTGTGCTTCTTGTTCCTAAATAAATTTGATCTGGGCTTACAAGTAGGAAAGATTAATGCTTTAGATGTCTGAGATCTCTTTAGTTTATTGCTTCTTTTTCTTACTGTGGCAGATAGTGACTAACTGTTCATAAAAATTTTTCCTTCTGGACACTTAGCTGGACTATATTACCCAGTCTCCTCTGCAGTTAGGTGTAGCCATGTGACTGAGACTAGCCAATGGGATGTTGATGGAAGTGGTATACTCTTTCCCACACAATCATGTAGCCATACTCATTTTTTTCCTCTGCCTATGTGATGCAGTATATCCAGAGGCACAAGGCATCATCTGGGAGCTTGTTAGAAAGACACAATCTCTGACCTCACCCTAGACCAGAGGAATCAGGATCTGCACTTTAAAAACATTCCTAGTGTTTCTGTCAACTTTCTCACTGCTGTAGTCCAAAACAACTGACCACACAACTTAGAGGAAGGAAGATTTATTTGCTCACAGTGTTTGGAGATTTCAGTTTCTGTCCATGTCAGGCCAGGTCTGCAGAGCTCAGGGCATGGAGGTGGGAATCAGAGAGATGGAGAGGGCAAGTCTCTGCTCTCACATCATGGAGGCCAGAAGCCCTAGAGTGAGAGAGAAGAAGGGGAGGAGGGGCCTTCAATAATCCCTAAGGTCACACCTCCAGGGACTCCTCCTCAGCATCCAAGTCCCACCTCAAACATGGCTGCCTGGTTTCCATGAGGGTTAGGGGTACATTCTAAATCTAAACCATTACACCTAGGTAACACCATGCACAGTTACATTTGAGAAGCGCTGTCCACAGAGATGACAGTGCCACTAGGTGACAGTGCTTGGGTTCCTGTTTTGTGGCTGGGAGGAGAGCCACCCAGGACAACTGCCTCTAGGAGCAGCTAGCTTATATTAGTACATAGACAAGAAATGAAATTTCTATCATTATTAAGCCACTGAGATTTGGGGCTTGTTTGTTATAGCAGTTAGCCTTCCCTAGTTGATGTACCCACCAAGTATTCGAAGAACATTGTACACCTGTAATGTATCCCCTTCTTACCAACAGATTCTGCCTACCAGAATGATCATATTGTACCTCCAATACCCAAAATATTCAATAAAGACCAAGGTAGACCTTATGGGTGGTATTAGTAAAGCCTTGTGAACAGTGTTTAGACATCACAAACATTATAAAATGCTGACCGGGAAATTTGCATTCATCATGCATATGTTTTGTAAATTTCCCTCTCTCTACCGTATTTTTATCCTTTTCTTCTTCATATGCCCCCTTAACTTCTCAGTAGCAGCAAGGTTAAGAGTTGAAAACTGCCATTGTTCCTGTGAATGGGTAAGGAGGTCAGTCATTCAAATAATCCCCATAGAAGCCAAACTAAAAGTGCCAAGAGTTTCATCTCTCTTAACTTCATTTTCTTCCTTTCATTTGAATATCTATTATAGGTCAATATTAATTTCTCTAGCTTAAGTTTGCAAGTTACTATGGTAAAAATATATCTGTTATCACAGGGAGTATGATTATATATTCATCTATTCATTCATTCTTAGTATGTGGAACAGTCCAATCAGGAACAATCTGTTGTGCCTATGATAGATACAGAGAAACTCTCAAATACCAACCTCTACAGTGTTAATAAGAGACACGTACTGATTCCCCCCTCCCCATGGATCTAGAGATGCAAGGCATTAATAAGGTGGATGAGTTTATTGGATGTGTATTTGATGTCTGGGTGTACCTGCTGTCTCAAATAATAGCTGTCTATGTTGAATTGAGTAGAACCAGGATTTTAAACCCTTCATCAGAACTCCCTATGTTGAACCATTTTAAAGAAATCTAGGTAATTTTTGATTTGTGGTTTAAATTATACATAGAACTAAATTATTAAAGCACTATCTTGTTTAAACCTCATCATTTGCCTTACACACACACACACACACACACACACAGCCAAACAGGAGAACAAGAAGAAGAAAGAAGAGAAGCTAAAAGGATTGTATGCATTATGCATCCACATATATAGAAACCCACAAACACACAGGCATGCAAATAAGCTTAAACACACAAATCCTATTAGTTTCTTCTGACTTTTCAGCCAGTCACTGTGGAGAGGAATGGCAACTTCCATTTGTTGCAAAAATTTAGGTAGAAGAATGTTATATATAAGAACTATCAGCTAGTGGTAGAGAAAAGAAGATTCTTTGAAGCTTTTGTAGTTGATCTATACTACTAATAACCAGGGCTTTCCAACTTTAGGGTCAAAGTGTTGGAAAAACTAAGGCACTAGCCAGGCATGGTGGCACACACTTGTAATCCCAGTACTTTGGGAGGCGGAGACCAGAGGATCCGGGTTCGCGGCAAGCCTCAGCTCTCTCTCTCTCTCTCTCTCTCTCTCTCCCTATCTCTCTCTCTCTCTCTCTCTCTCTCTCTACTTAGTGAGGCCCTCCGCAACTTCGTGAGACCCGGTTTCAAAATAAAGTATAAAAAATAGGGCCGGGGGTGTAGTGTGGAGATAGAACGCCTCTGGGTTCAATCCCCAGTACTGCAAAAAACAAAAAACTAAGGCACTAATATGATAAAGATTTTACCAAATTTTAATTTTCCTTCACTTCTCACCTAAAATATCTTGTGGATCTCTGTGCTTAGATTTTTTAAAGGAATACAGAACATAGTTTCCTTCTGAAGGAGGAGGAGAAGAAACTCCTTATCTTCTGTCTGGTTTCTGTTGTAAAGTTTCATAGACAACAGCACGTTCTGACGTCACTGTTGCCATCTTTAGTGGCAGGGAATAAGAAACAGCAAATAATAACACAATATGTGAGTTCAACTTACCTGACCTTTCATATTGAAATCTGTATTATTAACAAACGCTTTTCATGCATTTTCTCATTTAATCCTTGCAGCAACCCTATATGATAGATACTATTATTGTATCATTTTGCAAAGGAGGAAATGAGCGCAGAGGAAGTTAAGTAGCCTGCCCAGCATCCCTTAGGACTCTGACCCAGGCCGTCTGGCTCCAGGAGCTGGGCTCGTCCCATCCTGCTCCACTGCAGTGTCATGGTCATTCCCTAAGGCGTTCGTGTTCTGTGATTCTGGATCTGGCTAACTCATTGAAATATGGAAACTTCATAAACATTCAGACTGCTCCGAGATACGAAAATGTCTCATTGGCAGGGTGGGGCTTCCAAGGAAATCAATTCCATTCCTTTCCTAATGGGCTGTGCTAGTTTGCAAAAATCAAGGACGGTGATGATTTAAGATGCATTGGGACTCTTTTAGATTTTCACAGAACCTCACTCAGCAGTCCTCTGAGATGATGTCATAGTTCTTTTGTGTCAGCTAGCGATGCCTTCCAAGGGAGAAAGCCAACATATTTTACAAATATTATCCTTACAACGCCCTGGAGGCTTAGTGACTGGTATTTAGTTACTGTTTGGGGAACTATAAAACTTAAGTTGTGGTTTTTAGAGTTTCTTTATACCATTGAGTACTATTACATATACACTTACATGCTTAGCTATATATAATATGTGATGTATCATATTATACATACAAAACTTTCATAAAACAGTACTTACTCTTAGGATATGTAATATACTCCAGTATATTGCATTCTGTTCCATTCTGCTCCATAAGAAGAATGTTGGTTGTGTGTGACCCACAAAGCTGACCTCATTACCCACTAATGGGATATAACCTACAGCTTAGAAACCACAGCACCGAGGGATTCCCTGGCCTTGAAGGGTATAACTCAGATGGGGTTCTGTTGATTCCCTTCCAATATTTTATAACTACCATCAATTGTGGAGCTTATTACACTTTTAAATGTTAACTTTTTAAATGTATGAGAAGTTTGCAATTTGGCATAGACCTAGAAATGTGTCCTCAAGTCCCTTTCACACACACACAGTGGATTTTTATTGAGTGTCAATAATGTGCCGGGAACTGGCATGATAGCAGTGTCTAAAACACAGCCATTTCCCATGAAGATCTGACTGCCAAGTGCAGGAAGCTAGACAGAAAACAGTGCTTCGGACCAGAAATGTTTCAGATTTAGGAATATTTGCATAGATGTTGCCAGTTGAGCATTCCCAATCCAAAAATCTGAAACCCGAAATGCTCTAAACTCTGAAACTTTTGGAGCAGCATTTCAGATTTTGGATTTTGGGATTAGGGATGCTCAATCTGCATATCATGTGTCAGTGGGGGCAGTGTAAGTGCTCCTGCCGAAACAAAGTACGCTGAGCTATGGTGACATTTCAGCAGAGGGCGACATGAACTGTCTTCCCAGCTCTCTTACCTTATCTTCAGACTTTCTTGTTCTAAAGCAGTGGCTCTCAACCGCAGGTGAATTTGCAGTGTCTGGACATGATTTTACAGTATCTGGAGGCATTTCTGGTTTCCACACCTTGGACAGAGGGTGGTCATGCCATCTGGTGCGTAGAGACTGTGGATGCCACTAACATCCCACAGTGTGCAGGGCAGCTGTCCACCACAGAATTGCCTGGCCCCTAATGTCAACAGTGCCAAAGCAGAGAAAGCCTGCTTTACAGCCATGCTGCTTAGGATCAGTAGACTTCCCCCACGTTGGAAAAGTGAGCTCAACTCCCTCTCCCCTGGGGTCCATTTTTCCGGCCTACGAGAGCCTATACTGTGGCCTGTTTTAGTGACGGAGTTGTTTTCTACAGAACACAAGTGATAAAGGCAACATCAAGCTCCCTGTTCTGTGATTCATCTTGCTAAGGATGCTGGCAGATAAAATGTGTATTTGGGGAGAGAGCTGTCATGACATGACAAGTATTTTCCGTGCCCATTTTTTTTTCAATCCTCCTCCATTAACCTTGTCGCTTGAATGGATGATGGACATTCCAACAGGAGCTATCTATCTGGTCTTTGAACCTGACTCATGAATTTTATTTAAAAATACTCAAGACCCCAAGATCTTTGGATCAAAATAACCTGTTGGTACCCTTCTGTCCCTTCTCCCAAAAGAATACTTAAGATTGAAACTCTCAACTGTAGCTCTAAAAGAAGATAAAAGATTTACTTCTGTTATAAAAACAAAACAAAACACTTCCTACTTCTCTCTTTTGTAACCTCTTGATGATTGGTCCTCAGCTGCCAGGATTTCCTATGCGCACAGTGATTTGAGAGGATGCTCAGGGCATCTGTACGAGGAAAGTTCCCCGTAAGATGTAAAGGGCCACAGCCTCTTAAGCCATGCAAAGAACAGACTAGCAGACCCCCTTCCTGCCCTGTGTGTGGGGTCAGGGAGTGGGCAGCATGGTGGCTTCTCCCTGGAGCAGATACTTCAGCCCCATGTGCTTCTGCACACTTATCTTATTGGGCAAGCCCAGGCAGGACTGTCACACAGTCTGATGCCAAACCAAATGCCCTGGCCCCCTGCATTTCTTGGAAGCTGGCTCTGAGCCGCCTAGCTACAAGGAAGGAGCTTAAGGAGGTTTGGAGAATTAATTTGGGAAGAGGTCTTAGAAAAATATTATTTTTTTAAACTCCCCAGAATAGCCTATGTAATTCAAGTCTTGGGGGTCCCTGGGAATACCACTCACCCTCCAAGTATGTAGCAGTGGACCTGGTCAGAGCCTATGGACTGTTGAAGAAGGCTTGCATCCTGGTCTTCACCCCTCCTGCAGGCCAGGGGGCCCCCAGCTACCCTCAGGTCAGGAGGGACTTGCCACCTGGATTCAGCTTTGGGTGACCCACCCACCAGAGACAATCAACTGTGTGGCAACATGGCTGTGAGTGTGAGGGCCACAGTGATATCAGGAGGTGGCAGTTTGAGTGGCTGGTAGCTCTCCTCCCAGAGGACCTTGTGCAAAATAGACACAAGCATAGAAAGGGCTGCAGGACATTCCGCTGCTGCACAGACAGGCAAGCAGTCAGGGTGGGGCAGGCCTCTTCTGCATAGGATGCATAGAGGCACCCGTTCGCCCTGCCTTGGAGCTGCTCCAGATGTGGTGGGTGGCAGAGGCATGTTCAGAGTATCCAGGAATGTCCAGTCACTATGCACAACTTCTTGTTCCTGCAATTCTTAAGTGTGTTCCTGGAAATTTCTTTCTGACCAGGAGTCTTCCCCTCTGTTCCGGTCAGCATTCTCACAGCTATAATCTAAAAGTTTGACCATGTAACTTAGAGGAAAGAAAATTTACTTTCTTATGGTTTCGGGCTCAGTCCATGTGAGGCTGAGGACCGCAGATCTCAGGGCATGGCGGCGGGAGGCAGAGAGAGAAAGAGCACGTGGGCTGTGCTCCTCACATCCTGGAGGCTGAAAGCAAGAGAGAGTGAGCAGGGGGAGGAGGAACCATATATATAATCCCCAAGGCCGCACTCACCCGCATCCACCTCCTCCAGCCACACCCTACCGGTCTATCGGGTACCACACACGTAAACCCACAACAATGGATTTAACCACTGCTGGGATTACAACCCTCGTGACTCCACTAGATCAACCCTGAATATTAATAAATGAGCTCTTTAGGGGACATTTTATATCTAACTGTAACACCCTCCATCCTCTCTATCCTCTCAAACCCTGGATAAGTCTCTCCTTCCCTTCGCCATTTTCATCACACATACTCGGAACTCTTGTGTCCTGGTTAAGTATTCCAGCAGAGGGAAGAGGAAGCAAAATAAGGCAACAGGGGATCTGTTGCAACTCACTGCGACTTTCAGATGCCAATTAATCATACTTAAGTTTCATGGCTTCTGTGCCAACAGTCAACTTGTGCTTTCACTAGAGGCTGTGACCTACTATACTTATAAGAACCTGCGTTGCTCACTCATGTGTTCAACACAACTTTATTGTGTGCTCGCCATGTTCTAGGCACGGGGCTGGGCTGGCCCTGTGGGGAACAAGGTCAAGATGAAATAAGACACATTCCTGCTCTCCAGGAGTCAGGCCGAGTGGAATGGAGAAGACGACCCTGGCCTAGGAGACTGTTCACTATCCTGAACACAGCAGTTGGGGATGAAGCAAGGGTAGATTAGAGGTTCCTCAAGGCGGGACTGTGTGAGATGCCACCAGATTCCCAGGGCCAGTGCAGTGCCTGGTGGCTGGTCTGTGCCTCCTCAGTATCCACCGACATGCTATAGCAGCGCCCTGGGGAGGGGAGATGGCAGGGAGGAAGAGGGAGGAAACTGACTTAGGGAGCTGGGCAGTGCTGGTCCCACTCTTTTGTTGAGGGGTAGGGAAAAGCATGCATTTTGGAGAACCATATTTGAGGAACCCAAGAATATGATATAGTGCCCCTTTTCCTCCCCTGCATTGGGAAAAATGACACAGGCATGCTTCTCCATGTACTCTGGGGGTCTGTATAAAAAGAGAAAATAGAATTCTCCTTAATTTAAGTTTGCCAAGAGTAGGACCTGCAGATCTGCCCTGGTGCCTTCAGAGTACGGGAAGAGACCACAGAAGCAGATGTCCCCCAAAGGGGTGAGGAGTCCAGTCTGCACATAGAGCCTGCTGAGGACGTGGCTGGGAACCACTTTGCTGTGTCCTGTTTCTGCTGGCATGCTGTTACCCACACACCACAAAGAGCAAAGAACAAGCCTGAAGGCTTCTGAGAGTTCAGACAGCAGGAAGGAGTGCGGAGGCGGGAAGAGAGAACTTAGGTCCACAAACAGTGAGGAGCTAATGAAAATTTTTGAATCTGCTTGAATAGAAAGATTGTTTTAAGGCTGAAAATATAAAGTGCACTAATTATATCCGTCTCAATACACTTTTATACACACACACACACACACACACACACACACACTCTATATAACTTTCCTTTAGATCAAGACATAAAGCATTTTAGCACCCCAGTATTCCTTGAGCCCTTTTCCAGTTAGTAGCTCCCCAAGATAACCATTATTCAGATTTCTATCATTATTGACTTATTTTGCCTATTCTTCCTCTTTTTTTGCGGTACTGGGGATTGAACCCAGGGGCATTCTACCTCTGAGCTACACCCCTAGTCCTATTTTTTGTTCTCTATTTTGAAACAGGGTCTCACTAAGTTGCAGAGGGCCTCACTAAGTAGCTGAGGCTAGCCGCGAACCCGGATCCTCCTGTCTCAGCCTCCCAAGTACTGGGATTACAAGAGTGTGCCACCACGCCTGCTTTATTTTGCCTGTTGTTAAACTCGGCATGAATGAAATCGTATGATATATATATTATTTTGTGTATGGCTCACCCCCCCCAACATTACTTTTTTTTTGGTACTGGGGATTGAAGCCAGGGGCATTCTACCTCTGAGCTACACCCCCAGCCCTATTTTTTATTCTTTATTTTGAAAGAGGGTCTCACTAAGTTGCGGAGGGCCTCACTAAGTAGCTGAGGTTGGCCGTGAACCTGGATCTCCCAAGTACTGGTATTATAAGCGTGCACCACCACGCCCAGCTCCAACATTACTTTTATGAAATTTATCCAAGTTGTCACATGTATCAGTAACTTTTCCTTTTTTAATGGTGTGTAAAATTCCATAGTATAAATAGACCACAATTTGTTTATCCATTCACCTCTAGATAGGAATTTGGTTTGTCTCCAGTTTTTGGTTCTTCTGAATGAAACTGCTGTGAACATTCCTATGTGTGTCTTTGGGGACTTAGTCACTTGTATCTCGTGGATGTGTATCTAAGGCTGTATTAAAGGTCCCACAGGCCACATAGGTAAGCCTATATGTAGCTATCTGCCCGATTTGTTTTGTTCTTTGTTCAGTACAATGGGTAGTGCGCAGGGCATCTGAGAGCAGGGAAGGTGGAAAGGTCCTTTTAAGAGCAGGGCGAGCAGAAGAACAGGATGCTGGGAAGATCCCGGAGGAAGCGTGATGCTACTACATCTAGGTTCAGAGAAAGCTAACATGGAAATGATTCTAAAAGACCCAAGTAAAGGGGCAGGGGGCTAGATTGAAGACACTGAAAGATCTTCAGGCTGCTTTCCAGGTTTGTCCTCTAACACGATACAAAATAATTGACCTTGGGTGTGCCACAGGATCCCTTAGATCCTATTTTCTCATTTGTAAAGTAAAAAGGCGGTACGTGGTAATTCCTAAATGGCCTTTGAGCTCTCATCTTATAATTATATTGATAATAGCTTAGTTGTGAATTACCAAATTACCAGTTCTAGTGATAAGAGAAAATCATATAATGATTACTAAGGAAATCCCAGTTTCTTCCTCTGTTATCTCCTTTTTTTTTTTTTTGGTGCTAAGATTTAACCCAGAAGTGTTCTGCTTCTGAGCTACACCCCCAGCTCTATTTTATTTTTTTATTTTGAAACAGGGTCTTGCTAAGTTGCTGAGGGATGCACTAAGTTGCTGAGGCTGGTCTTGAGCCTGCCATCCTCCTGTCTCAGCCTCCCAAGTACTGGGATTACAGGTGTGCGCCACCACGCCCGGCTCCTTTTATTATCTTAACATCCATGAATGTTAAGAGAATATGAAAATGAAAATACAGTTGTCCCTTAGTATCCATGGGGGATCAGTTCTACAACCCTCAGGATACCAAAATTTCTGTATGCTCCAATCTTTTATATAAAAATCACTTTGTATTTGCATATAACCTGTGCATATCCTCATGTGTGTGTGTGTATGTGTGTCTGTGTGTGTGTGTGTGTGTGTGTGTGTGTGTGTAATTTTTGTGTAATTTTTGTGGTACAAGGGATTGAACCCAGGGGCTTTCTGTCTCTGAGATAAAACCCCAGCCCTATTTTATTTTATTACTTTTGAAATAGTATCTCCCTAAGTTGCAGAGGGTCTTGCTAAATTGCTGAGGCTGGCCATGAACCTGTGATCCTCCTGTCTCAGCCTCCCAAGCACTGGTATTACAAGTGTGCACCATCATGCCCGGCTTCCTCCTGTATATTTTAAATCATCTCTACATTACTTATAATACCTAATACAACGTCAGTGTTACATAAATAATTGTATGTGTTATTTAGGGGCTAATGACAAGGGAAAAATCTGTTTATGTTCAGTGCAATATTTTAAAACTCTTCTCCATCGAGGCTGGTTGAATCCTCGATGTGGAACTCACAGACACCAGGGCCAACTGTCCATCTTTCTTAGGGCTTTCTACATTTGTCTAGTGCAGCCATGCAACATCCATCTGTCAAAGGCAGTTGAGCATCTTCTCCTCCCCCTCCACTTTCTGCACCTCACCAAAGAACACACACCCCCAACAGCCTTCTCCTAAACGTGCTGGTCCCTTCCCTCCCTCTCTCACAACTTGCACCACTGCCCCGCCCCCAGGTCTGGGGTCTCTTCCCTGTTCTCTCTCACTGGAAACCAGATCTCAGGCTGCACATAGGTTGGGGCTATTTTCATTCATTCACTTGCAAATTAACTCCAGCTATGGCCACTGCAGCTAGCACAGTGCACACTAAACTCTCCCTGTCCCCCCTCCTGACATCTGTCTACAGCCATGGTGGCCCTGCCCCTGCCCACCCCCAGGCATGGCATAGATCTCACTCTCCTTTCTTGGCCCAAATCCCCAAGAAAGTCTTAGCCCCCAGAGGAAACTCCTATATCGTATTGCTTCTCCCCTCACATTATAGCTCAAGGGCTGGAGGAAACAGTCCAGTCCCAGTCTTTCTGATGCTGGTCAGGAGCTGGGAAATGGCCTTCCCTCCAAGATGGGAGTGGGCACTGGAGCAACCCAAGGGCCCCTTGGGAGTTGCTCATCACAGTTGACTGGGGGAAGGCCACACTGGTGATACCTCAGGGTGCTCCCTCCATCCAGAGAGCCCAACCCCCTGCAGGAGGGGCACCCCTCCCCCCTCAGACAGGCCACATGCCAGTCATTCCTGACCCCCTCCTACTCTGCATGTATCTAGACCTCACTGAATTCCAGTTCATTCTTTCTTTAAAGAGCTGCACTGAAATCTTTACAACTTGTGTTTATTATGTGCTAAAGTTTATTTTCTTTTTCTGTACTGGGGATCAACCCAGGGCTATACGCATGCTAGGCAAGTGCTCTGCTACTGAGCTACATCCCCAGCCCAAGTTTATTTTAATTAAGAATTATATTTGTGATAAAGTCAGGAACGGGTCAGTTTGCCTTTCTGTTCTTTGTCTCTAGCTTGATATCTACTATATACAAAATATTTCATGAAAATCCTTCATATTGAATAAAATGGAAGTGGGAAATAGTTTTGCCCCCCCACCCCTGCCCAGGGTGAGGCAGTGCTGATGCATTCCTGCCCCCTAGTGACACATTACCTAAATTGCAGGTTGGTGGATTATGGAGCAGGTTAGGATATTGATAGTGAACATCTCAGGTGATACCACAAAATTTTTTAAACGGGAAAGGTCATCTTGAATGGAGAAAGAGTTGACATTATCTGATGTCGGGGGAAAATCCCTCCCTTAGGTTTGTTAATATCCATAAATATACTCCCTAGACATTTATGTAGCTCATTTTATCATGTGAGTCCCAGCATATATTTCTGATCTGGCAAAAGCTAAGAGAAGCCCAGTTATATCCATAATCAGAAAATTATAAAACAGAAATCAAGTCCAAGACTGTTCTTTGGACAAGAAACTGCTTTGAGATGTAAAAATAGACAAATGAGCCTCAGCATTGGAACAGATTATTCCAAAAGTTATAAGCAAGGATCTTTTTTTCCTCATTTATGTGCGTTTATTCCTTTGCTCCTTTTCTATGGCAAAATACATGCTCAATCTGCATATGAGTGCCAGCCCCAGGTGTGGTGGGGCCTGCTGGGATTCCTAAAATTCAGCTGGCTTGGTTGAAGATAGCTATCAGGCTAGATTTCATGTTTTAACAGTTTCTACCCAGCCACCCTGGGCTGGCAGCACTGCTCAGTTTATTATAGTACCTGGAACCTGGTAGGGCCAGTGTTGATTATACTAGCAGATATTCCCAACAGGTATGGGCAGCAGCACTGTGGATTGGCTGTAACATATTTGCAAGGCAGAGGCAAGAAAGGGAAGGCTTCTCTGAGTCCCTACTATGTACAGAGCATGACATGGTCACAAAGGAAGTAGAGACTACTCAACCGAACATTTGTGCTGATCTCTGCCAGCATCAATTGTGTGACCTAGATGTCCCCCACTGCTACCACACTGTTAACTCCATGTTTGAAAGAGCCAGCTTTTTAGATTCTTTGTGTATTGAGTCAGCTCATATAACTGCAATTCTCAAAGTGTGGTCCCTGAACTTGTGGGATTGACATTACCTGTGAACATGTTAGAAATGCAGATTTTGGGGTCCCACCCCAGAACTACAGAATCAAAAGTTCAGCAGAGATGAACAGCTATCACTGTTCTAACAAGACATCCAGATGATTCTATCGCACATGAAAGTTGGAGAACCACTGCTGTGTAAGGATCACTACAAATCTAACACCACTCTCAGAACACAACTTGTTCTGATGGGTCAGGTGTTTTCTGTGTTGATTCTCCTGCAGATCATCTCTACTGATACTTAGATTTTCAAGATTAGAAATGGAAAACAAACAAGAATTTAAGGAGGAAGTTTGAGTGTTGACTGGTGGAAGAATCATAAGCTAAGTGAATTATTCAGTTTTCTGTCGCTATAACAAAATACCTAAAGGTTTATTTTGGCTCATATTTTTAGAGGTTCCAGTTCATGATCAGGCAGAACCATTGCTTTGGGCCTCTGGTGGAGGTGCTAGATGGTAATGGCAGGGAACTCATGACAGAGTACACTGCTCCTTTAATGGCAAGGAAACAAAAGAGTAAGAGGAAGGAGACAGGGTTTCATAATATCCTTCAGGGGTACACCCCCAATGACCTAAGAACCTCTTACTAGGCCCCACCCCCTAAGGGTCCCACCACCTCCAAAGAGCATCACCCTGCAGACAAAGCCTTTAACACATTGACTTTTGGGGAACATTTAAGATTAAACTTTAGCACCAAGTTTCTTTTCCATTGTTTGTGTGGTGCCAAAGACTACTGTAATCTGTTGAAACTTCAGTGTGTTCCACCTCTACTTACATTGGAGCCACCATTTTGATTGTAGCACTAAGGTAACAGATGTGTCCCCAAGCAAATAGAATCTTAGCAACCAGAAATCTTGAACTGCATTAGACAAAGGCCCTTCCTCATACAGCAGCTGTTGTTGAATTAAAAGAGATGCTCAATCAGTGTTTAATTGACTAGAATGGAAAATGGATGGCTCATTCCAAACTTTGCAAAAGACCAAAGAAGGCCACTTCAATCTTAGCCTTTATGATTCATAGCCTTCTTACTTCCCTTAAGAAAAATCTGTCTCAAGTCACTCTGGAATCAATCGGCTATCATGGGAAATTCACCAGTACCCCCAAATCTATTCAGCTGAGGTGTATTTCGGTTCATGATCAATTTCAAAAATTAGAAATTCACCTCATGTATCTTGCACAGCCAAGATACCCAGAGTGTAAGGAAGCTCCTGTGTTGTAATTCTCTACCTCTATTTGTATTCAGGTGCTCTCTTCTTTCTGGAAAGTCTGGGCAGAGGGTGGAAATGGGAGTTTGACGCTGTAATACATCCTTTCAGTGTCTCTACAATGCTGCTTTAATTAAGGTGCTTTGTTTCATTTGTCCCCATTAATTATAATTCACATCATAGAAAGCTATTGCTGGGACTTTCTGAGGAGTTCAGTGTGGGAAGTGGGATTTCCCATCCTTGACCTTCACGCCTAGGTGAATAGCAGATGAAATGATTTTCTTTGCTAGGTGGTTATTATGTCAAGTAAGACTCTGTTAACTGATATTTTGATTGAGGTTCTCATAATTGCTGGTGCAGACAGTGTTCAAAGTTAGATTCTTTCTGACCATTAGGTGCTGACAGGACCCTCATTTTTTGCTATTGTTCAGAACTCTGCAAGAGAGCAAATTGCTTGTTACCTAAATGTGTCTACCTTTGAAGAATAAAAAACTGAATCGACACAGCTGTGATTTGAGCCTGCAGGTAGAGGCTTTAGGGAACCTACGTATGCTGTAGATTACAGCTTAGCAGGATAAGTCGATTCCTTCAGTGTAATGTGCTATATGCCAATCTGCATTGTATGGAAGGAAACATCTTCAATCAAATTTGGACAATGGATATTTTCTTCAAAACCAACCCTGATGACATACATGGTAAAACAATCAGGTAGTTTATAACCTTGAACACTAGTAAGCTGTTTCTTTGGCAGTCCTCATCACACACAAGTTTTGTTTTTACTTTTTTCCAGTATTTGAATGCCTTCTGTATGCCTAAAATATGATGTAAGAGTAATTCAGATTGCAATTAGTTTTAATTACCAATACTTTGTCCTTATTATACAAATATGTAATGGCAACAATAAGGATTATCAGAAATGAATGTGTGTGTGCACACAGATTACTAAATGAGCAATTTACCACAAAGAAAGAAAAATTACTGAGTTTTTCACTCCTCACTCTTTCTTTTACATTATGGTCAGTTTGAATTTTCACAACAATTCAGGAATAAAAACTATCCCTTCCATAATGAAATTAGGTTTGAAGGTTTTTTCTATTTTTCTTTAGAAAATGTACAAGTTACATTTTTTTATTAATTTCAACAGAACATATTTGGAAATGCTGGTTTGATGCTGGGGATCCAACCCAATAGCACTGTGTCTACTTAATTCACTGAAAGAGAGATGGTGGTCAGGCAGGGTATTTGGGAAAACCACCAACCGGAATGTCTGTCCATACGGAAAATCAAGTGGAAACTCGGTCCAGATGAGCAAAAGTTAAACTAGGGATGATGTTTTCCAAGAAGGTAGGAGTAAATCAGTGAAGTGCACACAGTATTTTAGTTAAGGTCAGCAATGATTTTCTAGTATATAAGAGTGAAAATCCATTGTGAAGAAATATGCTAATGACTGTTTTTGGTTAAAGGTCAGAATGGGCAAGATTTAGCAAGACTTTACAGAATGTGTCTTGAAGCATTTTGGAAAAAACATTTAGTGTTGTCACTGGTGATTTTTTTTTTCATACTTTCTCTTGTTTGGGCCATATGTGAATGAAAGGAAGAATAATATATTACCATTCCTCTTCTATGGTCCACCCTAAGCAAGAACCATCTTTAACTGTTGAAAGGCCCCCTAACATTTGCTGGAGACCACACAGGTCAAATGTATATGCTTAATGTGGCTTTGAGTTTTAAAATATATTCTTCCTGGCCTTCAAGGATGCTATCAACTACAGGTTCAAAAATCCTCTTCTATTCGATCTGATAGTGATGAGGGATTTTTCTCCCATGTTGACAAAATGTGGGAATGTCATGGTTAGATTTATAATGCCCCTAAAAAGAGCTCATGCATTAAGCTCAGGGTTGACATGTAATGGATTTATCTGGGTGATGGCCAGGGCTGGTAGAGTGTATCTGGAGAAGGTGGGTCCTTAGGGCTGCAGCCTTGGGGATTATATAAGGTTCCTCTTCCCCTCCTTTGCTCTCTTGCTTCTGGACTCCATGAAGTGAGAGCAAAGCCTTGTGCTCTCCCTCTCTCCATTTCCCACCACCATGCCCTGAGATCTGTAGTCCCCAGCCTCACATGGACCGAACCCAAAACTGTGAGCAAACAAATCTTCCTTCCTCTAAATTATGTGGTCAGGTCTTTTAGATTATAGCTGTGAGAATGCTGACTAATACAGAGAGGATAGCCTTACTTTATGTCACCTTAAAATGAGGTCAAGCTAAATACTGCAAGATATAAAGTATTCAGTGGCTGTTCTCCATTTCTGCTGGAACAAAGAAAGCCTGGCTTAGGTAATTGCATTGTAATGCTCAAGCCCAGCAGAATTACTTTTGTCCCTGCAAAGCTCTCTTCTCTCTTTTACATTCACAATGTTCATACATCTCTCCTGCATGTAGATCCAAGACTAAGGGTAGCCTCTTGTATAATTTGTGTGATGAATAGACTTTAGGTCTGGCCTAGTACTTATATTGTAGGTCTATAAATTATCATAATAATATGGGGATAATTGTGGGTACATTTTTATATCTGTCTAGTTCTGCAGTGGTTTTATCTTTCATTCACTGAGAACAATTATTAATCTTCAACTCAAGTCAGGATGCATGGTTTCAATATGGTACATAAATAATACATGAATTTACAGTACAACGGGGAAAGTGCAGTTGAAAGGGTATGAATAATACTCTAAACCTGGAAGCAGGGAGAGAGACATAAAACAAGTAGGAAGAGAGAGATTGTGGAGACACTGGAAAACAAAGAAGAAGAAAAGATAATTAATATCAAAGCAAGTATACTCACATCTTAAATTAGATATGAGGAAATTCTTTTGCCTTCTTCTGCATCTCTGATCTGCCTCTCTGTGACTCTGGGTGTCCCAGGGAGGGAAAATATGGTAAGTGATGGGAATGAAGATGCTTCTTTGTCCTGGAGGAGATAGTTGCTTGTGTTGGCTCAACTCGGGGCAAACATTCTAGATGACTAATGTACAAAAACCCAATAATAAGCCATGTAGGGGATTGTTTACTAGCAATTTGCACATTTAAAATCTCTCTTGCTGGTTTCAACCTTCTGTAGTTTCTATAATGTTAGATTCAATGGTTTGCTTTTAATCGGGCTTTCTAATTAAGAGCAAATTTATTGTCCCCGCATCTTTTCTTTACTTACCCCAATCTTACACAGCCTTTTATGGTTTCCATCAGATGTTATGTCTCCTTCATGGAGCTTCTTACTGGAAGAAAGTCTTTTTATCTTTTTATCTTCTATAGTGCTCTCTGTAAATATTTATTAAATTAATGAATGACACAATTTACAGAGTTTGTGAGGCTTAAAATACCTTCTTTAAGCTATTTAGTAAAGCAGTAAAAGCACTGGTATTTTGTCATTGCCTATACTTCTAACAAAAGTATTTTATTCATACATACATAAATGTACGGAGATGGGGGATGGTAGGCAATCCAATCCGAAAAGCACTTAAGGGAAACTATTAAAATGACATCTTCAAGCTGGGAATGGTGGCGCATGCTTGTAATCCTAGTACTTGGGAGGCTGAGACAGGGAGTTTGCAGATTTGTGGCAAGCCTCAGAAATGTAGTGAGGCCCTCCACAACTTAGTGAGACCCTGTTTCAAAACAAAACAAAATGATAAAATAGGGCTGGGGGTGTAGCTCAGAGGTAGAATGCCCCTGGGTTCAATCCCCAGTACCACACACACACAAAAAGACATCTTTGTTAAGGGTTACTGAGTATATAGTTAATTTATGCCTTTCTCTGAATATATATTATACTCATTATATAATAACACAAGTAAACTATGCTCATTTTTAGCCGGGCGTGGTGACGCACGCTTGTAATCCCAGTACTTTGGGAGGCGGAGACCGGAGGATCTGGGTTCGCGGCCAGCCTCAGCTCTCTCTCTCTCTCTCTCTTTCTCTCTCTCTCTCTTTCTCTCTCTCTCTCTCTCTCTCTCTCTCCTTAGTGAAGTCCTCCGCAACTTCGTGAGACCTGGTTTCAAAATAAAGTATAAAAAATAGGGCCGGGGGTGTAGCGCGGAGGTAGAACGCCCCTGGGTTCAATCCCCAGTACCACAAAAACAAAAAAAAACAAACTATGCTCATTTCTATATCTATCACATATATTTCCAGATCCTGAAATGGTTTGTTTAAAATAAAAGGCAGGATAGAGAGACTTGAGCATGTCCTTTGTATATTATTCCTGAGTCTCTTGCGAAGTAGATACAAAAATGTCAAATTTGCCTTTCTGTCACTTGTCAAAGTTTATTATTTGCTTAAGCACATGAAAATAGGTGCTTTTATCCTACTGGCAAAAAAAATATTGCTTATACAAATGTGGAATTCTGTTAAGCATATTTATATGTATATTTCTATCTGAGTTTTTCTGTAAATTACATGCTTTAGTTTTTTGACAGGTCAAATCCTATTAAAATACCCTCATAGAAAATGCTTGATAACCATAAGAATAACATCCAAGTCCTTTAAAGTCCTTTCAATATAATTTCATTTCAATCTGTTTAATACTACAAAATCATACTACTACAAATGAAGAATAGGATGTGGTCAACTAGTGAGAGGTGTGATTTATTGGGACTACATTATAGATATAGTTGATATAAATGATCCCCATGAACAAAAGTGTAGTAATTACCAATAAAAAAAACTCTATGGGTGTGGTGATGCACACCTGTAATCCCAGTACTTGGGTGACTGAAACAGGAAGATTGCGGATTCACAGCCAGCCTCAGCAACTTGAAGAGACCTTGTTGCAAAATAAAAGATATAATCGGGCTAGGGGTGTAGCTCAGAGGTAGAATGCCCCTGGGTTCAATCCCCAGCACCAATATATATATATATGTAATTTGTACACAATTTTCTGGTATATCAACCACTTTACAAACATTATGTCACCGGTCCTCAAAACAGTCCAGGGAGTATAATTATCTCTTTAGTGTAGAGGAACTGAGTCTCTATGAGGTGATTGGTTTTCCTACATTTGTGAAGCTGACATATAGCACATTGACAATTTGAGTCCAGGATTTTTTACTCCAAAGCTTATGATGGGAGACATTAGTTGCACCAACCGGCCTCACCCCTCCATGTCTCTTGCTGAACCTGATCCCATGTCTCTTGCTGAACCCAACAGAGCCCAAGAATCCTTCTCAAATAAACACAGTCTATCTGTGCTCTGACCTGTATTCCTTCTAAGTCTTTTTGGGGGGGGGCATTATCACAGATGAAAATTGGATACTGTTAGCCTAAGTGCTGGGTAGTACATCACCAAGCACCTTAGCAGAAGCCTGCAAAGTGCCCTTGGTAGAAGGAGGTAGATGTAGCTTAAAAAGATTTGGTATGTTTATCTTTTCCAGGAATTTTGGTCTGCTGCCTTTGGGAGGAGGGGAGAGATCTGCTAAGTATCCACTCTCTTTATTTCTTACTGCACAAGAACTTTAGTCTAATCGGCCAACTTTGAGTGTGCTGAGGTGACCTATTTTTGTCTGGGATAACAAAAACAATCCAGATGATTGACGCCTTTTATTGGGGTCAATTTGACCTGGTTCTAACCCTCCTGCTCTGCCTGCCAAAGAAGATGATCACTACAAGCCTTAGAGCCGACCTCTTTTAATTTTATGTACATTGTTTTTCTGTTTTCTTGCAAAAATAGCAGACTTGTCCAAGTGCCTAGCTACTATGGCAATAAGTGCTATTAAAATAGATGCCGAATACATGTGTCCCAGCTTCCATGAGTCAGTGGAAGCAGTTGGGGCATCTGATTGCATAAATGCATGGGAATAATGTCTGTCTCTGCGGCAACAGAACTCCCTCTGAGCCCTTGAGAGGACTGTGTTCAGATGGAGAAAGACTGAGGTAATGATCACCCCTGTTCAGGTGGAAGGCCAATTTCTCCCTGAATGGAAAATGTCAAAAAAATGGCTGTTTGGATTTCCTGCTTTGTAACCAGAGCAAATGCTAGGAAGAGAGATGGTACAGAAAGGCTCTCAAAAGCTCTAAAGAGCTTGGAAAGTAAATATAAAGCCATTAACAGTGTATGGTATTTATTTGCCTAAGCAAATAATCTAGCTCATGCAAATAGATGCATCGATTTTTTTTAATCCACAATTGACATCAAGAAACCTGACCCTTATGAATGAATGCTGCCTTACACAATCCTGCTGCATATGTCTTGAATAGGTGGAGAAACTCTGTACCTGTGTATACTTGCAAATGCAAAACTTGGTTGGCACAAAGATGGCCCCTTTTCAAAGATACCTCTACAATGTGGCCACAAGTGTGTTGTGCCGACTCTACAACCCTAAAAAGCTCAGAGCACACAGGTGGCCTGTTAGTACTAGTTGGTTATTACCTCTGTGGTAAAAATATGGCTTGGTTCCTTGGGTTAGAGTCCTTCCAAGTTGGCAGTAGACTTGAATGCCTACATTTACAGAGACTACCTGACTTTTTTCTTGCTTGTAAAAAAGAAAGGAACAGGTTTGAAATTTCAGTCAAATGTAAGTTCAACATTAGAAAAGACTTCCTGATTGTAAATACCCACTAACACTCCTTTATTAATGAAAAGGTCTGACAAGATTGTCCTGACTCTGGCTCTTTTTCCCTCCCATCTTTCCCCTCCTCTTCCCTTCTCCATTCTCATTTCCTGGTCCTTTCTTCAGAGACCTCCTACCTCTTATATGGGAAAATGATGTAGTCCATCCTCATCGTTCATAGCTTCTGTATTTGTGAGTTCGCATCTTACTAACATGTATCTGTACCCCCCAAATCCATAACTCACGGTGATTTTGTGGTCCTTTGCAAACAGGCAGAGAACAGAGAAAACTCTGAAACACTCAACATGCATGTTCCCAGTTGAAGTCAAACAAGGTGACACGTGATCTCTTTGTTTCAGCCCTCATACTCTAAAAAGTGACCTTCTCATGGTCTACTTGGTGCCACTTTTAAAAAAAACACATTTTTGGTGCTTTTTCTTGCATAGTACCAAAGTGCTGTTTATCTAAGTGAAAGAAGAGTGAGATGTAGCTGATGGAAAAAATACATCTGTTTGGTAAGCTTCATCCAGGCGTGAATTATAGTGCTATTGTCCAGAAGTTCAATGCTTGTGAATCAATAGTACCTATTAAATAAACTGTCTTTAAAAAGAAACACACATAAAACAAAGTTAGGTATTAATCAACTGATGGAAATGTGACCAGCAGCTTACAGGAACTTAGCCTTGCATGTCCCCTAGAAGCAGACATTCAGTATTCACTAACTCAGTGTTCACAAAGGGTTCATGCAACATAACTACCGCAAACAATGAGAACAGACTGTACCTGCCTCTTGAAACCCCAAGAAATAATGCCCAGAAAATCACAGTGACTTGCACTGTACTCAGTTGTCATCATCGTCGCCATTGTCATCATCATAAATTAAAGCCTGGCACATTTGATGTGCCCTGTTCACTAAGATTAATTCATGCTGTACTTTTCTTAATATGCTTAATTAATTAATACACGAAATACACTAAGTCTAATGCTGACCAAAACAAAATTGTTCTACAAAAAGTGACGAGGATATCATTTGTTGTCTGATATTTAAAAACACAAATTAAGCCGGGCGTGGTGGTGCACACTTGTAATCCCAGTACTTGGGAGGCTGAGACCAGAGGATCCGGGTTCGCGGCCAGCCTCAGCTACTTAGTGAGGCCCCCCGCAACTTAGTGAGACCCTGTTTCAAAATAAAGAAGAAAAATAGGGCTGGGACTGTAGCTTGGAGGTAGAATGCCCCTGGGTTCAATCCCCAGCACCACAAAAAAAAAAAAAAATCTAAAAACACAAATTATTTGGACATCTTTGTGTAATTATTTTATAGCCTGTTGTCCTGAAGTTTGAGATGGATTTGGGATTAAAGAATATTTAGATTTTTACAGATAAATGATGTTACCTGAACTTTCTAAAACAAGGTAAGTTTGTTTTATTTGTTTAGCACCGTTATTGGGATATTTTAGCCTTCCATTGATCCAGAAATAAATAAGTATCTTACATTACTTATTCAAAAAATAAATTAATTAAAGCTTGGGAAAAGAAAAAAATTTCAACAATCCCACTGTTTTATCTCAGCATCTGTCCTCAGTTTGAGGATTCCCCTCAGTCTTTGGTTCCTCACATTCGCATTTTTGTGAAACTACATTAAAACGCATACCATTTGGAACAACTTTGTCACTTACATTCTGTCATGCGCATCATTTAGTGTTATGACACAGTTTTCATTCCTCTGGTCTTGTTGGCTGAAAGTGTTGAACATTTTCTTCCTGCGATGACTCTTAAGAGCAGCCCTTTTCAAGAATAAGGCTGACTTAATCTCTCATGACATGGACGAGCCTTAGCATTCTGTGATTAATTGTAAAAGAAAAAAAAAACAAAAAAGAAGCTTTGAGCAATAGCAAGAAGACTCTTATCTAGCAGAGAAATTTATTATGAGATCTTTTTCTCTCTAGCGGAAAACTATGTGTTTGTTAGATCAGAGGGTTTGGGTCATTATTCACTGGAACAAGTGATGAGGGATAAGAGAAGAAGAGTAACTCTAATCGTAGTGAGAGCAGTTGCTGTGGATTGGATCTGCAGTGACACCCCAAAAACTCAAGTGTTGGACAATGTTGCAATGTTCAGAGGTGAAAAGATTGGCATGACTAGAGGTCATTAGGGACATGGCGTGAGGGACTATATCTGTCCTTGGGCCCTTCCTGTCTATCTTTCTCTGCTTCCCAGCTGTCATGAGCAGAGCAGCTTTCCTCTGCCATTCCCTTCCACCATGATATTTCTGCCTCAGAGCCAGCCAACCGTGGACTGAATCCCCTGAAACCATGAGCCAAAATAAATCTTTCCTCCTTTAAGTTGTTCTTGTCAGGTATTATGGTCACAACAATGAAAAACTGACTAACACAGTGATGGTCTAATATAGGGATTGACAAATTTTTCCTGTAAAGGTCTAGATGGTTAAAAAGAGAAACTGTGGATCACATGATCTCTTGTAACTACTCAACTCTACCATTGAACTTGTAAGTAGCCATGGATGATACTTAAATGAGTGTGGCTATATGCCAATAAAATACACTTATAGCTAAGGCACAATTCCAAGCAGAATATGTCTGAACATTGAAGTGGGCAGTTTGTTTATTACTTTATTCTTCCACTAAAATTTCTAGTATGTCAGGCCTTGTACTGGTTGGTAATAACATCACTAACAGCAGCAAAGCAAGATTTCCCATGACCTGTGAAGTTTACAGTCTGAAAGGGGAGAGAGAGAGAGAGATCTTATTAAAATAATTATGTAAGTTAATATATAATTGCACAGGTTGATAAATGCCACACAGGAAGAGAATGGTGGACAATAAGACTATATGATGAATCAGACAAGAAGTTTAGAGACGAGGCTGCCACCAGAAGTTCACTGAAATTGTAGGGCCTTGACTATTGTGAAATAAGTGATTTTCTTTAATAGAACTTAAGGATATATGCACTAGCAGTAAAGAGATGCCAGCTCTGAATAGATTTCCAATAATCAATTAGCCATTCAACAAACTGAGAGTCTTGTTACCTTGAACTCATAACCCTACAGATGACCCTTCACCTTTTACAGCATCTATGTCATCTGGCTTCTGATTGCAAAACTCGGATTCTGTTTTAATTTTTTTATCCTTGGTATGTAAGATCTTTCTTACAGTTTACTTGTCAGCTCTACATTTTCTGACTTGGTGCTAGATTTATTAGTGTTGATCACTTCCTTTGCCTGCCGTGCTCCTCCTATTACTCATCCTCCTTCACTTCCTCCTCTCTTCTCCTCCACCACTTCCTTCTCCTGTTCTTCTTTTGGTACAATTGGTTTTTCTAGGGAGAAATAAATAGTGCATGGTTGAGCCATGTGCAAGATTCAGAGCTTTCTTTAGCCTGGGGCATCCTTCTGGTAACTCAAACACAAGGAAAGGTCACATATTCAATCATTGCATGGAATGTAGGATCTCATTAATAAAAACCCACACCACACTTCTTACTACCCCCTTGTCTGCTTCTCTTTAGATCTTGCATCCTCTGCAAATATTCTCCATCCTTTCTGGACTCTCAGTTTCTTTCTTTTTCTTTTTTGGCGGTACTGGGGATTGAAACCAGGGGCCTTCTACCTCCCGGCTACAACCCCCAGCCCTATTTTTTATTCTTTATTTTGAAACAGGGTCTCACTAAGTTGCAGAGGCCTCACAATTTCTTACCTGAACTTTGTCAGATGACTCATCCTCAAGAGCCTGCTTTCCCAGCCAACCTGTGTACCCTTTCCTTTTGGAGGTGTGCTGAGAAGTCCCCCCTCTTCTGGGCCTGTCTGGGCTCAGTAGCCACTTTTTCTAGGGAGAGAAACATAAGGAACTCACTGGAATGGACAGCTTTTTTTCTTGAACTGATGAATAAAATGCTACTTCATTATTCTCTGCTGATAATTTCAGTGTTTGGCCACTAATTTCTTTAAGGAAAATGACATTTTTTCCATGGTTTGGTTTTATGAGTCCAGGGAAGAGTAAGGAGAGATGAGAGAGAGAGAGAGAGAGAGAGAGAGAGAGAGAGAGAGAGAGAAACAGAGAGAAAGAGAATGCGTGTGCGCAGCTTTTCCTCAGGCTGGTCTTTTGTCTGCTCACAGAACTTTCTCTAGTGACTGTAACACAGAAGGGGCCCTGGCAACTTCCCACCAGGGGCTTCTCAGGAACATCAAGTATCTCAAGGGTAGTAGAGATCCCTGGGGTAATGCCTTAGACTCTAATTCTTCCCAAACTGCTCCAAGATGGGAACTGGGTACCCTTATGCAGCTTCCTGGGATGAGATGTGTGTGCATAAACATGGGAGAAGCTCAGAGTCTTCTAGAAATATGTGGAGGGGAACCTAGGGGATGGAGTGGGTGTGGGGTGAGAATTTAGTATATATAGTTTATTACTATTAATGCGATCCCTGCCTTACGGCAGAATGGGCAGCCCACCAGACACAGATTACACTGTTAACATGTAGATTCCCAGTTGCACCTCTCTTCTAGATCTTCAATCTTTGCATTAGTTCCTTTGGAATTGTTGTAAATCTTTAGGATTAGAAATGTGTGCTATTCTGTCTAGTGAACTTGTCAAGCCATTTCTCCATATCAGATAGGAATATATTTCCCTCTCATCACTAGGAATATGTGTATTTTCTTAACAGGTTTGTTATCATTTGTTTATTTCATATAGAAAGTCTTCCTCGCTCCTGTATTTCAAAGTTATCAATATTAAGTCCAAGTGAATTGTGAAGTATCTTTTTTAAGGGGGAAAACAAACCATGTGATCCCCTTGCTTAAAACCCTACATGGCTTCCCAGCGGAGTCAGGATTGAGGCTGGGAGCTAGGAAGCAAAATTTAAGAGAGTGTTTAAAAAGCCAGTAGTCAAGATAACATTTGATGTGCTTCTTAGTCCATTTTTCTGTTGCTATAACAAAATACCCATGGCTGGGTATTTTATAAAGAAAATACGTTTATTTAGCTCACAGTTTTGGAAGCCCAAGAGCATGGCATTGGCATCTTCTTGGCTTTCATGAGGGGTATCTGGCCATATCACAACATAGTTAGAAATAACTATGGTCAGAGTACATGCAGTAGGTGAGATAAGAAGAGAGAAAGAAAGCAAGAGAGAGAGAGAGAGAGAGAGAGAGAGAGAGAGAGAGGAGAGAGAGAGAGAGAAGAGAGAAGAGAGAAGAGAGAAACTCCGAGACAGTCAAACTTGCTTTATAACAACCTATTCTCACGAGAAATAATCCAGTCTCATAAGACCTGCACTAATCCCTTCACAAGGGTGGCACCACCGTGACCTGATCACCTCCCACTAGGCCAACCTCTCAAAGGTGTCACCACCTCAGTACCACCACGCTGAAGATCAGCTTCCAGCACATGAAACATCAGGGGCCAAACAGAGCCAGTAGAGAAAGCACATCTCAGAAAAAAAAGAAAACAATGTCTTCAAGAAATCCAAGATCCATGGAAGCCAGCTGCTAGTCCATGAGACAGCCCGTTCCAGGTGAGTCCCTCATGGTGAAGAGGATAAAGAAACCTGAAAGAGTGAGTGACAGAAAGAAAATTATGTTCTGCAGGAGATACTTTTGATTGCCTTTTATTTGTTTACTTTCTTGCTTTCTATTTTTTGTGGAGCTTAAACCAAATAGCCTCTAAGAGCAGAGGGGTGTGGGTTGGATATATTAAGGGAGGAATGGGAGAAGGAGGTTGAGAAATTGGCTAAGAAAAAGTTCCTAATCCTCGTTGTTCTTTTGCTGGAAGGAGAGGGTAATCTCCAATACCTTGTTCAGATAGAGTATGCTTGGGGAAGTAGAAGAAGCAGTAGTTAAAGGATGATAATGCTATTTAATGAGATGTCTAAAAATAATAAATAAATACAACTGGGAGGAGGACTGGGTTAAAGAATAGCATGGGATATGCAGGAGGCATCACAATTCCTAACTTCAAATTATACTACAGAGCTATAGTAATAAAATCAGCATGGTACTGGCACAAAAACAGACACATAGACCAGTGGAATAGAATAGAAGATACAGAAACAAGCCCACAAACTTATAGCCAATTGATTTTTGACAAAGGCGCCAAACACATATGTTGGAGAAAGGACAGTCTTTTCAACAAATGGTGCTGGGAAAACTGGTTATCTATCTGTAGAAAAATGGAGCTGAATCCTTACCTCTCACCCTGCACAAGAGTCAACTCAAGATGGATCAAAGACCTGGAAGTTAGACCAGAGACTGTGAAATTATTAGAAGAAGCCATAGGTCCAACACTCCATCATATAGGCACAGGTAGAAACTTCCTCAACATGACCTCCAAAGCACAGGAAATTAAAACAAGAATTAAT
>PVJS01000018.1:0-254280 GCA_004027185.1 Glis glis
ACAATACAAAAACAGGAATTACTTAATACCTTGTGGGTTACATTTAATTCAGTCGACTGCCTACTACTCTTAAAAAGAATTAATAACAGCATTTGCAAGAAAATGGAAAGATCTGGAGAGCATTATGTTAAGTGAGATTAGACAATCACAAAAAATGAAGGGTCATATGTTTTCATTAATATGCACAACTTAGGGAGTAGTGGGGACACAAAAGGGACTTCAATGACAATGGAGAACCCTCAGTGGTGCAAGGGAAGGGGTACAAGGGAAGGGGAAGGGTAAGAAAGTAGTGAATCCATGGAATTACTGTCATAAACAATGTGTATATATGAGATTATACCAACATCATTCTCAGTGCTACATGTGGGGGGAAGGCGGGGGGGGGAGGGACACCAAAAGCTGTGTGCATGTATGTTAACACCAAACTGATACTCATTGTGATGTGAGACTACAATGCACCAATAAAAACATATAAAAAAGAATTAATAAAAAATCTTTAAAGAGTAGAACTCAAGCATAAAAATCTAAGCTATGAATATTTGCTTTTCTATCAACTTCATGAAGAGGTAGCTCTGAACTCAGGGTTATTTTAGTCTGAAGATGATGAGTTTTCCTTCTTTTATCCAATTTTCCTATTTGTGTAAAAGGATATTATGAAAGAAAGGAAGGAAGAAAAGAAAGGTAGACCAGTGTCTGTTCCAATCCAAATACCCTAAATTCAAGGTTTACAATTTATTTCTTATTTGCACTAATGTGCAATCTTGACTTACTTTGTCAGGGCCAGTGGGGACACAAAATGAGGTGACCTGGGAGGAAAAGGGCTGAAGGGGCAAAGGCCACATCTTTGCTTCTAGGTGAGAGGCTGTCATCAACTGAGCAGCTGGGCGTGGTGGTGCATTCCTGTAATCCCAGTACTTGGAAGGCCGAGAGAGGAGGAGAACAGGTTTGAGGCCAGCCTCAGCAAATTAGCAAGACCCTGTTTCAAAATAAAAAATAAAATAGGGCTGGGGATGTTGGTCAGAGGTAGAATGCTCCTGAGTTCAATCCTCAGTACCCCCCCAGAAAAAGCCAACTGAGCATTTCCTTGGTCTAGCTCTGCAATCCAAAGCTCTCAGGAGGAGAGAGGTAGAAAAGAGAGAAGTGATAGAGGGGATGGCACACAGCTGCCCAGAGTGGAGGGGGCTTAGGATCCCTCCGTCTCTCCTTGCTCCATCTCTTCTTTTTTATTCCATGAATAATCTGCCTTTTACTATAGGAGAAAGTTGGGGACACTGGGATGTTCGCTGATGTGAGTGGAGTAGATAACTGTTCTGGGACTCATTCATTTGCTCTTTGTATCTATGCTGACCTAAAAATATTAAATTGATTTCTTCAGATTTCTCTCCATCTCAGAATGTACTTTATGAGTAGAGATTGTGATATGAAATGCTATTTCTATGTTTTAGAGAAAAATTTTATAGAGATTAGTTTGAGTAGAGAGGGGCACATTTTCAATCACAAATAAGTTGATCGGTATATGTTTTTCACCTAGTCATAAATTCATTTATGAAACAACATCAATTAAGTGCTTACTGTGTACCAGTCACTGCCTTAGGCTCTGGAGATACAGCTGTGCTACTATGTAGGGAACATTTCTATTGTTTCACTGTTCCAAGTGTGGGAGGGGCGGGGGTTTGATGAAACAGGACATATTTCTGTTAGACATTCTTTGATCAAGTAGTCTTGGCCATTCCTGGTCAAGTGATGGAGAAGGACTGAACTCTGTGTCTTGTGAGGATGCCTGTGGCAATAAAGGAAACTAGATTGTTCCAGAAATCCAAGCACAGGAACTGTATGTCCTAAAAATGGAGCTGAATTCCAGGCAGCCTTAAGGATATGAGCAGCTAGTCTTTACCAATATCCATATCTACTTTCCACTATTAATGCACTCTTCTGATTTTCACTGCTTTTTGTACATTAATCTTCCTTTGATATTATTTGACATCAGTATATCCTCTAATTCCACCCCTAAATACTTTAGGGTTTTACTGCCTCTTTTTCACAAAAAAAAAAAAAAAAACGGAATAGCCAAAATAGTTCTCAGCAACAAAAACCATGCAGGAGGCATCACAATACCTGACTTCAAACTATACTATAGAGCCACAGTAATAAAAACAGCATGGTATTGGCACAAAAGCAGACACATAGACCAATGGAGGAGAAGACTCAGAATCAAATCCACACACTTTACTTTAAATTAGAGCTCTAACTGCTTTTTGACTGTACTGACAGTTTAAGCTTCCACAAGAGGAGATCTGATTGGCTGAACTAATTAGACCTTCATTCTGCTAGTGGGCTCCATCATAAGTTCATGGCTCAGCCCACTGCCTTTACATCTTTTTTTCTTTGAGGTACTGGGGATTGAACCCAGGGGCATTCTACCTCCGAGCTACACCCCCATTCCTATTTTTTATTCTTTATTTTGAAACAGGGTCTCACTAAGTTGCGTAGGGCCTCACTAAGTAGCTGAGGCTGGCCGCGAACTGGGATCCTCCGGTCTCAGCCTCCCAAGTACTGGGATTACAGCGTACATCTTTCTATCAGGTGGCCCAATCATGTTTCCGTCTCTGGGGCAGGAAATGAAGGATCATTGGGTAGCATAGAACATGAGTGTCAAAGGTTATTTCTCAGAAGGACAAACTTGGGAATGGCCTTGGGTGTGTTCCTCACTATGACTGTTGAGTAGATAAAATAAGAAGGATTTTGTCTATATTTGAATGAATAGGAAAGATTTTAAAGATTTTAGTCAAAAGCTTAGTCAATCCAGTGGAAAAAATCATTAAACTGTCTTGCACTATAATGCGGATATCACTGAAAATTTTACTTTTTGCCTCCAATAAACTATCATCATATTGAGGCATCTAGTTTTCTGTTTACATTCATATGACTTAAAAATTGTGCAGAACTGTCTTACCGTGTCATTTGAGTGATGCTGGTAAGGTACCTAAATACCTCCAGAGAGCAGCTTGACTCTGAAATTTTATCATTACAAATGATGTGGAGAAATAGTTCTGATTTTCCTTCTCAAACAAATAAGATCAGGAAGGATAGGACCCAACTTTGGAGATGCCAGAATCTGTCTGGAACGTTCTTCATCATGCTCACTGCATGGGTGTCTTGTTTCTAATAGTCAGGTCTTAGAGCAGCTGGTTCTGACCACCCCACTTTATTATCTTTCCATTTGTCTTCTTCTGAGCACTTGTAGTTTGTAGTTACCTTTTTATTTATCACTTTTGGGGTTCATTTATATGTCTACCACTAGAATGTGAGATGAAAGCAGTGTTCTCAACAGCCTTGTAAACTGATCCATCCCCAGGTGAGATGCTGGTACAAAATGGCATGTAATAAATACTAGTTAAGTGAATGAATCAAAGGGTCAATGGCTTAATGAGAAGATTGAGTCAGACACATATTCCCAGGGATTCAGGAGTCACTGGAGATACAAACAGTAAATTGGTTAAGAGGTAAAACAATGAAGTCATCTCTTCTCATGCCCACTCCTCACAAAACCTCCCTACCATTCCTTCTAAGCTATTCAAAAATACCTCTCATGACACAGGTGCGAAAATATGTAGGCTGCTTTAAGGTCATAAGGTCCTTTAAAGTCTAAAGCCCTGGGAATAATTTCCAAACCCAATATAGTCAATATTCTTAGTTAAATGCCCTTCCAATGACATGGCAAAATTCTTGCCTCACCTTTTATATTCTGTAAGAATATGCTTTTGTACCTACATTTATAGCAGCGCAATTCACAATGGCCAAATTATAGAACCAGGCTAGGTGTTCATTGACAGATGAATGGGTTATGAAACTGTGATATATACACACAATGGAATTTTACTCAAGCCATGAAGAAGAACAAAATTATGTCATTTGTAGGAAAATGGATGGAAGTAAAGAATATTATGCTAAGGGAGATTAGCCAGTCTTAGAAAGTGGAGGGTCATATGTTTTCTCTCATATGTGGAAACTAGATAGAAACTGGGAAACAAAAGAGACTTCAAATAATGAGGAGAGATACCAATAGAATAGTGGAAGGGGATTTGAGGAGGGAGGTAGGGTAGGAACAGAGGAGATTTTGAAGAAAGAATCAGTTCAAACAATTCTATGTACATTCATGAAGCTATCAATAACAACTTAAATATTATGAGTGGGGAAGGGGAGGGAAGGGAACCGGGCAGAAGACAGAGGGAAATGCTATATGAATGTATGTTTCTATCACACTGAAACTCAATATGAGGTATGGTTAAAATGTACCAATAAATGCGTATAAAATATGCTTTCATATAATTTTTAAGCTATTATCCCACTTAGTTTATTTTAATTAATTTTTATTGGTGAATTGTAATTACACATCATAGTGATATAGTGATGCATCACACACACACACACACACACACACACACACACACACACACACCACACACACACCACATCACTTGGTGTGTTTTCTTCCTGAACCTCCCATCTTACCTGCCTCCTTCCTCCTCATGCATGATTGTGAAACTCAGACTGATACATTCATATATGCACATAACATTATTTAGTTTAATTTCCTTCCCCAAATCTCCCTTTCCCTTTCCTCTTCCTTCCCCTTATCCTCTTCCACTACTCATTTGGTCTCGCTCCTCTTTTTCATGAGAATTTTAGTATACATGGAAAGACCATCCTCTTGCCAGGCTACTCTCAGTCATGCAGTATAGATAATAATCATTTTAAATATCATTTTTGTATAGAGTTTGAATTTCATGTAACTCAATTTAGTGAGTAGTAAATGCCGAGCATATGCCAAGAACTGTGCAGGGCATGTGTTATTATTTCTTGTGAAAATTTATATATACAATTAAATATTATTTAGGAGAATTAAGAATTAAATGTCAAAAATACATAGTGTGTAGATAAAGAGATCAGAGGACCAAAGAATAAGGTGGATCAGAGTTGCTACGGTAGGACTCATTTAGACTAAAGCATCATCTATTATTTAGCTAGAAGGAGTCAGGCAAGCAGGATGGGGTCATCCTGTTGAAGTCTATCATGTTGAAGTCAGGATCTCCACTGAAGCATGAAGATATCCCTGACTCCAGTCACCTATTCTTAGAAAGGTGTTATAGTTAGATATAAAATGTACCCTAAAAAGCTCATTTATTAATATTCAGGGGTGATATAATTGAGTCATGAGGGTTGTAATCCCAGGAGTGGATAAATCCTTTGTAATGGATTTATCTGGGTGGCACTCAGATAGGCTGGTAGGGTCCCTGGGGGTGTGGCCTTGGAGATTATATAAAAGGTTCCTCCTCCCCCTGCTCTCTCTCTCTCTTGCTTCTGATCTTCATGATGTGAGGAGCATAGTCCATGTTCCATCTTCCTCTCTCTGCTTCCTGCTGCCATGCCCTGAGATCCGCGGTCCCCAGCCTCACATGGACTGAGCGCGAAACTGTAAGAAAATAAATCTTTCCTCTAAATTATGTGGCCAGATATTTAGATTATAGCTGTAAGAATGCTGATGGATACAAAAGGCCTAAGAGACTCAGCCTTTCTTGGTTTGACTGGCAACTCAGATTGCCTAAATTTATAGCAACTTATTATCTCTATGTTAATTTCCTTCTCCCCTCCTTCAGCCCTAGTAAACACTCTGTCACTCCATCCCTGTCTCACTTAGAAGCAAGGAAAAGGCGGGGTTACCTGTGCTTAGTCCATAATATAAAATAGGGAGAAGCTCCACTTCTGTGCTCAACATGGAAACACGACCCTGATTAGGGAGCAGTTGCCCTGGGGAATGAAAGTCTCAGCTTCAATTAAGAGACCAGACTCTGCCTGTCCACCGGGGATTCTGTGTTTTGTTTGTATTAAAAATGTAATACTTTATAGATTATTCCTATAACCAATTCTAATTCTGTCCCTTTGCCTCCTGGTTATCTAATTTGGCCGGCATATTTTGTTTTTCTTTATTTTAATACATCACATTTCACATCTTATTTCCAGTCCGGTTACATCCTCTTCCTACTTGGCACTGGGTCCCATGTCTCTTCTGGATGGAGGCACTGGTTTGTATCTAATGTCCTTTCCCAGGAATGTTGACAACCTGGACCACCTGACTATCTTCAGCCCTGAATTTTGAGGCCATGTGGATGGTGGAGGACCTACGATTGACTTAAAGCATAAACCTAGTGATGTATTTCCCGAAAATGGTTACTAAGCCATCTCCATACAGGTAGGAGGTTGTTGATCTTGTGGGAAAGTTGACTCTACCTGGTACCTCATTATTTTACTGCACAGTTAGATATATTTTATATTATAATTTTATACTAATTATTTTATCTTTAGGCGATATTCTAGAATACATCTGATAAATTAATTTCACCTCGTTTGCAGAGCATGTGGGATAGTGCATATCCATGAGTGCATGTCTATACATCCAAATATATGTACACATATATTTTTGTCCATACAAGTATTCTGACATTGTGGCAATTAGAAAAAAAATTAAATGAACAGTCTGGTTTTGAAAGAGTTTAATTTCTTTCATTTCCTACCAGCAAAATATTTTCTGGTGTTTTCATTATATGCTCTATGAAAATGATTTGATTCCCTTGGTAATTTCTTGGCCTATTTGTTTATCAGTTTGACAAGAAGCTGATGAATTTCTTTATAATCATAAACACATTTGAAACTGTGTATCAACAATGATAAATCATAAGAAAGCCCCACTGCTCATTTTTCCTTCTCCTCAAGATGGAATTAAGTCAATAAATTCTACACTATTGATTTAAGTAGGATGATATCCTAAAGCCGCATGGGTATATGACGTACATGACCATGTACATATATTTGCTATCAGGTTATTGAACAACCAAAGTGACAGCTTAATGTTTCTGCTTAAAAGACACAGGTATAAAATACTGCACTCATTCACAAAGAGAAAAAGAATTTAACTCATTTTTTACTAAGTCAGTAAAAGGGCACACAAGAAAGAACTTCTTTAAACGACTTTAAACATTTAGTTAACTAGGTAACTTAAGGAAATCATTCTTTTTTTTACATAGACTTTGTTGATATGTATATGTTTATATGTGACAATACTCATGTTTGCAAGTTGATTATTGATCTAACTGAATAACAGCTTCAATTCGAGTCAACTATTAAGTAGTAATTTGACCAAGATGAAAGCCAAAACATATGGTTTATTGACCATGGGACTTTGTTACATAGGAAATTCCATTTTCTTTTTTTTTTTTTTTTGGTACTGGGGATTGAACCCAGGGGCATTCTACCTCCGAGCTACACCCCCAGCCCTATTTTTTTTATTCTTTATTTTGAAACAAGGTCTCACTAAGTTGCAGAGGGTCTCACTAACTAGATGAGGCTGATCGCGAACCTTTGATCCTCCTGTCCCAGCCTCCCAAGTACTGGGATTACACGCGTGCACCACCACGCCCCGCTCGAAATTCCAATTTCAAGTTTGTAAAGAAAACGGGTGTGTCAAATTGCTGGTTTGATATTTTAAAGATAGATATGAGTGTTTTGTTGAATTCTATGCATTATTCCAAATTTATCAAAATGAATTTGAACCTGGAAAAAAGTCTAAATCTAAATTTACTTTGTTATGTCTGATATTTTGAGAAAAAATTTTTGATGAACATTGTCTAAAACAAAATCCATGCATTTTTTTCACAAATATGGAGGATTCCACTTGCCTTTGCCAAAGCCAAAACTGAAAGATAATCTAAGTTTTATTTTTGAACATTGCTACATTTCAAAAGGTAATCAGAAATGGTTTTGTAAATACATTAAGTGTATAAAAATAGAAATAAATTTTACAAATTGATTTTCCTTGTGTAACCCTATATTGTTGATGTCATCAAATTATGTAGCCAGTTGTCAATAATGAAAACATTAAAATGTTTATGAAAAAGTTTTGGTTAGGGAGCCTAAGAGACTCTTCTTATGTTGATAGCAAATGAAGTAGCTTTGACATAAGTCTAGCCTTGAACTCCGGCTACTGGAAGCTCTTTTCCCTTGAACCTGCTATGGGCTGTGAGAATCCACCCAGCATGAGAGAGGACTGACTTACCATCATTTTATTAGATTATTTTAATGATAAACCTGCAATTAATCATCACATCAACCTTATTTAAAATTTTTCATTTAAAATTTTAATTGTCATGACCAGCTTGGATCTCTGCCTCAGAATAATCTTCTCTGCTTCTTTCTTCTTCCTCCTCCTCCTCCCCCTCTCCTCCTCCTTCTTCATCTCCTCCTCCTCCTCCTCCTCCTCCTCCTCCTTCTTTTGGCACTGGGTATTGAACCCAGGGGCATTCTACATCTGAGCTACACCCCTAGCCCTTTCAATTTTTTATGTTGAAACAGGGTCTTGCTCAGTTGCTGAGGGTCTCGCTAAGTTTCTGAGGCTGGTATTGAAGCTGTGATCCTCCTGTCTCAACCTCCTAAGTGCTAGGATTACAGGCATGCACCACCACCCCTGGGAGAATACTTATATTCTGAGAGCTGAGATTTCAAGACTTCTACTCACCTTTCAGGATAATCCCCCACCATCATGGCCTTGGCAAAATCTCATCCTTAGTCATAGGGAGTTCTAGGGGCCTTGTTTCAGTAGCTTAGGTGATTTTATTCTTATACTGTGTCCTCATTTGGATAAAGAAGTGCCTCTTTTGTTTCTGTGGCCCTCATTATACTCCCCTGTTCCAACCCAAAAAAAAAAAAATATCCTCATGCTTCAAAAAGATTCCGTGACCAAGGCCCTGCGTCTATTTATCAGCATAGAGTTCTTATTATAACCAATGTCCAGACTACTCATCACAGTGTCTTAGCAATCAATCATCACCTATTAATATTTTATAGAAACAGTTGATACCAACTATTAGCTTTAGAGTCAGTTATTACTCTCAATGTTCTCTTCTAGGTTAAGGCTAGGTTATCTTATAGCCACAAGTGAACTTCAGTATCTTAGTGCCATATTCGCATATTTTTTTCTTCCTATGCTACATTCAATACAGGTTGTTGGTGGTGGTCAGAGACCCAGGCTCACAGAGGCACTGACATTTTATGACACCAATATCTCAAAAAGTGGATCACCGTGAGTTGGGGAGAGAACTTGGACAACCCACCTCTACTCACATGTGCCTCAAACCAGAAGTGGCAGACTTCATATTGTGCATTGTCCAGAATACTCACATAACTCCTGAAAGGTGCAAGGGGCCTGGGGCATATTGAGTTCATGGGTATCGGTGACTAGTACATGTTTTTATCCATTCACCCTGGAACCATGCCTCACATGGCTGGTTCACCTCCTTCTGTCACCAGGCCATCCAAAGCAGTTGTTTCCACTGTAACAACCAATTTTATTTTAGGCTGTAGACCATTCTGGACAAGCCTGGCCTGTGTTTATCTATATTTGCATTGGTTCTTTAAGTACTCATTACCAATGTAAACAAGATACACTTATAGATTCATAAGCTTTACTTCAGTATGCAGTATTTAAACTCTGGGAATCCTAAAATCCAAAATTTTAATAATCACATATATTTGCTAAAAGTCTGAAAAAGCTAGTATGGAATGGTCCTTATTGGTGAGACAGATGCGTCTCAGTTAAGGAAGTTTTCATTCATTATTACAAACTTCTAGGCTGGCAGCTCTTCAACACTTACACCAACAGACTTATAGGTTAAATAGTTTCTAATGGGGGTTGCCAAGTTTCTATGTTTGTCAGCTTGGCAGTGATGGATTCAACACCAGGGAGACTCATTAAAATGTAGCCTTGGTCTTCAATCAGCTGTCAGTTCTCTAGCATGCATGGAAAACCCAAAATGTCATCTGGGCTTGGCTGGATTTCTGATGGATTGGATTGCCCCAAAGTGGAGCCAAGGTACATGGCTTTCATGTGGCACTGGAAACCATCGATCACTCCAAATGAATGCTGTATATAGCACACAACCACATTTGGGGATAGAATTACTCCTAGGCAAGCTGTGGCTGATTGTGGTCAGCTAGAGACATCATCTGATAAAGACAGCGGCAATCATGAGGTTGAATGCCTTTATCATCACAAGCCAAAAACATTTGAAATGAATGCCCAACTCATGCCACTTCAGATTGGCTAACAGACACACACAGGGATGCAGTGGCGATATTTATTAGATCTAAATCTTAAATACTGTTCTGTCAAGAAATAAAAGTAATTGCCTAAATTTTCCCAAAGACTGTTCAAGTATTATTATGGCAGTAGCTGTTCTAGGAACATGTGGGTATCATCCATCTGTCTGGTCTCAAAATCGAATTTCTTTTTTCATTGTGTCATCATTGCTTTATTATCTGAGGTTATACCTATAATGTTTGGTTTAAAGAACTTTGTCTCTTACTCTAGGGCTGTTAATAAAAGAAAAGGTGATGCTTTCACGCCCTTTGGTATGCAATTTTATTTTCCTTTATTCCTGTTTATTTCACATTATTTATATTCCTATCACATATGACAATAGGCATGATTTCTACGGAGTATATATAGCTTTATTCCACAAAGTTCAAAGTTGGTGGCTTACAGAAAATATAAAGCATAATGCTTCCAATATTTATTGGAAATGTTATTTTTGAATGTCAAAAAATATGCCAAATGGAGAGAAGTTGGAGATCAAATGAAAAAAATTCATACTGAGATTTAGAAATACTTTATGTTTTTATTAAATCTCAAAGTGAGTACTAAATTTATTTGTTTATGTTAGGCTCTTAGAGTAGGATGCATTCAATTAACTAAAATCTAAATTCTAACCTCTTCAGCGGATCCATTATTTCATAACATATAAGCCGGTAAGTTTTGAAAATATTAAATTTATTAAATGGAAATATATAAATTCACTTTTGCCTTTCATGCCATGGTGAGTCAACATGACTAAAGAGAAAATAAATTGGTTTAATAAGCTCAATTAAGTAAATATTTGCTCAAAACTTTTTTTTATACCCAAAACAGCAGCTAACAAATTAAAGGCAAAGGAATTAATCTGTGGATGTCCGCTGGTATATAATGCATATAATTGTTTTCATGGTCCAGGATTTCTTTTAATTCCCTGAAATTTAGAGCTTAAACAGAATTTAATATAATTTCAGTGACTAAATATAATTTTGTGTAGGTGTTGCCCTTATATGTTAGGCGAGGGTTATCATTATCAGTGCTGAATTAGTTTATCTCATAAGACAAAAGACCATTCAAGATCTAGCATGCAATGCAATCATGTACTTCACCCTTATTTACTTAGCCAGCTCCTCAGGAATATATCAGTATACTATTCAAGGACCTTTTATTCCATGTCTTTGAGTGAAAATGCACAAGGTTGGGGAACTGGATATTATTTTTCAAAGAAATGTGTGAGGTTAATAATATCGTTTGTGAGAGATTGACCTTTTCATAAAACGTCTGTGGTCTGTTGTTATTTAGTTTAATTGTTACTTTTAAAAGGGAAAAAATTGGTGCACATTTTTTTTCTTCTTCTTTGGAAGTGCATTAGTTACTATGGTAACAATTTCATTGGCAAATACAGAATTTTCAAAGACTCAGATGTATGTAAAATCTTAATTTAAGCCTTGCATTGGAGTTTATACCTTTGTAGTTAGAAATAAAGACAATCACATAGAAATTGTTGCCTTGTATGGAGCTGGGGCAATGGCCAGTGTAGTCATGGACTATTTATCTATCCATGAATACAAAGCAAGAACCTAACTGGGACTTATACAAGGGAATTTAGGCTATAAAAAATCTTTTTTTATCAATTATGTCAAATTTAGATTTCTTGGGTCCACTCTATTTAAATCTGGCAAATTTCAATATTTTCTTCTGATCTAAAATATGACCAATTTTATCCATTTTTGTACAATTTTGTAAACCAAGAACCAATCTGGAATTGTAAGTTGCTGTCATTGTCAAACTTCCCTTAGCTAGTAGAACTGCATCCAGTTTATTCTCCATGGTTGATTCATATATAATTGTGGTTGATTATATGTTTTGCTCTGCCAATGGTCAGCCATTCATTAGGCATCTAAATAGTCATGACCCAAGATTTAGCTGATGACATGCATGAAGTGGGTCTGGAAGTGCACAAGGAGGATTTTTAAATGGGCTTCTTTTTAGGATTCAGCTCATACCTGAAACCACCAATATTCCTCTCAGGTACATCAGTTTAAAAAAAAAAAGTTCACTTCTTTCTTCTCCCTCCCAAGTGGTAGATGTGGGGTAAAATGATGGAGAACAACTGAGTTGGAGCATGTAGTATACTGTGGGAGCCAAATAGACTTGAACCCCAGAACTGGTTGCAATTACTTTCCCAGCTATAGCTATACCCCATCCATGAAGCAGCAGCAGCAGAGAGAATGTCTCTCCTGGAGGGAGCAAGCACTCAAGAGGAAAAGGGGAGAAGCTGATGTAAACACTCCTGCCAGTTCAGCAATCAGAAAAGTTTTATCACTTCCTGTGAGGCAGAGTGAATACATATACAGAGAGACCACCTGTAGGAATAGAAAATCAGCTACTACGGCCATGGTAAGTGAATTCTGCCTTCCCCAGTCTTGGTCATTGTTTGATAACTCTTAACTTCTTTCACACCTACTTTTTCCACCATGGAAGGACCCTGACATTTCCCATAGGACTCTGCTTTCTGGTTCTTATCTGTCACCCCCCTCACTACCACCTGACATCCTTGTGGGCTGAACTCTTCACCCTCTCTCATACTTTTTTGTTTGTGTGCATGACCAGCAGTCAGAAAGCCACTTAGATGTTGTTCTCTCTTCTCCATGAACTCTCTTCACCTTGACTTCCCTCCATAACCACTTTGCCAAAGGACTTCCCTGGGTAATGTTCTATCTGTGGGTTCTGCTCCTCTGTGTGAGTTGGCAAGCAGCCCTGGAGAAGTAAGAACCTAATGCCAATTAATGAACTTTAAAAACAAAACTTGACAATAATGGAGCTAGTGGAGAGGAAAAAGAGATGTGTTTTAATTGAAACATCAGTATCTATCAGAAATCCCTTATTAGTATCTGATTGATTCCCTCTTTTAAAAATTCCATCCTAATTTTATTCTTCTACATAATGGTTATCCAGTTTTCTCAGCCCCATTTGTTGAAAAGGCTATCTTTTCTCCAACATATGTTTTAGGAACCTTTGTCAAAAATTAACTGGCTATCTGTGTGAGAATTTGTATCTGTATCTTCTATTCTATTCCATTGGTCTATGTGTCTGCTTTGGTGCCAATGCCATGCTGTGTTTGATACTATATCTCTGTAATATAATTTGAAATTAGGTATGGTGATACCTCCTGCATAGTTCTTATTGCTCAGGATTGCTTTGGCTATTATGGGTTTTTTTCTTCCCTACGAATATTAGGACCATTTTTTTCTCTATCTCTGTGAAGAATGACACTGGTATTTTAATAGGAATTGCATTGAATCTGCAGAACATTTTTGGTCATATGGCCATTTTGACAATATTTCTTCTCCCTGCCCCAAATCTTGGGAGATCTTTCCAACTTCTAAGGTCTTCAATTTCTTTTTCAGTGTTCTCTAATTTTCATTGTAGAGGTCTTTTACCTCCTTGGTTAGATTTGTGCCTATTCTTTTCAGCTCCTATTGATCTACTTCTACCATGACTCTTGAGACAATCTTCCCATATTTATTCCCATGGCTACCATCCTCCTTCATGGCTCACTTGGCTATAGCTTAGATTATTCAATAGCTGCTTATCATGTCTCTCTCCTCAGTGCCTTCAAACTTCAATATCACCTACATTCCCAGGATGAATCTCCCTAAAGCAAAACTCTGCTTGTGTGGTAACTCAGTGTTAAAATTGAAGTTTTAGTCAGGCACTAGACTATAAGCAGGTTTTCAAAGGAAAAAGAGAATCAGTTTCACAACTCTGAAATTCTCCACCGGTAAAGAAGGTTTTGCTGAGTGGAGGGATAAAGCTGGGAGATGATATTGAGGATATTATCAGAGACAGCTATACTGTGAGCCCCACCTTCCTGCAATGGGTAGAGATGGGGGACCTTTGAGACTAAAGAACGGTACCTTCATGGGGCCACTCAGAGCCCTCACTATGTGTCCCCTGCATTTGGAGGACACTGCAGGATGGTGCCTGACTTCTGAGAGAGGAAGCTAGAGGGGCCTGTTATTGCAGAGGAGAGGGCTGAGCTCAGGATACCAGCACAAGCCCCTCATGGAAGGAATACCAGTCCAGCATGGCTTGAAAGGGGATTGTGCTCAAGAGAGCAGTTGCTGGCCAGGGGCAAGGAAAATGGGGTGATGAGTATTGCTAGGGATACAGACTGACCTTTATTGGGGAGACTAGTTGAAGGCAAGATCTAGCTTCTGTGCAATGATGCAGGCCCACGGGGGATTCTGGAGAAAGTAGCATAGGGAAAGGTCCATGAAGCAGAGAGAAATGTCAGTCACAATCTGGCTGAGACACCAGGGAGTCCATCTGCAGCTGGCGCGGTGAGTGTGGGGTAGTACAGCTAGATGAAGGTTGAAGGGCTGATTAGTGTAATAAACTGGATCCTTTGTTTACTGATTTAAGGTTGCATCCAGGACAATGCAGCCATTTCTATTATCTAACAGTGACCAAAAATGTTATGACACTTAACAGAATTTTCTTTCCAGGGCAGAAGGATAGATTCAATGTGCACATTTAAGGAGAGAATTGAAAAACTTTTAAAAAAGATTTAGCCACTTTTATGACGACATACCATGGGTCCTGCTTGTGAGGGTACATGTCCAACATCACTGAAGTTTTCCCCAGTCATCTGACATACATGAGACCTGGTTTACTTGTTTCCAGAGCAATTTCTTTTTTTAGTCTTACCTTTCACTTAGTTCATGAGTTTTCTGCTGCGTAGTAACTGAAGGAGCAAACATTTGAATGCCACTTGTGTTATTCACTATATATGCATACTGGGACAGATTACATACTCTTCTGAGCCTTTATTTCCTTATCAGTAAAATTGACACTAATGTACTCTCTGGAATTTGGTTGTGAGGAGTAAATGAGAAAATATATCTAAAACACCTGACATGATATATTAATATCTATCACTGTGTAACAAGTCATCTTAAAACTTAGTAGCTTAAAACAACATTTCTTATCTCAGAGTTTTTATGAACCAGCGATGCAGCCCAAGCTTGGCTGGGTGCCTCGGGCTCAGGGTTTCTCAAGAGGCCACATCGAGGTATCAGCAGGAGCTGCTGTCACATCAAGGCTGGACCAGGGAGGGTGCACTTCCAAGCCCCCTCCTGTGCCTGTTGTGTCGCCTCAGGTCCTTGCTGGATGCTGGTTGGAGACATCAAATCTCTGCCCCGAGGCCCTTCCCTAGGGCAGCTCACAGTGTGTTCCAGATGGCTATTCTCTGAGTGACAGAAGGAGAAAGTGAACAAGATAGAAGTCACAGCCCAGTGTGGTGGTGCACACTGCTTGTAATCTCAGTACTTGAAAGGATAAGACAGGATGATCACAGGTTCAAGGCCAGCCTCAGCAACTTACCGAGACTACCAGCAACCTAGGGAGACCCTGTTTCAAAACAACAATAAATAAATAAATGAGTAAATAAATAAAATAAAATAAAAAGGGCTGGGGGTGTAGTTCGGAGGTAGAATGCCACTGGGTTCAATCCCCAGCACCACATAAACAAAGTAAAACAAAGAGAGAAGCTGCAGTATCTTTGTAATCTAATCTTGACAGAGACCTCTCACCACATCTGTAGTATTTTATGCATTACCAGTGGGTCATTAGGCCTCCCCAACAAGCAAGAGGAGAGAATTGCACAGGGCATTAACAGCCAGAGGTGATAAACACTGTGGACTGTGCCTACCACTCACAGGATCTGGACTGAGTGCTGTTTCCTCTTACACACCATGCCTCAAGACAGCCTCCTCTACACCTTTCTCTCTGTCTTCTGTTGTAGGCACCTTCTGCTTCCTCTGGGTTCCTGGAGCATGCTCTGTGTCCCACATGTGTTTTGCTCATCACTTTCTTCTTTATTTTTATCTATTCCTCAAATCATGGCTCTCTCTGTTATGCATGAGAATTATAGAGATGAAGTGTTTTTTTTCTGTCCCCAAGAAGGATCCTCATGTTGCTCAACTTGAAAAGAACTGGCCACATTGCGTACAGTGTGTCTTTAGTTGAGTGACAGAGGTGACCCTTTCCCAGGAAGCCCATTGCTTAGCAAGAATGGCAGAGTTGAAAGTTAACAGTTATAATCGTGCAGTGCAAAAAAGAGAAAATTAGCTCTATATGGTGAAGCTGAGAATGATTTCATAGAAGAAAAATGGTATGAGGTAATATAGAGAAGTGGGGGGAGGTTTTGCAGGCAAAGAACATTCTAGACCTCACAGAGTGAGCAGCCTCTGCCATCTCAATTCTTTCTCCCACTCTTCCTATTCTATGACAGTGGTTGACAAACTACAACTGTGGGCCAGATAGGACCTGATACCTGTATTTGCACATCAAGTTTTATTAGACCCAAGCCACATGTGCTGAATTATGTTCTTTATCTATCTGCCTTCATGATACGAAAGAGCTGAGTAATTGCGATAGATTCTTAGGTCACACAGTTATGGTTTGGATTGGAAAGTCCTCTAAAAGACTTATGTTGAAATCATGATCCCCAGTGCACCAAGGTCTAGAGGTGGGGCTTTTAAGCAATGATTAGATAACCGGGCGCTGACCTCATCAGTGGATTCATCTGCTGATGCCTACGTGGACTACTGGGAGGTGGGACCTACTTGGAGAAAATAGGTCACTGGGGTGTTAAGATTTGAAAGTAAAATGTCCCTTGGGCTTCATGATCTGGAAGCAGCTATGCTTGCAGGTGGGTCCCTGGAGGTGTGGCCTTGGGGACTATATATGTCCCTCATCCTCTCCCCTCATTCTCTCTGCTTCCCACCATCATGCCCAAAGGACCTGTCACCCTGGCTCCTGCTTGGCAGCCAGTGCAAATGGACTCTATATATGGACTGAAATCTGCAGACCTATAAGCAAATAAACCTTTCTTCCTCTAAGTTTTGTGAGTCAGGTGTTGGATCACAGTGGTGAGAATGCAGACTGAAACAGCATTGCCCACTGGGCTGCCATAGGCTGAACAGCTTTCCCCTCCACACCCTTCTGCCATGACATCTCTGCCTTGGAGCCAGCTGACCATGGACTGAACTCTGAAACCATGAGCCAAAGTAAACCTTTTTTCTAGATTGTTCTTGTCAGGTATTTTGGTCACAGGGATGAAAAGCTGACTCACACACATGCAAAGCTTGAAGCACTTGCTCTCTGGACCTTAACCAAAGAAGGTTCTGACTCTCGCTCTCTGATACGGAGTGTGTACACAGTACAGAAGCAAATGCTCACGTGTTTGCTAAACTATATAATGAATAATTGCCAGGCTGTGATTCCTCTGTACATGGCTGAGTAACAAATGAATCTGCATTCTGTCAGTGGTTTATGTGATACCATATCAGTGATTCTTGACAAATGTTTTAACTGGCACAGAGCTCTCCGTAGTAATTAGAGATGTTTGAAGCAAGAAATAAACTGCAACTATGCTATTCTCTTGATCTGACAAAAAATGAAGTCATTTTTCTAGTTTGGAATGTATGTTATTGGAATACATTTTAATGGATTTTCTTCCTTCCCCCAAATAGGTCAAGCAAATCAAGGAAGCATATGACAGATGTACAACAGAACTCTTGTAAGAAAGGATGTTAAACATCTAATGATATAAAAAAAACCAGGGGAATTTTGTGGAGTTTGCTCTCCACTTAGGTCAAGGAATATCTTTCATGTCATTGATAATTATAAAACAACCCAAATCATCAATTAAATCATCAATTAAAAAACTGGCATCAAGTGACTTGCATAGCTTTTGCAATAGTGCATGTATTATTATTATTCATCAACATGAAGCAGTGCCACAGACGCATAGACTTGACTGTAATGAAATACAGAAAGTTTCAGATATTAAAATGAACTCAGATAATGTAAAATTGTTGAAGCATTTCCTTTTGAAACTGTAAATACCCATTAACTATGCTGCAATGTCATAAATATTTGTGTTGTGCCCAAACTAACTGGTGATTAAATTTTGGGCATTTATCCAGTCCTTTCAAATCAAATACAAGTGTTAAAAATGAACTGAATTGTTTCAGGAAAACTAAAACATTTCTATAATGTTTTCTGACTTGCACCGTACTTTTTGTATATTCTATTTTACTTTACACTGTTTGATAATCAAAAATAACTGCTCATGGTCCAACTGGTTGAGGATACAATGAGTGTCATAGTGTTTGCCAAGAAGACCCGGTTACTTTCATTCTTTGTGTCTGTGAGTGTATGTGTGTGTGTGGGGGGGTACTGGGGGTTGAACACAGGGGCATTCTACCTCTGAGCTACATCCCCAGCCCTTTTTATTTTTTATTTTGAAACAGGGTCTCAGTGCATTTCTGAGGCTGGCCTTGGACCTGCAACCCTTCTATCTCAGCCTCCCAGATACTGGGAATACAGGTGTGCACCACTGAGCCTAGCTCCGGTTACTTACTTGAGTTCTAAGAAGCATCACCCTTTGGAAGGAAGTTGCCATGTGCAGCCCACACTCAGAGGGCATGAAATTATGTTCCACGTCCTTGAGGGTGGACCATGGCCATAGATTATACAAAATTTTGCTGCTTGGGGGATTTGTTTATTCTCCCCATTTTATTTCTTCAATAATTTATAATAGTAGGACTTAATGGGTTTTTTATTTTAGGGGCTGTAAACTAAGAGTATTTTGTTTAAATATTGCCCAAATTGTTCCAGCTTTGGGTATCATGTGTGCATGTGTGTGTGCGCACATGCGTGGGTGTGTAGCTTTGCCCCATTTCCAGCACCATAAGATACTTCAAGCTCATCCTAAATATTTCTAGCCTCTAGAATCTCTCCCCCGTATGGTTCTTTTTATTGGAGAATGGCATTAGAAACTAAAATATTGGCATTAGGTATTCTTATTACTGCTAGAGTGTCATTGCTTCTAGATCCTCTCAGAATAAGAAAATCTGTGTGCATACTGACTCAGGTATACACACATCACTATAAATACTTCTATGTATAATGATCAAGATCTTTATTAAGCTAATCATGAGTTTGTGCTGGTGTCTGTGGTCCTAACCCATTACCACATGGATTATACAGCCCCCTTCCCCTTGCCTATCTGAAACCTCCCCCTCAACAGCCTGGCTCCCACCACCTGCCATCCAACACTTAATTTTTCAATGCCGTGATATATGTGTAACATTATTAGAATTACACATCTCTGCTCCTAGGGGTAAAAATCACTTAGAGTCTAGTGTTTATGTAAAGAAGTCTTTTGTCTTCAGTTTCTCAGACTTTACTCTTTTTCAATCACATTTTCCCCCTACCTCAATCAGTGTGGTTATTTTATGTATTTGTTAGACTGTTTTGCCACTTTATTGGTCAGGGTTCACTAGATCAACAGAATTCATAGAATGAAAAAAAAAGAATTTATTAGATCAGCTCACAATGTAGTCCTGAGTTTTGACTGCACGTGAAGAATCAGAGGAATCAGTAGCTGGTCGGGCGGTCTAAGAGCTGGAGCCTTAGGATTGAAGCAACCACCAATTCAGTCCAGTCCAAGATGTGAAGATAAGGAAGCTCTTCGGAGAAACGATGGTGAAGTCTCAGTTCGAAGGCTGGAGGCCGACGATCTCAGACGAGAGCAGAAGATCAAGAAGCTCTTCAAGGAAACGGCAAAGTTGGAGACCGACGATCTCAGACGAGAGCAGATGCGTTTTCTTCAGGAAGAGTCGCAGCTCCCTCTCCGCGGCTTTCTCCTTCTTTTATCTAAGTCCTGCACCTATCAGAACCCTGCTGCCCACATTTAGGGCAGGACTTGTGGTTCAATCTGCTGTTACACAACCAAAGTCACATGATCTTAGGTGGGTCAAGTTGACAAACCAGATCAACTATCACAGTCACGTTCTTTATTCCATCCTGGGATCCCTCTACCTTCTAAGTGATGTTTGTAAAATTTGAATAATTTAAAGTTCACTCTCAGCTGTTAAGGTCCATAGACTTTGATGAACATACAGTTCCATGGATCCATGACTACACAATGAGTTTCACTACCCTAATAAAATCCCTGTGCTTCACCCATTCGATCCTCACCCTCACTCTGAATCTCTGGAAATCTTTGTCTTTTGCAGAATGTCATATTACTGGAATCACACAGCGGTAGGCAAGCTTTTCAGGATATTATTTCACTTTGCAATATGCGCTTAAGATTCATCTGTGTCTTTTCATAGCATCTATCTCACTTCTTTTTGTCATTGAATAATAGTCCATTGTATTGGATAGTCTGTTGTATGGGTGTGCCAGTTTGTCTATCCATCCACATATTAAGTGACATCCTGTTTTTTCTAGTGTTTTGGGTGATTATGAATAAGGCTAGTATAAACATTCATACGCAGGTGTTTGTGTGGACATAAGTTTTTAACTCATTTGGGTAAAAACCTAGGAGAGATACTGCCAGATCATATGGTAAGACTGTTATCCTTATAAAAACTGACAAACTTTCTTCCAAAAGAACTGTGCATTCATTCCCATAAGCAATGAATTAGAATTATTTTTTGTTGGTGCATAGTAATTATACATAATGGTGAGCTTCATTGTGGAATATTGGTATATACATGTAACATAATTTAATCAATTTTACTTTCTAATGCCTTTTCTCCCACCTCCTCCCTCTCCTTGATTTCCTTTTTCTCCCTGACTGCTTTTCCTTCTACTTTCTTGACATCTTTTTTTACTCCCTCCTTTTTCCTAGCATCTACATATAAGAAAAAACTTAATTCATAGTAATGATGCTCTCCAGTTCTATCCATTTTCTTGCAAATGAAATATTTTCATTTTTTATGACTGAATAAAACTAATATATAAATATATAGAGAAAATTATATAATATATATATATATAAAATCTCCATTCATCTGTTGCTGGACAACGAGGCTGATTCCATAACTTGACTATTGTCAATTGTGCTGAAATAAACATGGGTATTCATGTATCTCTAAAATACACTGACTTTAAATCTTTTGGATAAATACCAAGGAGTGGTATTGCTGGATTATATGGTAGTTCTAGTTTTAGTTTTCTGATATTAATTTCCACAGTGGCTACATTAATTTACATTCCCACCAATAGTACACGAGTCAAGGAGTCGGCCCCCTATACGCTGTCCTAACACTTATTTTTTTAAATTTGTATTATTGATGTTTGCCATTCTGCTTTCTGACTGGAGTGAGATGGCATCTAAGCGTGGTTTTATTTGCATAATAAGTGAGAGTTTTTATTGCTCTACATTCTTGTGAGCAATCTACATTGTTATTTTTAAAATTAGTCATAATAATAGGGGTTAATGGTATATCACTTTTAATTTTTAATTTCCTACTTATAAATGATGTTGATCCTCTTTTTATATGCATGTTTGCTACCTGCATATTTCCTTTGGTGAGCTGTCTTATCAGTTTTTTTGCCCATTATTTAATTGGGTTGTTGGTTTTCTTATTTCTGGGTTGAAGAGTTTCTTTATATTTTGGATAAAAATCCTGTTGCAAATATACTTTACAAATATGTTTTAAAAATTATTTCACTGTTTAAGGTTTGTTTTTCCAGTCTCTTAAGAGTGCTTTTTCATAGCATAAATTTTAATTGCAACAAGATCCATGTTATCAAGTTTTTTTTCATGGATTTTACTTTTGGTCTCATATCTGTAAAGTCATCATCAGACCCACATCACAAAGATTCGTCCTGTGTTTAAAAAATTTTACAGTTTTGCATTTTACATTCAGGTCTGTGATACATTTGAGTTAATTTTTATGAATATGGTAATGTTTTCATTTGTTATGAATTGTTATTTTGTAAAGATGGACAATGATTCTAGTACCATTTACTGAAAAGAGTAGTCTTTCTTCCTTGAGTTGCCTTTGCTCATTCATCAAAGTTTATATTTTTGTAGGTCTTTATTTCGGCTCTTTCCATATAAACTTTAGAACCAGTGCATCAATATCTGTAAAACATTATTTTGGATTTTGTGGGGGTTTCATTGAACCTACATATTAATTTGTAAATAACTGATATCTTAATATATAATGTCCCATTCCTTGAATTAATTGTCTTTATATTTACTTATATCTTCTTTGAGTTCTTTCACCAGAGTTTTAGACTTTTTAGACCCTGTATGTATTTTGTTAGATTTGCACCTGCGTATTTGCTTGTATTTTTTTTTTTTTGGATAGCAATATATGTTTTGTGGTACTGAGAATTAAACCCAGGTGATCATTCATACTAGGGAAGTGCTTTACTACTGAGACACATTCCTAGCCTTTTATATTTGAATTTCACTATTATGTATAATTGTAATGTACTAATAAAAGCTAAAACAAAGTAGAAATGAGAGGAAGGATGTCAAATTATACACTAAATAAACCAGTACTTTCACACTTCATTTTATTCTAACATAAAATAGCCTTGAAATAAAATAAACAAGTGGAAACGTCTCCTTAATTGAAATCTCCTGCAATCACAACCATGGATACAATAAATCCAGTGACTGTCTTGCAGGTGGCTAGTGTGGACAGGGACTCAATTGCCTTTTCTTCTTCTTCTTCTTCTTCCTCCTCCTCCTCCTCCTCCTCCTCCTCCTCCTCCCCCCCATCCTCCTTTTCTTCTTCTTCTTCTTCTTCTTGATGCTAAATACTTTCAATGAAAAGAAGGTCATTGTTTATAAGCAGTTAGCTGTCAGTGAACTTAGAGTTTTTGGGGCTGGTTTTACTTGAAAGTATGGCTTAGTTCTGACAGACTATTGTTGTTATATGTTATGTAATTTGTAAAATGATAACTTTTCTCTAGCATTTATGGAAATCCTACTTTTCATTACTGAATCAAAGTTGGTTTTAAAAGACTTTTCATATGTGTTAGTTCACTCATCAGTAGATATAGTATTGTTTTATTGCCAGGAAGTTGAAACTAGAGCACTGAACACACACACACACACACACACACACACACAGATGTGGTGAAGGTAATGATGAATGGGATAAATAAGAACTAGACTATGGTATCTGCTATGCATTTGCTTTGGAAAAAGATATTCAGCAACATAAAGAAATAGCAAATATTTCCATTATTTCTAACGAGGATGAACATTTTTTCATATATATGATGAGTTGTACTCACTTTTTTCCATTTGATTAGAACTTAGATTCATGTGGTGTGGGGAGATGGTGGCAGTTTTTTGTAACCACAAGTGGCTATTCAAAGATAAGTCAAAAATAAAAAAGAGCTATCATAATTGAGACATAGAGTAAGATCAGTTTGACTTCAGTTTTCTATTACATGCAACAAAAAAGTCTTAAAAGAATACAGAAGGAAGGGAAGGTTTAGATGTTTAAATTTGAAGGTGAAGGTATGAAGGAAAAATGAAAAATGGATTAATGATAAAATGTTGTATGAATAGAAGATTTTTATTTGGGATGTATTAGCTCATAGATAGGACAAATGTGTGTGTGTGTGTGTTGATCATAAACCCAAGGATATAGAAGTGACTTAATACTAGAAGCTCAAGAATACCAAAATTCAATAGTCAGGCATGGTAAGAGAAAGTCAGTAAAGTTTTGGAGAAATCATTAGAATAGAAGAAACCTAAGTTGGAAAATTTGGAAAAATGAAGTGGTTAAAAATAGCAGAAAAGATTTTGAGGTAATTTATAAAAATATGAATTAGCATCAGTTGCCATTGTATTGGAGATGCAAATTATTAGTTTTTCTTAATATTTTAAAAATTTTCCTAGTTTTCTTTTTTTAATTAATTTTTATACTTTTATTGGTGCATTGTAATTATGCACCATAGCAAGGTTGAAATTGATACAAACATACATTCACACGACACTTGGTGTGTTTCCTAGTTTTCCATGAACAATGCTTTAAAAATAAAGCATAGATATTATTTAAAAATAAATTAGCTTAAAATGCACCTTCCATGGAGTTTTCTTCCCTAGAAAAATATAACTAATGATGACTTTCCAAAGTCACTGGGAGAAGTGCAAGTATCAAAATGAAGTAGGATCCATTCTGAAAAACTCTTAAGTTTTAGAGTCTAACAAAGCAAGAACTTACATGATTTTTTCTCTCAAAATATTTTAAATCACTGAATATTCAGACAACTTTGGTGCTGTTTTCATTTTTTAAAACAGCATACTTAAAAACACAATAAAACCTTACATGTAAACCTAATATATAAATATGATAGGCTTACTGAGTGGGTTTCTCAAGCGCTTCAAAGAGTTCTTATTTAGTGAAAAATTCTGTATTCTTTGGGGAAAATGCCTAAGCTTTTCTGTAGAGCATCAGTTTGAAAACTACTGATCTTGTCTCAAATGGCTTTTCATTTTAGAAAGTTTCACTGTACTTTATATACTATACTGTGTATGGGAAAGGAAATTTTATGAAAATAATCTTTAATAAAGAAAAAAGAGGCAATGATATATAGAGATCAAGACAAAGCTTTTCTTGGGAAAACATTTCAGAATAAATAGTTTTTTTAAAATGGTAGAACTTGACTTAAATATATCTCAAGAGATCAACTCTATCCTTCTAGACAGGTGTATTGCAATGATTTTTGTCAACTTCAGATGAGATAACTAAGCTTCTTTTTTTCAGGGGGACAGTAATTAGTATGTTGGAGCATCTAGGAGAGCTCCTGATGTTGCTTTGGAATGAAGATCTTTCAGCATGGCAGTAACCTAACTACCTTGGGTTAATTCTAGGATGAAGTTTCTATTGTGTCTCCCTAGAAGCAGAATCATGATGAACTTTCTGTTTGATTATTTGCTTAAAAATTAATTTTATTAACATGTAATAACCACACATATTAATGGGATACAATGTGATATTTCAACACATGCATGTAGCATGCATTCATCAAATCAGAGTAATTAGCATTTTTAAAGGTTTTTTAAATATACTTTTAGGTGAGATTAAAGATGGTGGAATAGAGGAAGACTGATTCTTGGCAAGAGAAGAAAAGCAAGAGATTCTTGGCAAGAGAATTCAACAGAAGAAATATGGTCAAAATGAGTTTGAATTGGAGGCAGCACAGAGATCAGAGGACTGAAAAGAGTTCCACTCTTCTCATCTGGTGAGCAGAGAGCTGAGGTTGGTGCCGTCTTGGCAAACTCACACCAGGGCTGGCAGCTGCAGGGACCCGGGGTGTATCCATCAGCATTGTTACAGCTATAATCTAAAAGATTCATGATGTAACTTAGAGGAAAGAAGATTTATTTTCTTCTGGTTTGGGGTTCAGTCCATGTAAGGCTGGGCACAGCGGATCTCAGTGCATGGTGGTGGGAGGCAGAGAAAGGGAGAGCACGTGGGCTGTGATCTTCACATTATGAAGGCCGGAAGCAAGAGAGAGATCAGGGGGAAGAGGAACCATATACAATCTCCAAGTATGCAGCCCCAGGGACCCACCTTCTTCAGCTGCATTCTATGGACCTAGGCCACCACCCAGATAAATCCATTAGGGATTAAAACCCTCATGACACAATTACATCAACTCCAAACACCAATTTATGAGCTATTTAAGGGGCCATTCTATATTTAACCATAACATGGTGGCTCTCAGAAACCAATTCAAGCAAAGGTGAAAGAATGGAAAGAAGATACACCATGCAAATGAGGAGTGGAAACAAGCAGGAGTAGCAATGCTCATATTAAAGAAAGGTAGGCTTTAAGCTAAAAGTTATTGGAAGAGACAAAGTGTGTCACTTCTTAATAATAAAAGGAATAATTGAACAAGAAGATATAACGATAGGAAATGCAGTCACACCCATTTTCATGAAACAAAGTTTTCAGGACATTAGTCTCAAATAGATCCAAATACATTAATATTGGGAGACTTCAACACACCACTTATACCACTAGATTGATCTTCCAGGCAAAAGATGAGTAAAGACTCTTCAGACCTAAATTAACACTATAAACCAAGTGGACCTAATACACATATACAGCTGAATACACATTCTTCTCAGACACTCATGTAAGTTTCTCCAAAATAGACCATGTTGTGGGCCACAAAGTAATTACCAGCAAATTAAAAAAAATATAATTCCTTGCATCTTTTCATATCATAATGGAATGAGAGTAAAAATCAACAATAGGAAAACCAAAGGAAGTTACATAAATACATAGAGACTGAATGATATACTTTTGAATGAAGACTGGATCACAGAGGAAATAAGGGGAGAATTTTAAAAAATCCTAGAATTAAACAAAAATAGAGACACAACATACCAAAATCAATGGGAAACTTCAAAAGTGGTTTTAAGAGGAAAATTTATAGCACTGTGTGCCCATGTAAGAAAAACAGAAAGTCACCAAATAAACCACCTCCATGAGACACCTCAGTTCCCTTGAAAAACAGGAACAGACTAATCCTAAAGCCAGTAGATGGCAGGAGATAATTAAAATCAGAGCAGAAATCAAATAGAGAACCAAAAATTACAAAAGATCAACAAAAGAAAAGGCTGATTCTTTGAAAAGATTAACAAGATTTATAAACCCTTAGCCAACCTAACCAAAAGAAGAGAGAAACAACCCAAATTATTGAAATCAGAAATGAAAGAGAAGACATTGCCACAGACAGTGGGGATAGCCATAGGATCATCAGAAACTATTTTGAAAATTTATACTCCAATAAACTGGAAAACATAGAAGAAATCCACAGATTTCTAGACACATGCAACCTACCTGAATTGAAGCAAGAGGATATAGAAAACCTAAACTGACCAACAGCAAGCAAAGAAGCAGCAACAAAAACCTTCCATCAAAGAAAAGCCCAGGTGCCAATATCCACAATCCCAGCTGAATTCTACAAAACCTTTACAGAAGAACGTAGCCAATTATTTTACATGTTATTCCATGAAATCAAAAGAGATGGAATCCTTCCAAACTTCTTCTATGAGGTCAGTATCACCTTAGAACCAAAATAGAATAAAAATCTCTCATGAAAAGAAAATTACAGACCAATATCCTTGATGAACATGGATGCAAAAATTCTAAACAAAATATTATTGATATGCATTTAAAACCATATCAAGAAAATTGTACAGCATGACCAAGTTGGTGTCATTCCAGAGATGCAAGGCTGGTTCAACATATGCAAATTAAAACATGACATTTACTACATAAATATAACTAAGGACAAAAACCACACGATCATCTCAACAGATGCTGAGAAAATCATTTGGCAAAATCTAACACCTGTTCATGTTAAAAAAAATGCTGCAGAAAATAGGAATAGAAGGAACTTACCTCAGTAAGGCAATATACAACAAACTCAAAGCCAACATCATATTGAATGGGGAAAAACTGGGAATTCTCTTTAAAATCATGAACAAGACAAGGATGCCCACTATCACCACTCCTTTTCAATACAGTACTTGACTCTTTCCAGAGAAATATGGCAAGAAAAGGATATCAAAGGAATTCAAATAGTAAAGAAGAACTGAAATTATCTCTATTTGCAAATGACATGAGACTTCTAGAGCTGATTAATTCAGCAAAATAGTGGGATACAAAATCAATCTAAAAAATCAGTAGTTTGGCATCATATAGATGCCAACCATGAATCCACAGAAAAAGAAATCCAGAAAACAATTCCATTCACAATAACCCCCAAAACAATGAAATACCTAGGAATAAATCTAACCAAGAAGGTAAAAGAGCTCTACAATGAAAGTTATGAAACACTAAAGGAAGAAATTGAATAAAATCTTAGAAGATGGAAAGAGCTCCCATATTCTTGGATAGGCAGAATAAATATCAAAATAGTCATTATACCAAAAGTGATCCACAGAGTCAATCCAATCCCTATCAAAATACCAATGTCATTCTTCACAGACCTAGACAAATAAGTCCTAAATGTTATATGGAAAAAAAAAAACCCAAAAGACCCAGAATTGCCAAAGCAATTCTTAGCAATAAGAACCATGCAGGAGGCATCACAATTTCTGACTTCAAATTATACTACAGAACTATAGTATTAAAAACAGCATGGTTTTGGCACAAAACCTGACAATGGAACAGACCAATGGAACAGAATAAAAGATACAGAAAAAAATCCATATACTCATAGCATATTGATTTTTGACAAAGGTGCCAAACACATACATTGGAGAAAAGACAGCCTTTTCAACAAATGGTGTTGGGAAAACTGCTTATCCATGTGTAGAAAAATAAAATAAATGCCTTTCTCGCACCCTGCACAAGAGTCAGCTTGAGATGAGTCAAAGACCTGGAAATTAGACCAGAGACTTGGAAATTACTAGAGGGGAGCATAGGTCCAACATTCCAACATATATGCACAAGTATAAACTTCCTCACTAAGACCCCCAAAGCTCAGAAAATTAAAATAAGAATTAATAAGTGGAATGGCATTAAACTAAAAACTTTCTGATCATCAAAGGAAGCCATCAAGAATCTAAAGAGAGAGCCTACAGAATGGGAGATCTTTGCCAGCTATTCTTCTGATTGAGGACTAATATCTAGAATGTACAAATTACTTAAGAATGTACAAATTACTTAAAAGACTTAACACTAAAAAAAACCCAATCAAGAAATGGGCGACTGAACTCAATAGACACTTCATAAAAGAAGAAATACAAATGGCCAATAAATACATGAAAAAATGTTCAACATCTTTAGCAATCAGGGAGATGCAAATAATAACTACAGTGCGATTCCATCTAACGCCAATCAGAATGGCAATCATCAAGAAGTCAAACAACAATAAATGCTGGGGAGGATGTAGGGAAATAGGAACTGTTCTACACTGTTGGTGGGATTTCAAATTAGTGCAGCCACTATGGAGATCAGTGTGGAGATTCCTCAGAAAACTGTGAATGGGTCCACCATATGATCCAGGTTCACCATATGATCACACCTGAAATTAGAATATTATAGTAATATGTGCATATTTGTAGCATATATTTATAGCGCCACAATTTACAATATCCAAATTATGGAACCAACCTACGTGTCAATCAACAGATGGATGGATTGTAAAATTATGGTATACACACACACAATGTAATTCTACTCAGTAATAAAGAACAACAAAATTATGTAATTTGCAGGATAATGAATGGACCTGGAAAATATTATGTTAAGTGAGATTAGGCAGTCACAGAATGTGAAGAGTCATAGGATTTTTCTCATATGCAGAAGCTAGGGAGTAATCAGGATACAAGAAAGACTTTAGACGATGGAGGAGAAACCCCAGTGGAGTGAGGGACATGGTCTGGGAGGAGAGAATTAATGAAAGAAACACTTCCATTGACATTGTGTACATATGTGAGAATAACAATGTCAATCTCAATATCCTGTATGGGAAAGAGAGGAGTGGGGAGGGAGTGGGGGGAATGCCCATCAAGTGCTGTGTATATGTCACCATCACCATGAACTACATTATTATGTGAGACTATCATGCACCAAACAAAAATATAAAAAGTATATATTTTTATTGGTGCGTTGTAATTAACATCATAATGAGGTTCAGAGTGATAGAAACATACATGCCCATAACACTTGGAGTGTTTCTCTCTGGTACTCAGCCATGAAGAAGAACAAAATTATGTCATTTTCAGGAAAATGAATGGAATTAGAGAATATTATGCTAAGTGAATTAGCTAGTCTCAGAAAGTGAAGAGTTGTATATTTTCTCTCATATGCAGAAGTTAGAGAGACATTGGGAAACAAAAGGGACTTCAGATAAAGGAGGAGAGATTCCAGTAAATTAGTGGAAGGAGATTGAGTGATAGAGGTGGTGGGGGGCAGAGAGGAGACTTGGTGAAGGAAACAGTTAAAATAATTCTATGTAAATATATAAATTTATCATTGCCAATCTCCATAACATGTATGGAAAGTGAAGGAAGGGGGGGATCATGATGAACTTTCTAGTGTCTTTCTCATAGGTGGGGTTGGTAACTCTAGCTAAATAAAATTCGCAAACCCCTCTTCCAATGCACTTTTATTTACACATACCAAGGTCTTGGGACTCCCAATGTAATATTTGGCAACTCCTTTCAGGCTCTAAAATAAATATGAAATGACAGGTGAGCAGGACAGGGTTCTAGAATCCACTGCTCAGGCTACACCTTGCCCAGTTCCAAGATCTGGCTGCAGCATCTGGCAGCACTGTCCTTGGTAATGTGCTGGAGATGGTGCTGGCCCCTCTGGTGCTGGCTGGAACTGGCACTAGCCCTGGTCTAAAGACTGGTCCGAGAGCTCTCTTCAGTCAAGTGGAACAGTTGCTGCATACCACGGACAGTAGGCATGGTAAAGATTAGATTATCTACCCCACAGTAAAGGGTATGGTATTTGGTATTTACTATCAACTTGAGAAAGGAATTTCAGAAAAGGGGAGTCCTTTGAAATATCTTGACCAAGAAAGTTTCCACAAGAGGCCCGTCAGGAAGTCCTTGGATTCTGAAGAAGCCACAAAGGATATTATGGGTCTCCAGCTGAGGAGCTGGAGTCATCAGGATGATGTAGCAAGCCAAATGTCCCACTGTCAATTACATAGCCCAAAGAATTCTTCGTGAGAGTGCAGCTCCACTCTAGACTTGAAGCCTGAAGACCAATCCCGTTTTGACATAAAGGGTGAGTTTTGCTGCTCTATCTGCAGGATTGGGTTCTTGATAGGGTAGGGCAAGGGGGCACTCAGGTGCTAAATCTTCTGCAAAATTGGCTGCCTGAAGCCTCTGAATCACCTGGATCTGAATTTAACAGACAAGTAGCCTGGAAAAGAAAAATGAGATGACATAAAAAACTTTACAAGATGTATGTTTTTGATCATACGTGTGTTGAAAGCATGGTGACAGCCTGTGGCGCTATTGTGAGGTGGTGGGACCTTTAAGAGGCGGGGTCTATTGGAAGGAAGTTAGGTCACTGGGGGTGTGGCCTTGGAGAGGATACTGAGACGCCAGCCCCTTCCTTATCGTTTCTCTTCCTCTCTCTTCCCCTACTGGCTGTCATGGGGTGAACATTCTTCTTGCCCGAAGCAACCTGGCCAAGTGACCATGGACTAAACCCTCTGAGACTATGAGTCAAAATAAATCTCTCCTCTCAAAATGATTTTCTTGGGTATTTTGTTCCAGCAACAAAAAGCTGACAAACACACAAGACAACTATTAAATCTCTTGATTTAAATCAGTTAGCTTATTTTAACCTATCCACTCATGACAATAATATAAATTATTAGAAATAGTCTGGAAAACTAATATTTTGAAGCATATTGCTAAGTTTACTTTTGAATTTTAAAATTTTTATTTTGTTCCATGATCTCTCCTTCAACTCTCAAAATTAAAAATAAAGTTTTAATTTGATCCATTTTCATAACAGAGGATTAATTATCTAATATCTAAGACAGTAGGAACCAGGAATAATATGTGGGGTAAATAGCCAATGACTTTTTTAATTAATGATAATGTTTTTCCCTTACTTATTTAATCCTTTAATCACAAGTAGCTTGTTCCAATTTTTGATGATACTGTTAGGAAGATTTAGACTCTGAATAATATCAACATAATTAAAAATTAGAGAAAGTCTCCAAAGAATAGTTGCATTTAGCCAGGTGTGGTGGAACATGCTTGTAATCCCAGTACTTGGGAGGCTGAGACTGGAGGATCCAGGTTCACAGCCAGCCTCAGCTACTTAGTGAGGTCCTCTGCAACTTAGTGAGACTCTGTTTCAAAATAAAGAATAAAAAATAGGCTGGGGGTGTAGCTCAGAGTTAGATGCCCCTGGGTTCAATCCCCAGTACCACACACAAAACAAGAATAGTTGCATTTATGTGAGAATAGGATCATATTGCAATGGGAATGCATGTGCCAATATACAGTGAGTATGTTCCAAGAGGTTGAGGCAAGGGGAAGTTTTTAAAGGCAAAAATGAGGAAGCTTACATAAGATATTTTGAAACAAAAATCCTTAGCCATGATGACTATGTACAATGGTTAGAATTAGTTTGATGTTGAACAGATAAGTGCTGGACAGATGTCTTTAGAGAAGTACCTTTGTAGAACATGTGGTCATATGTATGTAAAGTGGTGGTTCTGACAGTCTTTTGTTACTACCAGACAATCATGCACGAGATCTTCCCTTTATAACCCCCTAGCTTTAGTTATTTTTTGTTAGGGATGACATGAGCAACTCCATTTTGATTCTGACAACTTTTGCAGTTACAGAAAACTGAACCAACAGTGGCTTCAAGCTAATAAACTGCAATAGCACTCAGGTAGTGTCCAAGGGAGTATTAGCTCAGCGGTTAACCAGTTTCCTTCTGCCTCTTCAAGTTGCTACATTGGTGCATCCTTTTAATCTGTCTCTGCATAAGGTAAATGATGAATTTCTAGGTATCACAAAAAAATCAACAAAGTTCAGGAGACAAAAAGAGAGGAAGGTCAGCTTGTACTTCTCAGTTTTCAGCAAGGAAAATCTTTCCAAAGTCCTCAGCAAATTTGCCTCCCTCTGGAGTGCTGAGAATGCTCTCAAAGTCCTCCATCTAAACAATGGCTCACTGGGTAGAGAAATGACTGGAATGTTTCTCAGATTGGAGACCCCAGGAAAGTAGCATCACTGTCACCTGGGAAGTTGTTAGAAATGCACATTCTCAAAATGATGCATCTCAAACCTACTGGGTTAGAAATTCTGGGATCTGGGCTCTGCCAATTGTGTTTAACAAGCCACCCAGGAGATTAGGATGAGAGATAAAGACTGAAAATTGCTGGCTTGGACTGATCACATTCATCCTCTGGGGATGGGAACACGTACAGCTTACTCAGAACTACACGGTTATAAGATAGAGACATGTCAGGGGCCTTGATATTTAATTTTATATTTTGTATGCAACACAGTGCCTGCTCACAAGAAGGCTCTTGGGAGGTTTTCCTGATGTCTTATTTCTGTCCAGTATAGTGGTTAGAGGTATTTTAAGCATTACACCAGTATTAAATTATGGTCAAAAGGCTGTCAAAATGACACCTTCTTATTTGGGAGCTTCGTTTAACTTTTTAAACTTAAGACATGATTAAGCTTCATTAGTTTTGTTCAAAAGATGTCTCCTAATAAAGTTACACATTTTTGCAATAGAACTAATTAGCTGAAGGATAGATAAGTAAATGACTTTTACTTGTTGCTGTATTGATAGTTAAGAGAATTAAAAGTGTTTCAGTAGAGCTTAGTTTTAAGAGAGTTTAGTGCAGAATCATTACAGCGATGACATTAGCTAGCTGTAATATGGAGAGCTGTGTTTCTCCTGTGGGGGATATGGCTGTTTTACCCATGTAACAACAAAAGCATCTATTTTGAAGTTTTTATTGGGGTGTTTGCAGGAGCAGGTGGGGTAATGGAAGCAGATTTATCACAGCAGGGGCTGGAGCTCTCGCTGAGCCCAAGCATTGCTCACTGTACTCCTTAGTTGACTTTCTCAATGAATTAGAAGAAAGCATTTGGAATCCTGTGATGTTGCCACAGCAACATTCATCATTGTAAAAAATACCGTACGGACAAAAGGGGTGAGATACTAATACATTTCCAGATACCCGGGCATGTTCCTCCCGACCGACCCAGGCTGTATTAAGTCTGCATGCAATAGGAAACTTTAAGGCATAGTAGAAGAGAAAGGTGAGCAGCATGTGTTGATTGAATTTTCCTCCCCTCCCTTCTTACTCTTTCCCTCCTAATATATCAAGTATTTGTTGCCCATGTCTACATATCAAGACCATAAACTGAAGGGCCTCAAATAACCTGTATTTGTTACTTCTCAGTCACTAGGTGTCAGGAGGTCACTGGCACAGATTAGCTGGGTCCTTAGCTCAGGGTTTTCCAGGTCAAAGTCAAGGTGTCTGGCCAGGGAGGGCAGGCACAGCCCGTAATCCCAGTATTTGGGAGGCTGAGACAGGAGGATCATAGGTCTGAGGCCAGCCTCAGCAACTAACTCAGTGAGACCCTCAGTAACTTAGCAAGATCCTGTTTCAAAATAAAAAATAAAAAGGACTGGGGATGTAGTTTGGAGATAGGTTCAATCTCCAGTATAATAATAAATAAATAATCAAGGTGTTTCATGGGGTTTGTGTGATCTGAGACTCAAGATTCTTCTCCAGGCTCTTAGGTTGTTGGCAGAATTCACTTCTTTGCAGCTGAGACTGACCCCCCTCTATTTCTTGCTGGCAATCAGCTTGTGGGGGGATTACTTGCAGATTCCAAGGGCCACTCTTCGTATTCAGGGCCTCTTACAGATCCACAGTTCAACAGGACAGTTGCTTCTTTAATACCAGCAGCAGAGTCTTTTCCATGTTGTCTGACTTAGGAAGGGCTCAGTTCCCTTTAAGGGTAATTAGAGCAGGGCATCCAGAATAATTTCCCCTCTCATTTGCTTAAAGCTACCCGACTAGGAGCCTTAAATATGTCTTCAAAAATACTTTAACCATTGCCATATAAAGTAAATGGATGATGGAAATGATTTCCCTTCACACTGGTGGGTCCCACACATACTGCCGGCAGGGGAATCACATAGGGTGTGAGCACCTGTAGTGGGCTTCCTGAGTGCCCTCTCAGAATTCCATCTGCTGTACCTCCATTTCCCTCCCAGCTCACCATTCCCTCGATGTTGGGGTGTGTAAACACAGGGGTCTACATGCACACGTGCACCTGAACCTATGTAATAACTGTGAAGGCAAAGGTCACAAAACAATAACAGAATTTACAAAGACATCAAGAAGAAATGACTTGTGGTTTTCTCTGACAATTTACAGTTTATGAAAAGATTTAAATAATTGCAGATTTGAAGGGCACAAGTTCATTCAGACAGGCTGGTTTTTTCTTCTTTTTAAAGTAACACAGTCTTTGTAATAACAAATCATAAAGTAGTGCTTTGTCTTGAATTTGACAGGCTTTTCTGACACAAGCTAAGGAAGGTGTATTAAGTTCTGGGTTTTAGCCAGAGCATACAATACAAGCAAACTGTACTTTATTGCTTGCCATAGAAACATGCTGTCTGTGTCATATAGGGGATGATTTCAGGACCTTTTCCAAATCCAGGGGTTCTAGGGGTGGGGAGATTGGGACTCTAACAGGGTATTTAGGTGACTTGCCAAATAGGTGAGTGATAACAAATGCTGTTTAAGGTATTGGGAGCACCAGTGAAACTGACTGCCTCATTCCAATCTGTGTGACCTAATCCAGAGTAAAAATGCCTTTTTAGAATGATGATGTTTATTCAGACCCAAGAGTAAAATTCAAACCACTTGGCAATTCACTTCTTTTTGTTAGTGAAATAATTGCTGAGCTAAAAACAGAACATAGACCTTGAATTTTAAAAAGCTGTACATAGAAATTGCTATTAATTTGTCTACTAAAAATGGAGAATTCAGCATGCTAACTGAAAAATAAAACCTTTTATGATAAGCTCTTCTGAATTAATAAATGTCAACAAACACATCCTATAGATGATAGAACTAATAATTTAAAATAGCAGAAAATGTCTCAAGTTATTGCCCCCAAAACTCCTTTGGGGACTTGTTAGTTTTGATTATTATAAAACCTGATACAGGCAATGTGCTAGTTCTGTAATATAGTACTTTAAAAATAGGTACTAAAATGCCACGGGTATGCCTATTCTTACTTTACTGGTTTTCAAAGGGATAAAAATGGTCCCTAACTCGCAGGACCTATGAATGAGATCTTACTTACAAATAGGGTCTTTGCAGACAGTTAAGTTAAGATGAAGTCATTAGAGTGGACCTTAATCCAATATGACTATGCCTTATAAGAAAGTAAATTTGGAGCTGGGTGTAGTGGCGCATGCCTGCGATCCCAGTACTTGGGAGGCAGAGACAGGAGGAGCGCACTGTAATTTAGCTACACCCTGTTTCAAAATTTAAAAAAATGAAAAGGGCTGGGGGGTGCAGCTCAGAGGTAGAATCCCCCTGAGTTCAATTCCTAGTACCAAAAGAAAAAGAAAAGGAAAGAAAAGAAATGAAAGTTTGAGCAAAGAAATAGACACACAAAGAGAAGGATAATGTGAAGGTACAGAGAGCATGTCATCTGCAAGCTAAGGAACATTGAGGTTACCAGGTGTGGGGTGATAGGCATTGTCTGGTCAGCGTTCTTGTAGCTATAATATAAAAGATTGACCATGTAACTTAGAGGAAAGAAGATTTATTTTCTTATAGTTTGGGGTTCGGTCCATGTGAGGCTAGGCACCACGAATCTCAGGATATGGTGACAGGAATTGGAGCGAGGGAGAGCACATGGGCTGTGCTCACATTATGGAGGCTGGGTGCAAGAGAGAGAGAAGGAGGAGGAGGAACCATATATAATCCCCAAGGCTGCATCTCCAGAGACCCACCCCTCCAGCCACACCCTCCCAGCCCAGGCCACTACCCAGATAAATCCATTACAATAGATTTATCCACTGCCAGCAATAGAACCCTCATGGCTCAATTACATCAGCTCCAAACATTAATAAATGAGATCTTTAAGGGACATTTCATATCTAACTGTAATACGCATAGGACAGATTCTCCCCCAAAGCTCTTAGAAGGAACCAACCTGCCAACATGTTGATTTTGAACTTCTAGCCTTCAGAACTGTGAGACAATTAAATTTTTATTGTTTAAGTCACAGTGTTATGGTTTGAGATGATGTTGCTGTGGGTTCTTGTTCTTGAAAAGTTTAGGGAAAAAAAGCCAAAACTGCTGCAAGCTTAAGCAAGTTTTTATTATTACAGGCAGAAGTGGGGGGGCAGAGCAATGAAAGCACCAAGTCAGAGAGAGACTGATGGAGTGTCTCAGAAGTCAGACACTGTTGCCTTCGAAATTTCAGTCTTTTTATAGGAATTTATTATCTTGTCCTTCCTATCCTGGTAGCCAATAGTCTTCTTTTCCCACCAGAAGCAGGTGCTGGCCCGCCAGTTATCTCTGCTGTGAAAGCCTTTTTTGTTAGCCTTCTTTGTTCATCCTCACAAGGACAGACAGGTCTGACATCACTTGTGTCAGTTAGCAAGGTCAGGGGGCTGCACGGTAGAAGCCTTCATTGTTCTTTGTTCATTTTTACTCTTACCATTTAAAGCCTGTACTCTCTATCTGTGTCCTCACTAAGTCTCAGCATCCCCTTATCTCTACCTGCTAGAAGTTACTTAGTATGTTGAAAGCCTGTTTTGTAATAAGGAAAAGAAAGACACAGAAATGTAGTCTTTTAAATTTTAGAGGCTTTAAGGCTCTAACTATTTTGGTGTTATTAGTAATCAATATTGGGTCAATGCAGCTTGCTTTTTCATCTTTTAACTTAGTCTAAACTTTTGTGAGAGTCTGTGGAATTCTTTCCTTCTAAGTGCAGATGTCTATAAATCCAGCATTCAGTGTTCTGCATCTTATCTTTAGTTGCTATGACATTACAACCCCGGGTAACAGCCAGCTTTTAGCTGGACAAGGTGAACGTTGGCTGGTGCTTTTGGCTGACAGCCTAGAGACAGGGAAAAAGGATTTTATTGTTTTGCCTAAGTATAGCTTATTCTTATTAGCAATTTAAGTATAATTTATTCTTATTAGCAATTAATACTACCCTTATTAGCTATCAATACTGGCTCAATCCCCATCAACAGTATGTGTGGTTTCTTTTTCTTTTCTTTTTTTATGGTATGGATACTAATACACATAGGTTTTAAATTTTTTTATTCTTTGTCAACAAAGGGTTCTTCACATTTATTTCATCAATCTTGAACAGTGTAATCACTTAAGATTTTAATTTAACACTGTTTCCTTTGTAGATCTTAAGTGGTTTTCAGTCTATTTCCCTAGTCATATGCAGTGTGCTATACGATCCAGGCAGTTTCTAAGTTTCTATGTCTAGAGTTCTTTTTCTGTTTCTTTTAAGATACTAGATACTTCCAACCACAGTTTGAGACTTTTGATCAGAGGCGATTTTCTCCTTCTCTGGGCACTTATTATTGTTAGAAATCATCATTTTCTTCTGTTTATCAGTGCAGAACCTGAAAACAGGTAGAATTGGGCTGAAAAGTTTTCTTTCATATACAATTATTTCGAAGATGTCTGGGGAAAGAATATAAACACGTATTTTTTAGGTGAAGCCACAGGGGATGATATCTGGTAGTTTTCCATGGGAAGAAAGGCCTGAGAGATTGACCTCACCCAGCATGATGCCAGGCCGGAAGGTACAACATTTTTGTTGCAAGGTTTTTTAAAAACAGGAAAGTCCTCAACCACGCAGCATGAGCCCGGTCATGCCCACTTTGCTCGCGGCACACAGCGTGGCTCCGGAAAGTAAATTCTGTACTCTTATAATAATTGTAAACCGTCTGCTAAGGTGATCTTCGGAGAGCACCTAATTGTGACTTTAAAGTAAATGTCACAGTGTAAAGAGTTGCATGCACTCTCCAATTACAAATTTGAACAAAATATGCAAAGTGAGGAAAAATTTCAACAGGCGAACAGTAGCACCACTAAAGAGGAAGCTTGTATCTTTCTTCTCTCTGTTTCCTAAATTATCTAATACATACTAGAGTCATGTTGGAAATAGTGTTTAGGTTTAAAAATTAAAATGCCTTATAAGCATCAATACTGTGCATAATTTACAAACTGTCTTCTGTTTTTAGCTTCACTGATCAGACAAGTTTGGGACTTAATCTCAACAGCCAAACACATCATTCCTTGTATAAACAGCTTTGCAGGGGACAAGTGACTTCCAGGCACAACGTAAACTCAGGAGAAGACTCACAAGACAGTGCCTACTTTTCCTGCTAATCTGTAGTGCTGCATTGTCTGGGTTCAAATTGGACCTAACAAAAATGATTAAAAAAACTGAACGCTATATATGCTAATGGTCATATGTTCCAAAAGAAATCTATGCTTTGCATCAGTTTAAAATTCAGAAGTACTTTTCTTGGGCATACATTCCCTCAAAATAACCTAAAACTTCTATTTTAATAATTTTCTGACAAAAATTAGTAATTTTGATTGAAATGATTGCAACAAATGGATGCAGTTATAGCAATGAAGACCAAGGAGAAGGCAACAATCGTTAGTTGTTGGCATGTTGTGCAATTTTATTTTGTGCTTTTGCAGTGTGTGTGTGTGTGTGTGTGTGTGTGTGTGTGTGTGTGTGTGAATTCCTGAGGAAGAAATATCTTGGGATGACAATAATGAGAGAAAAGGCAATATTGAAAGAGTTTTTAAGTGTGAGCATTCTAGTATTTATTTTTCCAGTCTTCCCACTCTTGCTTTCAAATCAGGCGGGATGCAATTCCAAATGCTGTTAGCTGAAAAGTCAGGTTTTATTCTTTTGATGTTTGTGTGTGGGGAGGGGGAAAAGAATGGATGGTAGTAATTATATATTAACATTCTCCTTTAATTTCCAACAAGGAAAGAATCAATTACAGAAATTAACCACTATTATTAATTTACAAAATTAGTCGCAATCATTTTTGTAGACTACTGTTAATACTAGATGGGAGAAGTAGTGGAAGGGAGACAGGTGACACTATTTATTCTTTATCTACCACCTACTGTATGCCAGCAACTGGGCACCCTGCTTATATGTATTATCTCATTTATTTTCATAGTAATACTCTGAGGTGAATTTTATTGTCGTTGTATCAATGGTGAGGAAATTGAAACTGGGCAACTGGTCACTTTTTTAACCTATTAGTTAGAGTTAATGCCAGCCTCTATAACAAAGACACCTCAAGATTTCACAGACTAAGCATTGTGGAAGTTGATTGCTCACTGTATAACAAATCCATGCAGGGGCTCCTGGGCAGCTTGTCTCCTTGCCATCATTCAGTGATTTTGGTGGCTCTCTAAAGCCCTGGAGTGCTGTGCATTCATCTGGCATAGAGGAGAAGAGCGGCTGGAGAAGCCAAACCTACTTCTTAAAATCTCTTGCCCAACAGCTGGATGTGGTGGCGCAAGCTTGTAATCCCAGTACTTTGGGAGGCGGAGACCGGAGGATCCGGGTTCCCGGCCAGCCTCAGCTCTCTCTCTCTCTCTCTCTCTCTCTCTCTCTCCCTGTCTCTTTCTCTCTCTCTCTTTCTCTCTCTCTCTGTCTACCTAGTGAGGACCTCCGACTTCGTGAGACCCGGTTTCAAAATAAAGTATAAAAAATAGGGCCGGGGCTGTAGCGCGGATGTAGAATGCCCCTGGGTTCAATCCCCGGTACCGCAAAAAAAAAAAAAACACTCTTGCCCAAGAATGATGCATATCATTTGGGCTCATGTTTCATAGATGAGAGAAGCTCCCATGTCCTCAGGGCACAAGGGAGGCTGCAAAATAGAGTTCCCATACAATAGGCACATTTCAGAGGCAACTTCGCAATTATAAAGGGAAGCACTCCTTTCAGTGGACAGAAAGTTGTCTCTGCCTCTCTGGTTCATTAATATTGCCCACACACTTCATAGGTACTTGTGGTTTTCTTAGCACTGTTATTTCATTTAAAAAATCACACATGCTTGACATGGTTGGTACACTCCTGTAATCTAAGTACTTGGGGGGCTGAGACAGGAGGATTATGGGTTTGAAGGCAGCCTCAGCAATAGTGAGACCTTTAGCGACTTAGTGACACCCTGTTTCAAAATAAAAAATAAAAATGGCTGGGCATTTAGCTCAGAGGAAGAAAGTCCCTGGATTCAATCTCCAGTACCAAAACAAACAAACAAACAAACAAACAAACTCACATAAGCAAGTCCTACTAGAAAAAAAGTCAGATATTGATACCAGACTGCATTATAATACTGCATTATAATAACAGAATACTTTCAATTAACTATCTTGTACTTTATTAATTTTAAAGTAGAAACACAAATGAAAGATAAACAGCAAACAAATAATTATTTCACAGCAGAAATCATTACTGTTGGGGGGAATTTTGTCCTGGGAGGGCTGGCTATGTTTTTATTGGATAGTTAGAAGATTTTCTTTAGGGTTTCTCATGAAGTTGGCAAAATTTGCCTCTATAAGGAGAAGTTTTAATCAATACCAGAAACATACCTTTCTTCTCTTTGGAAACCATCAAGCTGGACATCTGATGTCTCCCCATAGAGAGGAAAAACCTTTTGGTTTACTCAGTTTGCAGTTTAAGGTGACAGGAGTGTGTGTATGGGGCCAGTTGGTGACACAGTGCCCATGGGAGCTATTTTTGCTGCATGGTTTTGAGCTTAGGATGTCTTAAATTTTGTGAAACCTGAGTGTTCTTAATTGGAGATCATTTTCAGCGCTTTGGTTTCAAACAAATTTTAACCAAAACTTCAGGGCATAGCAGTCAGTCAGATGAGTTAGAAGGAAGACCAGAAAGTCCTGCTCCCAACTTTATAATCTTAGGAGAATCTAACACAAAGCCCCCAAACCTTGGTAACGCTCTGGTTTGAATTCAAGTGTCCTATGTCCTTGACCACCATACATTTATCACCTTCTTTCCTTTTAAATTACACAATTCAGTGAAAATGCATTGAGTGGAAGCGAGGTATCCAGGCACCGTGCTAGGTTCTAGGGCAGTGGTAGAGTCCAAAGGACATATGGCAACATGAGGTTTCCTAAGAAATTAATTCCACCAGCCAAGGTTCATTAATTTTTACTATGAATAGACTTGTGGCTGCCTCTTGTTTGGATCCTTGCCAGAAAGTAATCACATTTCCTATTGGCTTTGTAGGACTCAAGATGATGTTGTTTTTTCAATCTGGTACTATCTAGCATCCCTGTCTGATACTATGGTTACGAGTGCTATGCAAATACATTAATACATTTACTCACTCTAAATATAACACACATTTCATCTACCACCCCCAGCTTTTTTCTGGAGACTCATATTTCAAGGCACAATTGTGGGTTCTAGCAGGTGTTTCAGACTCAAATAGAGTTGTTGGCAGCAGCTATCCTGTCCTCATTATGTAGAGAAGCCCATACAGGCCTGGTGTGGTGCAGCGCTTGTAATCCCAGTATTTGGGAGGCTGAGATAGGAGGATCACAGGTTCGCGGCCAGCCTCAGCTACTTAGTGAGCCCTCTGCAACTTAGTGAGACCCTGTTTCAAAATAAAGAATAAAAAATAAAGAATACAGGCCGGGCGTGATGGCGCACGCTTGTAATCCCAGTACTTTGGGAGGCGGAGACCTGAGGATCCGGGTTCGCGGCCAGCCTCAGCTCTCTCTCTCTCTCTCTCTCCCCTTAGTGAGGCCCTCAGCAACTTCGTGAGACCCGGTTTCAAAATAAAGTATAAAAAATAGGGCCGGGGGTGTAGCACAGAGGTAGAACGCCCCTGCGTTCAATCCCCAGTACCGCAAAAAAAAAAAAAATTAAAAAAAAATAAATAAGGAATACAAAATAGGGCTGGGGGTGTAGCTCAGAGGTAGAAGCCCCTGGGTTCAATCCCTGGTACCGCCAAAAAAAAAGAGAAGCCCATGCAGTTGGCTTCAGTGATGATGGGTGACAGGGTAGATGTTTGAAAGGTTGCTCTACATAGCAGCCAGCCTGGAGGTGGGGTATAGTTACTGGAAAATAAAACCTCTTTCTTTGGACTGGGCTACGAATATGGTTTCATAGGAATGTCCCTTTTGTCTTGTTAGCAAATATCTACTATTTGTTTCAAGAGAAAAAGTACAATTTTACTCAATTTCTGATCTTGTTGCAAATATGCCTGGGGTTCAGACATCAGGTTGCATGTTTCATGTGCACTAAAGTTTGTCCCTCAGCACGTGTACTCAAGATACATCTTATTCACTGCGGGTGGGTTCTGATTTAGTCCATGAACACACTCTCACTCCCTACCATGCTGGGTGGAATTAAACCAATGATTATGCCCAAAACATGGCTGAAGTGCAATGTGACACACCTGGGTTACATCAAGGTCCTTGGGAACTGCTTTCATCTACCATTACTTCTCTTGTGTAAAGCCATTTCAGCAGACAGTTTGGATTTATCAGCCTTCTATATGTACAGTTATATAACAATGGCCACAATGACAAAAAATGGCAATAAAAGAGAAAAATATTAAATAAAAACTTTCAGTATTAGAAGGGAATGCTTAGGTTATTTAGGCTACATGGTTTCATTTTATAGATAAGAAAACCAAACACATAGACCATGGTTACCTAAGAAATGGAAGGAGAGGGGCTGGGGGTATAGCTCAGTGGTAGAGCACTTGCCTACCATGCACAAGGCCCTGGTTTCAATCCTCAATATGAGGGGAAAAAAGGAAGAATAGAATCTATATCTTGGGATAAATTTAGTTAACTTTCTATTATTCTGTTCTAGAAATGCAGAACTTGTAGGGGAAGGACCACAAAGGAGTTGTCTTCTGATCTAGAATCATTCTGAAAAGAAGTTCAAAGACAACACTCATTTATTTCAGGTAATATTTGTTCTAGATCTTCCCTATTGTATGCTAGGCAATCTTCTCTATTATCACATTAAAAATCCAGTGTTACTCTGTAGTGTTTTCAGGTACTGTGAATCAGTCAAAGCCATCAATTGGACTACGTAAGTTCGGGACACAGCCAGGTTTCTGGAAACTTCCAAATGGTACATGTGTTTGTTACTCTATTAATAAACATATAACTGTCATTTGGGGGCACTCATTTTTATAATATTTGTAATGAAAAGTAATATGGAAATAACAATCGTTAACAATGTGTTGTTTTACAAACATGGGAGCAAATTTCTTGATACTCCTTCCATTGGAAGATGGGTTTTATGTGACCTCCCCTTGAATTTTCATGGTCTAATAATTAATATGATCAATACAATACAGAGAAAATGGGGCTATGTTACTTTTGAGGTATATAGCTTTCATCTATTTGACTAGGCAGCTCTCTTTAAGCCCTGAACTGCCATATAAGAAACCAATTGCTTTGAGGCTACTACACTCAAGAACTCTAAGCCATATGGAGAGACCATGTGTTCCAGATGACCCCAGCCTTCAACTTATTCCAGCTCAGATGCCAGATATCTGAGTTTAGAAGCTTCCAGATGATTTCATCTCCCAGAGGTCTGAGATAGCCCCTGTCCTTTGGGTCTTCCCAACTGAGTCCGTAGACATCGCAGAACACAGAAAAACCATCACCACCATATGCTGTCTGAGTTTCTGACCCATAGAACACAGGAGCATAACAAAATTGTTCATTTCTTACATGACTAAATTTTGGGATGACTTTTCATACAGCAAAAGATAACAGAAACGGACTGGAGCCAGAGGAGTTGGCAGCCAGTTGATTATAAGAGGTTTTATTCCTAGAGAAGAAACAGAGAATATTCATCCTTGTTAATATAGAGACAACTAACAAAATTTTTCTTTCTCAATCCAAAAGTTAATTTTTAGACTTTCCTTATATTCGCATGTTAATCAGAAAAACAAATAGATTTCAAACAAATATCAATACAGAGAAGTTGACTTTCCATGGCAATTGAGATGAAGTCAAGTTTTTAATATTCACACTGAAAGAAAAACAACCTCCAGCCAATCCTGGTACTCTTGAGTTGATTTATACATTGTTTCCTGTCTTTCAATCAATCTTTTTCTCCTGCTATAAATACACTCTTTCTGAATGTAATATTTATGTATGCTGATTCCTTGTTTTTTGTTAAGATAATCTGAGTAAGCAAAGCAAAAACTCCGTATTTTATAGGCAGAAGCATTTGATTGATTTTATTGAGAAAAAATATGCATGAAAGTGAGGGGTCGAATGTTTTCTCTCATATGTGGAAGTTAGGGAGGAAATAGAAAACAAAATGGGTTTTAGATCATTGAGAAGAGTGACGAGAATAGGGGAAGGAGATAGGAGGAGGGAGGTAGAGAGGGGGAAAGGGAAGAACTGATGAAAGAAGCAGTTCAAATTATTCTGTGCAAATTATGCTGAATGAAGATATCACCACCAGCCTCACTGTTATTCACAGGGAGGGGTGGCTGAGTGGGACCTGGAGGGAATCACACCAAGACCTGTGTGCATGCTTGTTGGTATGACTTTGAACCTCACTATGGTGTGTAATTACAATGCACTAATAAAAATATAAAGAGGAAATATCCCCGGATGTTATATTTTCTATTATAATATTTAAGCTTCCTTTGTGGCTTTAAAATAGATTATCATTAAAAACAATAAACTCTACAATTAAGTTACAAGACCAACTTTAAACACCTAAAGTGTGTTGAGTTCCATCTAAATCCTGAAATAACAAAGTAATAAAATATGTTTGACCTTGGACATCAACTATGAGCTGGGTTATCATTTAAAAAGTTAGTGTATGATTTCTATTGTCTGGCATATGTATTTTAGAAAAGAGATATAAGGATTTTAGTGGTCTAATAGATACAATCTTTAATACCTTGACTAATTCTTGAATTTAGACTTTAAAGGTAACACACATTTATGTAAATTGTTTATCTACATTTGGTTTTAGACAGCACTCATTTTAAAAGCACTCGCCTTTATTGTCCTGTTAAAAGTTTTTGCTTTGTGAGAAGTAATGGGTTCTGTTTACTCTGTACATGAGCATTCCCTATAGTAAAACCCATTTCACATTCCAAATATATTTACTTTCCTGAAAAAAAGATTGGATTTCAATTTCAGAATATTTGAATATTTTAAATATTCTTATGCTCACAAGTATTCACTTTTATATACTTCTAGCAGGATGTTTTCGACTACCACAATTCTTCTAAGACAATTTTAGGTGAGAAGGAAATTTGGGGTTGAAGGTTGAGTGATGTTAGCCTTAGGAACAAAATTATCATTTGAATCTCATGTCCATGAAGCTTCTCTGCCTTCTGATATTTATCATGTTTATTTATGGAATCATTGTAGTACTCCGCTACAAATCTTTTGCTGCAAAGCCATTTCCAGTATGAAGATTACTTTTTGAGATTCAAAAATAATCAAAAGGGAAAAGATACAATCTGGTGTATGTATACATGTATATGTGGGAGTCTGCTGGTGTTTCATGGATGTTGTGGTGGGCAGAATTTTATAATGGTCCCTAAATCCACCTCTCTGTGTATGTTTTAGTCTGTGTTTTCATTGCTATAATCTAAAACACCTGACCACCACAATTAAAAGGAAGGAGATTAATTTACTCACAGTTGTGGAGATTTCAGGGGTTCCATCCATGTTAGGCCAAGTTACATCGGCAGAGCTGAGGACATGGCAGCGGGAGCAGAGAGAGAAGAGTGCAAGGGCTCTGCTGTCACATTCTGGAGGCTGAAAACAAGAGAGAGCAAGCAAGGAGATTCAAGGGCACAAGAACAGTCCCCAAGGTCACACCCTCAGTGACTCACCTCCTCCAGTCACACCCCACCTGCCTAGGTTAACACCCAATAAATACATTACAATGGATTTAGCCACTGATGAGATTACAGTCCTTGTGATTTAATTATATCAATTCCGAACATCAATACATGAGCTCTTTCAAGGGACATTTTATATCTAAATCATAACAGTGTACGTAACTGTCAAAACTTCTAGGATTGTGAATTGGATGGTTCCCTTGATTAGGTTGCTGTATGGTTCAGTTGATTAAGAAAGGGTTAATATCTGAATGGCCCTGACTGGAACTAGTCACACCTCAAGGAAATGGACTCAGTCCCACATCCTTTAGAAATGGAGACTCCCTCTTATTTCACAGTCTTCAAAGAGAGGAAGACCTCAGTCCTCCAGCCTGAGAATGCAGGATCCTGCCAAGAGCACGAAAGAGCTGGGAAACACATTTTTCTTGAGGGTTCTAGAACTCAGTCCCCACTATTTCAGGCTTGAGTCAAAAATTGAGCCACACCATGCTGGGTTTTCTACAGAACTGGAAGCTAATAAATAGACATTATTTTAAGCCTCTGAGTTTATGGGAATTTGTTTTGCAGAGCTAGAAAGCTAAAACAGATGTATATTTATCAAGAATTACTTTTGAACTTAGATGTATATTTATCAAGAATTACTTTTGAACTTCAGAACTCAGCTCTTAAGTCCAGTGTTATTTTACTTCCCTGTTCTTTTTCTTGTCTTTGGATGGTACAGTGAGAAGCAGAATCACAATAAATCCTTCTACACACAGACATGTCAGTGTGTGAGATATTTTCTCAGCAAAGTCTGGAAAAAAGTCTTAAATTCCCTTCTTCATTAAGGTCCTTAGGATAGTATTCTGTGAAACTGTTACAATGAATACTTCTTAGCTGTCTTCCTGACATTGAAGAGTTTAGGATAATTTGCTTTAAAGTTCTTCTGAGATTCTTTAAATGAAATAGAATTTCAAGTGAAAGAAAATCTGGATTAAGAACTCATATGTGGGGGGAGGTACTGTGAGAACAGCTAAGGAAGAAGTGAACGTAGGAGTTACAAATTTTGAGGTCAAATTTTCCCACAGTCAAAGATGTTTCCCCTGTGATTCCTGATAATTTTATCCACAAGATTGGTAAATATCAAGACAATTATAACTGAAACAGGAAGAACGTACTAATATTTGCCACCCAAATTGGATAGTGAAAAGCAGAAATTTTGGTTTCTGTAAGGGAATTAGGAAAACGTCTTTAAAATTGACAACACTGCATATCATTTCACATAACAAACTATCATTTTCTTGTGACCTAGATTCTTATTTAGATTTTTTTCCTCCTTAGGAATTTAGAAGAAAGATCACCCAGCATCATTCACTATTAGAAAATGGACCATTCCCTACAGGCTCCATTTACAATTTCAACAACACCATTAAATCTCAATGTAAATGCAAATAAAATTTTTGAGTTTTAAAATACATTTAAGTGTGCATTTGAAGAGCTTCTGCTTAACCTTCAACTGAAAATGATTAATCTGCAGCTTAATGCATGATAAGAAGGCAAATATCAAGACAAGAATTGAATAGAATTTATAAATTCCTGGTTCCAAGTGATGAGCATGTCCAAGTAAAATCACATGCTCATCACGTGGAGTCAGGCATTTGTAGAATTCTATTAGAATTAAGTCAGCATTTGGTAGTACCCATATGGGTAAAAAGACATTTTTTGGAGATCACATACATATAATTTAATTAATTTGGTCAGGGGAAACATTAACTTTGAAGCACTATTAAGGAAAATGTTATACTCCCACAAATAATTCTTCTTACTAGTAGATTTGTAGTTAGAAAGCATTGTACTGTTTTATTATTATATCTTAATTGTTGTCAACAAAAAAGTGTGAATTGCTTTTCCTTCCTGATATGTAAGTACCTGCATGACATTCTTGACTTTTCTACATGGTCTAAAATGCCTAAAATACCTACCACTGGGCTCATTACAGAAAAAGTGTCCTGACTCCAGGTGGAGTGTTGTCTTGGATCTAGCCCCTGCACTTCTCAACAGTCTTTTCTACAACCATTTTCACCTTGCTCATTCCTCTCTAGCCACAGTGGTCTTCCTTCAGTTGATCAAAGCTCTTTCCTGCTTCATGGCTACTGCAAATGCGTTGTCTTCACTGTGCTAACATCTGTGAATTCTAATGGTCTCCATGTAAGTGTCATTTCTTCAAAGAAGCCTCCTGTGACCCATCCCGATCCCTGCCACTTAAGGAAGGTTCATCTCTGATAATTGCTTTTCAAATCCTTCACTGGTCCTTCCTCACATGCAAGAAAAATTTGAATAGGTATTTTTTGTACTAAAGTTTGTTTTATCTCTGGCTTACGCAATGGGCTGTAAGTTTCATTATAGCTTGAACCGCATTTATGTTGTGAACTGATATGTCCCCACTGGTACATAATTAGTAGTTCTATTTGTGTGCACAGTCTGGCACATGGCCCGTGTTGAAAATCTGTTGAATGAAAGTTGTGAGAATCTGTGGCTGAAAACTCAACGGTGGTTCTTACAATAGCAAATATCAGAAATATTTCACCAGGGCAAATTGTAAGGGTGGTCACTGGCAAAACTTGGTAAGTGTTTGACTCGTACATAATAACTGTAACGATTTATATCTAACTTCATCTGATGGCTGAATTGAGAAACAGAATGAAATAAAGAATACAAGTGTCTTCAGACTCAATACATATTCTCTTTTTTTTTTTTGAGTACTGGGGATGGAATCCATGGGCCTTCTACCTCCAGGCTACACCCCCATACCTATTTTATTTGGAAACAGGGTCTCGCTAAGTTGCTGAGAGCCTCACCAAGTTGCTGAGGTTAGCTTCAAACCTGCAATTCTCCTGTTTCAGTCTCCCCAAGTACTGGGATTACAAGCGTGTGCCACCATACCCGGCTTCAGACTCAATGCATATTATATTGCCTAAGGTCCCCAGGATTGGAAATTAGGATTGGAAACTATTTTGCAAGTTATCATGGGTTACTGAAAGGGCTACTGATTTCAACAAAATGATAAATCACTTGAAGTTTAGCTTAAACCATCTTTTTGCTAAGCCTTGTCCATAGCAATTGAGTTTAGAGAATATTTATTGATTAATAGACCCTCATTCAAGAGTCAAACATGTTCCAATGTTGCTAGTTATCAATGTCTGTATATATTTATCATAAAGATGCAAGAAAAATAAATAATAAGAAATAAGATTCCTGGGCTTATATACAAGGGTTAAATCTCACTTTTCTCAGCCCAGAGGTAGCTAGGTTATGTTACAATAAAATATCTGTGCAGGAGTGTAGGGAGCTATATGTACTGTAGAGCAAAACTTCCAGTCTAATTAATGCACATAAAATGTACATGTAAAATCTACCAGAATCTTTACTTGATGCAGGCCCATTAATATTTACAGGATTAGTGCACAAGCCCAATGGAGACTCACATTCCTTACGTCTGCATATTTAAAGTTATATACCACCTTAAAACACACTATGTAAAATGTATTCTCTCCCCCAACCTTGACATCTTTAAAATATCTTCAAAAAGATCAAGAAACACAGGTTGAAATTTTGAATTTTTGCATTCTACAGAGTTTCTCACTAGAACATGGCTGCACAGCGGGAGAGACATTCTCCTCTAGTTCCCAACTCCATCCTCCAAGGTCAGGCATGGGGGTGGGAGGAGATCTTATGCCTATGTGTGTGGGCACAGCAGTTTGCACATTCAGGTATTATCTACACTACAGATAGTCACTAATCTTTGACCACTCCTGCCAAGAATGGTACATACCTTGTGAACCCCTAAGAGATTCATGCAGATAGTGGAAGGAGGCACTCAGCCTTTGGAACACAGAATTCTAGGATCCCAGATTGCCTAGAACAGGGAGCAGACATTTACTGTAAATATCTAGATAACTAGTAGTCTGATACTACTAGTAATAAGTAATGTCTAGATAATTAGTAATGTCTAGATAATTAGTAGTCTGGGTGCGATAGCTCATGTGTGTAGTACCAACCATTGAGGAAGCTGAGGTAGGGAGATTGATCGCAAGTTCAAGGCCAGCCTGAGCAACTTAGGAAGAATCTGTCTCAAAATACTAAGTAAAAAAAAAAAATAGGACTGGTGATGTAGTGATGTAGTTCAGACTCGATTGTTTGCTGATGAAGCCTGAAAATAGGCACAGACAGCATATAAATGCATGTACATGTTGGTGTCCAATAAAACTTCAAGAACAAAGTTTGCAAAAAATAGGGACTCCATATTGTGTTAGCAGCTTGTATCTAACCTCTCAGGAATCTTGACATGGGCTGAGGCACAGGAGATAAAGGCCTGTTAGAACTGGAATTCCCTGGAAAATCTCCTTAAATGGCATCTCTGGGTGGGGTGGACCCTGTACCCTACTTTGCCAATCCCTGGTCAAGAAGAAAGAGATGCAAGTACCAGGGACAGGAAAACATATCTGTACTGAATTATTACAAGTAAGGAAGAAGATAAAGGGGTAGGCGTGGAAGGTGCACATGGTATTTATTAGCAATAAGTAATGGCGCAGCCAGCTTAGTATTGACAAAGATAAACATCTCAATATCAAAGCTAGAGATGACTGATGGTGGATTGAACCAGATAACTGGAGTTGAAGTTAGTGAAAATGGTCAGGTGCTATATGTAATTTGTAGGTAACATCAACAGGATTTGCTGATGGAGTGAATGTGGGCATGTGGGGCAGAATTTATTGTCACTTTGTTAGGGTTTCTCACCAAGAGGTCAGAATTAGCTTCCTAGAAATGCTATAAAAATGTATCATGAGGCCGGGCGTGGTGGCACACGCTTGTAATCCCAGTACTTTGGGAGGCGGAGACCAGAGGATCTGTGTTCGCGGCCAGCCTCAGCTCTCTCTCTTTCTCTCTCTCTCCCTGTCTCTCTCTCTCTCTACTTAGTGAGGCCTCCGCAACTTCGTGAGACCCGGTTTCAAAATAAAGTATAAAAAATAGGGCCGGGGGTGTAGTTCGGAGGTAGAATGCCCCTGGGTTCAATCCCCGGTACCGCAAAAAAAAAAAAATGTATCATGAACTAGGAGGCATAAGACAATAGAAATTTAACACCTCACAATTTTGGAGGCCAAAGTCTGAAACTGAGGTGGTAAGGCTCAGAAAGGCCAAGCCCGGTGAATAGACAGACTGCAGACTTTCCCTAATTCTCTCTTCCAAGAGAGTCAGCAGGGCCATGGCTCTCTTGGAAGGCTTTAGGGAAGATCTTCCCTGGCTTATTCTAGCTTCTGGTGGTTTCTAGAAATATTTGGTATTTCTTGGCTTTGAGGTGCATTGATCCAATCTCTGCTTCCATCATCACATGGAATTATCCCTGCAGGCCTGTGTCTCTCCTATAAGGACACCAGTCATTCTGGTTTTAGGATGTCCCTTCCTTCCTCTCTCTAGTATGACTTCATTCTAACTTAATTACATCTGAAAAGACTTCATATCCAAATAAGATCACATTTACAAGTTCCAGAGTTATTAGGACTTGAGTCTATCTTTTCGGGGGACAGAATTTAGTTCCTAATAGGATCATAACTGGACTGTAGCAACTCATTAAGCTTCTGGAATCTGCAGACCTGTGCATAGGCTCATATTTCAGGGTTGGAGTTTAACACTTTCATTAGATTTTTTTAATGTGTCTGGACCTCAGCAAAACAAAGATCTAATTTAATTCCCCCTTTTAGGAAAGTCTGAGCTCTAAAAACCTCAAGTGACTTGGAGAAGCTCTGGAGGAAGTCATGGTAGACCCTGGACAAGGGCCCCCTGACTCTTTCCCACACCTTTTTCCTGACTCTTTTCATCATCCAGTGATGTCTTTTTTTTTGGTTGATGACATGAAAGGAATAATAATACTAAGGCAAGCTCTGCTGTCTTTGGGATAAAGCACACATTTTATGTTTCCAGCTTACCTCTAGTGTTCAAGATGTGGCTTCACTCCAGGGGTGGCACTCAATTATAACTCATGTGACACAGGGTGCAATTGTGGGGAGCTTGGCACCATCGCAGGCACATATTAGCGTGTGACTGATGTACTTAGTTATGCTGTCATATATAGTTGGAAATGTGGATGGAACAGCTCTCAAGATCAGCCTCGCCACAGGGCAATAGAGGACACTCCTGTGCTGTTAGGTGACATCAGCATCAAAGTCGCAGGAAAGAAAGAGACTGTTCAATTAGGCATGACTGACTTTAAAAAAGACCCTCTCCTCCCCTTCTTTTTCTTTTTTGGTCACAGGGCCTTCTGAGCAGGCTTCTTCTTTCTTTCAAGTCTTCAGCCATATTTGAATTCCACATTGTTCTCTCCTGGGCTTCTTGGTAAGACCAGCTGCTTTGCGGATAGCGCACCCTCTCCATCCTTCCCTGTCTCCAAGCTCCTGCCTGTTGGTTCTGTCTCCTAGACATTTACAGAGCAGAGTGCACATCTAGGATTCCCCAGAATAAGACTGGACCCATATTATCTAAGACAGGACAACACCCCCAAACTTGGCTTGTAAACACGAAAGGAAATAAACGAAGAGAAGGGCACAAAAGGTGACCATGACATTTACTACCAATAAGTAGTGATGCAACCTAGCCTTGATTGAGGTTGAAAAATGTCATTATTCAGTGATTTTTCTTTCTTGATTGTGTAGTTGAAAATGTGGCCTTTTTCCCTCTTCCCAAATAAAATTGTAGTAATTGGCTGAAAACACGTAGGGGTTGGCAGAGCTGCAATTAACTTTTTAAAAAACCACTAGCAAAGCATGGCAATTTTACCAAAGTTCTTTTTCATTTCAAAAGAAGAGAAGAAATGTTTTTAAATAACAAGAATGCATCAAGGAGCAACTCTTTAAGGCACTATTATTTCCATTTATTATAATTATTGATCAAAGAATCACTCTTTAATTGTATTTGTTCAATGTAACTGTCCTAAAAACACTTACATTTCCTTCTCAACACTGTTAGAAAATTACTGTGCCTCTAACCTACTGAGAAAATCCCAAAACCATAGTGGGGAGTGCTCTGTTGATTGGACCCCTGCTACAACAAGCATGTTTTGCACTCAGCCTTCCTGTCTGCTTTGTGATCTTGTCTTCAGAGAGAAGCCTGTTCCTAGCCAAGGCTAATCCCCTGGTAATTGGAGTCCCATGGTCCCCTGCAGAACTTTCACAATCAATCACTCTTGTTCCAAGTTGTCCCCCTCTTTTTTTCTGACGATTCTTGTGATTGCATAAACATGTTTAAAGCCTGTTCTTCCTCTATAACAGACATCCTCCTAACCTCTAGGTATTTTCCTATGTCTTTCCTTCATAGCCAAATTTCATAAAGCCAAGTAAACAATAAAGGGGACAAGCCACTCTACATTCAATATTTATTTTGGTACTAGGAATTGATCCCAGGGAGATTCTACCACATAGCTACATCCCCAGCCCTTTTTATTTTGAAACAAGGTCTCATTAAGTTACTGAAGCTGGCCTTGAACCTGAGATCCTCCTGTCTCAGCCTCTCAAATGCTGGGATTATAGGCATGCACCACCATACCCATCGTATCATTTTTTTTTTACATCTGTTTTTCAGTACTGGAGATTTAGCCTAGGGATGCTCTACCACTGAGCTACACCCCCAGCACCCTTTTTCTTTCTTATTTTGAAACAGGTCTTCACTAAATTATTGTGTGCTGGCCTCAAATCTGCAGTCCTCCTGTTTCGGCCTCCCATGTTCTTTGATTACAGATGTGCTCCACGGTGCCTGACAAGTATCTACTTTTTGCATAACATTCATGATACTCACAACATCATCTGTCACACTGCTCATCTATCAGCAGCAGCAGCATCTATCAGCTGCTCCATATTGTTGTCTAACATCCTCAGTGGTCTCCAAATAATATACAGCAGAGGCTTCACTCTTTTCCAGAGAAACTTTATTTTTCACATAGCTTAAGTGCAAACCACAGGTGACCATTTTAATAAGCATAGTCAAAATTTTAACCACAGAATGTCTACAATATTTGTAGCTTTAAAAGAATGCAACCATTTATGTACACAGCACCACTTGGTCTGTTTCCTTCCCCATACCGGCTCCCTCCTCCCTCCTTGTACATGATGGCGAGATTCATAGTGACACATTCATATATGCACATCACATTCCTTCCCCAAATCTCCCCTTTCTCTCCCCTCCTGCCTCCCCCCTTCCCCTTCCATCATGCTCCTGGTCTGTCTCCTATTCTCGAGGTCTCTCTTCTTTCCTGTTTTCTCTCTAGCTGCCTCATATGAAAGAAGACATGTTGGCCTTGATTTTCTGAGTCTGTCTGATCTCGCTTAGCAGGATGTTCTCCTGTGCCATCCATTTTTCTGCAAAGGACATAACTTTATTATTCTTTATGGCTGAGTATAACGCCACTGTGTGTTTATACCACATTTCTTTATTCATTCATCTGTTGATGGATACCTAGTTTGGTTATGTAACTCGGCTGTTGTGAAGTATATGCACATATGAATGTATTAATGTGAATCTCACTATGATGTACAATTGCAACCAATAAAAGATTAATAAAAAATATACTCACTTCAAGCAACGATTTTACGTGATTTTTTTTGCCAGATTTAACACTGACTTCACCTCTTTTTAAAACTCTCCCTCCCTTTGGCTCAGGCTTCTTAGTTGGCTTCTGTTGATCTCTGGTGGAGGAGGTCTCCTTCTTACTGCTGACTGTGGCTCAGAATTTTGGCTCCTCACTTGGTCACCTCTGACACTAGAGTGGACATGCCTCATCTCCTCTCATGATGATGAACATCCTGAGTTCTCAGTAGGTCTCTGACACCTCCCTGCAGGGAGGGAGGAGATGCGTCCTGACTGCCAGGTGGGAGAAGGCCCGGGGACCTGGACACTGTGGGGAGCCAGGCCAGTGGCTGAGGATGAAAGTCCCTGGTCTGTGGCTTTTTAACTTTTTATTTTTGCTACCTACAGCCTTGTTCAGACTACCCATTCCAACAGTATGAGTTGAAGGTATAAATAATGTTTCAATCTCTCTATTAGTCTTCAATCACTACCATAACAAATTACCACAAACAGTAGCTTAAAAACAACACAAATATATAATCTCCCAGTTCCAGAGGATGGAAATCAGACCAGCAGGGCTCAGCTTGGTCCTCTTTTTAGGGTCTCACAAAGTCGTAATGAATGTTTTTCCAGGACTGCTATCCTTTATGGAGACTCTGGGGAAAAATTCACTTTCCAACACATGCAAGTTCGTTTGGCTCAATTCAGTTCCTTGCAGTTATAGGCTGAGGTTCCCCTGTTTTCACTGGCTATCAGCCGGGGGGCCAGTCTCATAGAGGCCCCCCACAATCCTTGTAATGCCTTCTATGTAGGCAGCAATGGCAGGCCATCTTCTTATTCTTTAATTTCTGTCTGTGATGCATTTCTTAGATGGACTCTTTTGCCTTCCTCTTCTGCTTGCAGATAATGTCTCCATACTAAGGTCAAATAGTCTAGAACCTTAAATATGTATGTTTTTATCTCTATATATAATATATATTTATGTAGAAAATATGTATTTATATATAAATATACAAGTATATAATTATATTTCTGTATATGAAAATCTTTTATGTAGTTTATATATATATAAACTCTTGTGAGTGCTATTAAAGATGGAACTAAACTAGAAAAGCAATGATCTCTCAAAATGTTTCATTAAAAAAAATTTGAGGAAATCAAATTTAAGAAATGCTATCCACTTACCTGCTGGGGTGCAGTCTCGGCCAGTCCAGGGAATCCCTGTAGGGTCGGTGAGGGAATGAGAGGCAGGAGGCTCAGCAGTTCAGTGAAGCTGCAGGCACTGTCTCCACCCAGTGAGCATCAGACTTTATTTTTTATACCTTTTTTACATCAGGAAGTCTTAACGCTAACAATTTTCTGCTTAGTACATCATGAAAAATATTTTTTACTTAGTACATCATGGGACGCTTTACAGTGCAGTCATTTACCCACAGTTATTAACAACCCATTGTCCAGATGGTCACAACATGTTCCCCACCAATTACTCAGGTCCCATGCAAACTTGCGTTTCTTCCCACAATGTCAACTTAGCTCTTTTAATCATTTGCATTGTTCTCAGAAATATCATGCTATAACTATACTTGTGCTAAATGTTAGAAGCTATAGGTAATGTAGTTAACTACACCTTATGCCTATACTTAAACTATATTCTATTTTAATGCCAACTTTATTCTTTGTTACAGGCTAATACTACTGGCTTGTTTGTTTTCCTTGAGGGGGAAACCAGAGGCAAACCAGAGGAAATCCAGTAGGCAAGCCTCCCAGAAGCCATAATTGTTGGTACAGCAGGTCTTTGTTTATGCCCAGTCACTGAATCATTCCGAGCACTAACTAATACTCATTATCTGGTTTAACTACCTTTTCCTCCTGTAAATTATTTTTATACTGGGAACAACAGTTTTCCTGCATTTCGCCTGTATTTGAGTCATTCTGAGTAAATTGAGTTTTTGGCATAAGTCCTACAATTCCCGTCACCAATCCCACAATTATTAACATTAATAGTAAGGCCACCAACAGGCTAGGCTGCCATTAGAGGATGTCAGCTCTGTGACAAGCCTCCTTCTGCTGTGACTTTGTCAACCAGCCGAAGAAACTTGGCTTTGCCTTTGGTGTCACCAATCCCACAATTATTAATATTAATAATAAGGCCATCAACAGGTTTGCCGCCATTATAGGATGTCCGCTCTGCGACAAACCTTCTACTGTGACTTGTCAAACAGCTGAAGAAACTTTGGCTTTGCCTTTGGCCCGGGCACTTACCCGCTCCTTGGAGATTTACAAAGTGCTCAGCATACTGATTAGTCAACATAATTGAGGCTGCTATAACGAGCATCCCTTCCATCTGAGTGGCTTATCCCCAACAAGGCCTCACTCAGGTTATGATCTGATTCGATGTTTGGGAAGCGACCTTCCATGTAGTGAGTTAAAGATGTGGCTTTTCTCAGTTTTGGGTATCTTTATCTTCTACAGCTCCCTTGGAGTTCTGGAAGAGGTGCTCTGTATTCAGCTTCTCGAGGAATGAAGAGAGTACATGAGGTAAGACATTTGATGGTCAGCTTGGAAATGTATTATCACTTTTCCCATATTCAATTGGACAGAAATAGTCACATGGCCCCAACCTTTAAAATATTGCATCTGGGAAATGTAGTAATCCTGTACTTAGGAATAGAACACAGAACTGGTCAGCACCTAGCAAATCAAAGCCCAGAGAAGTCCTTCAATAAAACATCTGTTTGGATTCATGCTTTCCAAACTTACCCGAATACGAAGTTTTTATTTTTAGAATAATACCTATGCAACTTTTCATAACTAGTACTATGATAAATATAATTTAAAAATTTGTTTCAGCTATTTCTCTTAGAAGCATTGGGAGATACATTTTTAGACCACTAGGATAATAAAGTGTAGAGTTAGCAATCTTAGGCCTAAATGATCAAAACATTTCTAAGGTAGCATACTTTATGCTTAGAGCATAACTTCTTTTTAGATACAATATGATCTTATTACAGAGTATTACAACCTCACTATTCCAGTGATCTCAAACCTGGACAAAAAATAAGTATGATTCCTGTTGAGTAGAAGAAATGATCATTGCTTTGTTCTTAACAGAGTTTATAGCACGAATCAGAAGATATTTCTCGTAATTTTTAAGAAAATTCTTAAAGCAAAAAATTAGAATTTAAAAGCCAAAAAGTCTGGTCTGCTTTTTTGAGAAGTTCTCAAGAAAATAAAGAAGCAGGGTGAAGTAGCATGCACCTGTAATCCCAATACTTGGAGGTTGAGACAGAAGGATCACAGGTTTGAGGCCAGCATGTGGTAAGTTAGCATTCTGTTTCAAAATAAAAACTTAAATAGGGTGTAGCTCAGAGGAAGAATCCCCCCTGCCCCAGTTCAATCCCGACTACTGAAAAAGATTGATGAAGGAAAGAGTTCAAATGATGCTATGTCCATAAATGAAGCTATCACTGTCAGTCACTGGCATGCAGGGGGAGGGTGGGACAGAGCAGGGAGGGATGCGGAGGGACATTACCAAGTGATTTATGCAAGTATGTTTGTATCACTTTTTCTTCCGGTACTGCAGATTGAACCCAGGGACATTTTACCTCCAAGCTACACCCCCAGCAACCCTTCCCCCCCATTTCGAAACAGCTTTTGCTAAGTTGCTGAGGGTCTTACTAAATTGCCGAGGCTGGCCTCAAAACTGATCCTCCTGTCTCAGCCTCCCAAATACTGGGATTATAGGCATGCACCACCACACCTGGTTCATATCACTTTGAGCCTTACTATGATGTATAATTACAGTGCAGTAATGAAAGTATAAAAAGATAATATTTATTTTTCTAGAGCAGAGAGAAGGTTACATCATTTCTGTTTTTTTTTTTTTTCGGTACCAGGGATTGAACCCAGGGGCGTTCTACCTTCGCGCTACGCCCCCGGCCCTATTTTTTTATCCTTTATTTTGAAACCGGGTCTCACGAAGTTGCGGAGGGCCTCACTAAGTAGAGAGAGAGAGAGAGAGAGAGAGAGAGCGCTGAGGCTGGCCGCGAACCCGGATCCTCCGGTCTCCGCCTCCCAAAGTACTGGGATTACAAGCGTGCTCCACCACGCCTGGCCACATCATTTCTGTTGATAGAAACATATAGTAGCATCACATTGAAGGAACAACAATGGGGAATAGATCCGAAGAAGGGAAGGGCACAGGTGCAGGGATGTATTAGGTAGTGTTGGCATCTTATTGATCAAGCTCTAAAGGTGATGCTGATTTAAATGACATGAGATTAAAAAATTAAAAATTAAAAGAAAATGAGATATCCTCATTATAAACCTTGCTCACTTTTTAATTTTGCTTTCCCACTGTATAGCTATGTGGAAGACTTCCTTGTGTTTCTACAGAGAGAGGACATTTTGTGACATCAGTCATCTTTTAAAAGATGTCTATAAATGACAAACAGCCTTTGATGATATATACATTCAAAAACTCCCAACCTCCAACTCCTTCAAAAAATTTCTCGATATGAAATATTCTCTCCTTAATATGATTTTTGTATCAACAGATTTTTATTCCACTTTGGAAGAAGTTCCTTGGAAATCCATTGAATAGTTGTCTGACAGGTCACATTTACTATTATGACCTACAGTTATGGGGCAAAAAAAATATATATCATTAGGGAATGCTAAAATAGATCTTGTCACCTTTAGAGAAACAAGCGCCTTCAGAATAGACTAGAAATCTGGGCATGGATTTCTCCCAAAGTGAAAAATTAACATTTGGGTATTTGACCAGAGTCATTTCCAGCTATTAAAAAAATTTAAGCATATTGCTTAGAAATTACTCAAAATGGTAGCATATTGAAATCAACCATAATTATAAAACAAACAAAATGACACAGTTGTTTGGAGTATAAAATCTTGTCCACTCTCCAGCTGAAGGCGGGGTGATAAATGATTCTTCTCAGTCAGAGATTCCTAGCTCAAGCTCTGAAACTCACAGATCTTGTACCAATTAACATTTAGACAGAGCTTAAGGATAAGGGCAAAGTATAAGTGTGCTAGGCTTGACGAGCTGTGTGGACCAAGTGCTGCTAATACTGCTTTACACATAATAGAACATTTTTAGGCAACTATAGATTCCTCCTGAATCACAGATTCCTTCTCCCATCAGTGTCTGTCACCATCAAGAAATGAAATGAGCAAAGGAGGATGGTGTCTACCCTGGAGGGCTTTCATGGTGTAGGCATAGATATCTTCTTTATTTCTATCCTGAAACCAACTTCAGAAATAATTGAAGGAGAAACTATACTTGACTGATGGCAAATATCTCTGGTCTTATCCCAACGTAAGTCTTACCACTCAAAATGTAGTTCCTAGAATAGCAGCATCTACATCACCTGGGAATTTATTAGAAATGCAGAATTCCGGGTCTCATGTTAGACTATTCAAATTAGAATCTGCAGTGTAACAGATGATAGAATACATGGAAAGTTTGAGAATTTACTAAAGGGACATACATGCCCACACATGCTCACACACACATACACACATGCATGCATACACACACACACACATGCACACACACATATGCACGCACACACATACACACACGTGCATGCATACACACATGCATGCACATGCACACATGCATGCATGCACATGCACACACACATGCACACACACGCACACGCACATGCACACACATACACGCATGCATGCACATATTCTCACACATAGAATTTTGAAAGCCCGATGCCTGAGCAATGCTCAGTCCACTGCAGCTTGGGTGAAGGAATGGTATAGCTCAGAGACCTATGGGTTCTGTGAGCTCCTTGCAGATTCCATCTCACACCCACATTCAATGTCAAGACATTAGGTAGTTGCCCACACAATAGCATTGTGCCTTGTCTCACAGGTCACCAGTACATCTGGGAGGACAGAAAGCAGAGTGGCTGCAGAGGGACTTCCTGAGAGCTGCAGGATCAGCTGTAAGTTCTCAGGGCACCCTGGAGGTCAGGGACACGTTCAGTTTCATTGCTTTTCTCTTTACTTTTCTTTAGATAAACAGAGGATTTGGGTCTCTTGGGCTGTCAATCCAACTTTTTCAACAAGCACCAAATTTAAAAAAAGTAAGAAAAAGAGGGCAAGAATGAAGTGGATAACCGCCAAAGCAAATATCAGACAAAGCAAACGGAGTGGTATAAATACGGCAATAGAAGAAACGAACATTGGAGGGGGGTAAATGGATTTTGCAGTTTTAAAATGTAGAGTTCCTGAATGGCAGTGCTAGTGACCTAAACTGTCAAAAGAAAAATGGCATTTTTCAGCTGAGGTTTTTGAGACTTAACCCTTCTTTGTTAGTTATTTAAGTGGCAGGTGATTCTTTTTTTTAATTTATTTTGCTACAGAGCCATTAACATTTTTCTTACATTCTACCATTAATTCTTATGATGAGTTCATGCCAAGTAGCATGGTGGGTTTCTCAAATTTGTTCATCAGTTAATTTTTCCTTCTTTGGTACATAGTATAATACAAATATTTTCCATCAATATCAGCAGAAATAAATTGCATCTCAGAACTCATTGATTTTCTTGTCCCATTCTCCCTCAAGCTGCTTTATTTAATGTTGTTTCTCTCATATTCTCTGATCCCTTCAACTTTTAGCTCATAGGACATCCCCGTGGCTGCTCCTCTGAATACAGATGAGCGAGTTAGTACAATATGATCCTCAGGTCTGCATTAACACTTTGCTCAGTGAACTCTAGAAATATGGATCCTGACACTGGCACACTAGGATTTTGTTTCAAGAGATCCCTGGATTATAAAGCATCCTGGGCAGACCGCGACCTGAGGATTCTTCAACGTCAATATTCTGCAATTTTGTAACGTTGAAGTTGTTCGATTCTTCAGATCTCTAGTTCCCCAACTGGTGAACAAGAAACCAATGCATTTTGATTTAAATGATCTAAGATTTGTTTTCCTGAAGGGGGAGTGGGAGTTTTTGAATTTTTACCTAACCAGTGCATGGACTTTATTCAGGAGATCAGTAGCAATCAATAGCGTTTTGTCCATGAGATCACAAAACTAAAACTAAACTTTCAGAGGAAGCTTTTCTTCTTGCTACTGAAGCAAGCAAGGATTATTTCCCTCCACTCCCACTCTTAGCCCTCAGCTTTTCTCTTCCAAATATCCTTCCCTCTCAAGACTACAGAAATTTACAACCGAAAGGGACCAATGTTTCAAGGTTAATGCAGTCAATCTTGACATGCTTGAAAAATTATCCATCTCTCTACATGAGAACATTTGGAGCTGGTCAGATCTCAAACATTCCTGTGGCTATACAGCCTGCTTATTTTTTATTTCTTCACTCCTTTTCACATGAGAATGGAATTTTTCTTTCCTAGAGGCCATTTATCATTGTTGGCTCAGAAATACAATAAGGAATATAAGATATATAAGGATACTGCAAGAAATAAATGTTTGCTTTCTTCTTTACCTAATAAACACAGAAACCTCCTGAATACAGAGGCCCAGAACCATTGGGGGGTGGGGTGGAGAAATAAGAGCTCACAATCTTCTTAATGAAAGAAATTAAAAATTAATAAAACCAGCTGGGCGTGGTAGTACACACCTGTAATCCCAGTACTTGGGAGGCTGAGACAGGAAGATTGCAGGTTTGAGGTCAGCCTCAGCAATTTAGTGAGACTCTCAGCAACCAAATGAGACCCTTTTTTAAAACAAAAAAATAAAATTAATAAAACCATGATTCCCACATTATCTTATGTATCAATTCATTTGTGGATCATGTTAAAATGCAGATTCTAATTTAGAAGTCATCTTCTGTTGGGACTGGAGATTCTGCATTTCAACAAAGCTTCTAGATGAAATTGATGCCTTTGGTCAGGTGAGCAGAGGTGGACTAGCTGGCCTCAGATGCGGCCGTCAGCAGAGAGGAAAGCTCTCTGCCAGGAAGTCAAGACAGCTTCTCTACTCCCCATGAGATCTGGTCGGGGACAGCAGTGCCTTGCCAAGCCCAATTAGTGCCTGCTGTCAAATTAGCCTATTTATTTATTTATTGGGGGTTGAATTCAGGGGCATTCTATCTCCAAGCTACACCCTGAGCCCTTTTTATTTTATTTATTTTTTGTTTTGAAACAGGGTCTCACTAAGTTGCTGAGAGTCTCACTACATTGCTGAGGCTGGCCTCGAACCTGTAGTCCTCCTGTCTCAGCCTCCCAAGTACTGGGATTACAGGCCTGCACCATTACCCCAGGCTTCATTTATTTATTTTTAATTAAAACATTTTTGGGGAGTACTGGGGATGGAACCCAGGGGCATTCTACCTCCGAGATGCAACCCCAGCCCTTTAAAAAAATGTTTTTCTTTTAAACAGATTCTAAATTGCTGAGGGTCTTATTAAGTTGCTGAGACTGGCCTTGAATCCGTGATCCTTTTGTCTCAACCTTCCAAGTACTGGGATTATAGGCACGCACCACCATGCCTAGTTTAGCCACCATATTTTAAACCAGATGGGAAATGTTAATAAAACCTCTACAATGAAAAGGTTATGACCTATGAAGCTCTGCCATGCCTATTGTGTGCCACACCATTGTTATCCCTCATAAACCCGTATGTTGGGTCTGCAGGATAGCACAACAACACCGCTCAGGATTTCCCGCACAAGCATATTCATAGGAACAGGCATCTTCTCAAATTTTATAGTCCAGCAAGTGCCTCACTCATCTTCCAATCCCAGCACCAACCAGCCGAGAGCATCAGCGGGGAGCTCCTTAGAGACCTCAAGCCCCATCCCAGACTCAACGCATCAGAATCCACATTCTAACAAGATCTGGGATGATTTGTGTGCGCATGGATGTTGGAGAGTGTCCTTGTAAGATCAAGCTTTTCAAACTGGAGTTGTCTCAGTCTGTGTTTCACCTTATCCTGGAAGACTTTTCTGTTTAACATGAAATGATCAGGCCTAAGATTCTACGAAGACAGTTCTAAATTTTCTCTAAATTTACAAAGTGAACATGAAATATATCTATAGGACAACTGCCTTTTACAAACCACCATGGGTCTCTACTTTTATTTTAGACCTAAACATGTGCAGAAATAGATTTCAATAAATACAGGTGATTTTAATGAACATGCTAGTTCCAGGAGAATCATCAGGTAACTAGAAAAGATTTCATTTGGATTCCTTTTCTATTTTTAATTTATCTCCTCATGATAGATGAAGGACAACAAAAAGCCCCAATTCTGTGATGCACGTTCCTTCTTTTGATTGTATCTTCAAGATGGGCTCTGAAAGGCATCAAACGAATCCATTTTCAGTACAATCTTGGAATCTAATGAAAATGGAAAATGATACAATTATCTTTTCTGGTATCAATGATTGTGAAGACAGTTTGTAAAGACATTAAATTAAGTCTATCCTTTGGGGACTTGAAACCTTACTCTACCAATAGTGCTGCCCTGCTGTGAAAGAAAGTGAATGCTTCAGACTCAAAAGAATTAACTGGGAGTTTACAGAGTCTTTTCACCAGAAACATGGTAGATCTAGCTTTGTGGATGTTTAAGGAATCAAAATTTCTTTGACCCCACTATTTTTTATATTTCATTTTCGTGAAAAATGTGGGTTTTTTTTTGCAATGAAATAAGCAATAAAGTCTTAGGTTTCTTTTTATTTATAGGTCTTCCTTTCAAGGAAGCTTAACTTAATGTGACACACACCTGGGTGGATGGCTTATGCTGTCTGACTACAATGTGGTGTTTGGAGGTAAGAAAATAAGACTTATTTTCTGGTTTGTTGTTGGTCACATATACAGAGATCAAAATGAATGGAAATTTTGCAATTTTGTGGTCAATTTGATAACCAGAAAAAGCAGGGAGTCTCAGTCAGGAGAGATGGTACCAGGCTACATGCATTTGAAAATGTATGGGAACGGTTCTGTTTTTATTTTTGCAGTACTGGGGATTGAACCCAGGGGCATTCTACCTCTAAGCTATTCCACTAGCCCTATTTTTTATTCTTTATTTTGAAACAGGGTCTCACTAAGTTGCGGAGGGCCTCACTAAGTAGCTGAGGCTGGCCGTGAACCTGCAATCCTCCTGTCTCAGCCTCCCAAGTACTGGAATTACAAGCATGCACCACCATGCCCAACAACAGTTCTGTTTGTCACAACAAGAGGTGCAATGGCTTGTAGTACACAGGGTCAGTGATGCTGACCGTCCCGAGTGTAGGAGACAGTGACACTCCAGGAAGAACTCTCCCACCCTGTGGCAGACAGACTCTAAGGTGGCTCCCAGAATCCTGGCCTGCCTTTGATGTTCACACTCTTGTGTGATCTCTACTTCCCAAGTGTGGGAGGGACATGTGGTATGCCTCCAACCAGCATAATACTGCAAAAGTAGCAGGATGCATGTGATTAGGTATCCGTGATTAATGTAATATCTGTTTTGCTAGGCTCTCTTACTAGCTTGAAGGAAGGTAGCTACCACTATGCCGGGTGCAATTTGAGAGCACCAGGTAGCAAAGGAGCTGACGGTGGCTATTGGATGAAAGCCGGGGTCTTGGTCAGCATTCTCACAGATATCATCTAAAATGACTGACCACATGGCTTAGGGGAAGGAAGATTTATTTGCTCATGTTTTTTTGGATATTCTAGGATTCCAGATTCAGTCTATGTGAAGCCAGAGTCTGAGGCTCAGGGCATAGTGGTAGGAAGCAGAGAAAGGGGAGAGAGAAAGAGAGAGAGAGAGAGAGAGAGAGAGAGAGAGAGAGAGAGAGAGACTGATTCTGCTTTCATATCATGGAGGCCAAAAACAAAGAGAATTAAGCAAGGGGAGGAGGAACTATATATAATCCCCAAGGCCTCATGCCCAGGAACCCACCTCCTCTGGCCACACCCTGCCTGCTTAGGTTACCAACCAGATAAATCCATTAAGTGGATTTATCTACTGATGAAATTACAAACCTCATGGCTTAACTATATCAACCCTGAGCTCTTCAGGGGGGCATTAAATATCTGATCATAACATTCCACCCCTGGCCCCTAAAGAGCTCATGCCCAGTTAAGAATGTAAAATGTATTTAGCCCATTTCCAAGAGTTCCCAAAGTCTTAACAGTTCCAGTGTAGCTCAAAAGCCCTGAAGTCTAAAGTCTCCTCTGAGACTCAAGGTGAACTCTTGGTTGTGAGTCCCCATAAAAGAAAATGAAAAACAAAATAAAAAGCAAGTTACATACATCCAGTATACAATGGTACAGAGTAAACATTTGTATTCCAAAGGAGAGGGACAGGACCATAGAAAGAAGGAATGGGACCAAAACAGTATCAATATCTAGCAGAGCAAGCATTTATTACTGCAGCTCCATTTCTGGCATCTGGGACACATGGTGGTGAGATGTGATCTCCAAGGGGCCTTCGCAGCCCCACTCCTGTGGCTCAGTTGATTGCAATGGGCAGAGTACTTGCTTTTCCAGTCTGGCTCCATGGCTCCCAGCTTGCAGCCTTTCCTCATGGTCATTCCATGTTTCTGGTGTTTCCAAGTCTCTTTTTTTTTTCTTGCAATCTTGGCTTCACCCTCACATCTCCACAAATTGCCTCATTTGGGCCTGCTTGCAGGGATTCTGACCCTGCCACACATTTCTTGGCTTCCCAGGCCTTCTGCTTAAATCTAGGTGTGGGGAGACTCCATGACCCCCTTTTTTCCCAGCAGAGCCGGCATCACATGAACACCCAAATTTACCACCAGCAGGAAAAGTAGTCAGGCCCTCTTCAATCACTGCTGTTGGGCTTGTCTCCATCCTGGCCACAGCCACTAGGTGCTTTTTTCCTTGGTTCTGCATGTGGGCTTGAACTGCTCTGATCACATTCCTTTCTTTGTTCCTATGCAAAACAGTCAAACTCCTTTAAGCCATCTTATTTTCTTTCATGACACCATCTCTCTAATCTCCAGCTTTACACATGTCTTTCTGGCTGAACTGAAAGTCTATAAAGTTTCTCTACCTTGTTTTCGACTGAATGCAAACATCAATATGCATAGTGCAGTTTGGATATTATGCTGTTTTGAGATTTCCTCTTCCAGTTTAATCAGTCCATCATATTTAAATTTGGCCTCATACAAAGTTTCAGGACACAGGCAAAATGCTGACAAATTCTTTACCATCATGTAACACGTGTGGACTCTACTCCCTTTTTCTATGGAGGCCTCTTTGTCCTCCAAAATCTCCTGAGCACAGTCTCTACTGTCCTCCTGTCTAGCCATATTCTGGGACTTCCAACTTCCTTTCACAAACCAGTTCCAAAGACTCACAAAACACATGATCAGACTTAGATATAGCAGTGAACTCACTTCTGGTACCAATTTCTGTCTTGGTCATTCTTCCTGCTATAATCTAAAATGACTGACCACACAACTTAGAGGAAGGAGGATTTATTTGCTTACAGTTTTTTGGAGATTCTGGGTTCAATTCATGTGAGGCCAGGTCTGGAGCTCAGGACATGGTGGCAGGAAGCAGGGAGAGAGAGAGGGGCGGGGGGAGACTGTTTTCACATCATGGAGGATGGAAGTTGAGAGAAGAAAACAAGTACAGGAAGAACCATATATAATCCCCAAAGCTGCACCTCCAGAGACCCACCCCCCCTAGCCACACCCTATCTGTCTAAGTTACCACCTAGATAAATCCATTGACTGATAAGATTGCAATCCTCATAAGTTAACTATACCAACCCTGAACACTTCAGGAGACATTCTATATCTGACCATAGCAGCCAGTGAGAAAATGAGGCCCTCAATATGGATGTCTAAAAGGAACTACATGTTGCTAATGGCCATGTAAGCTTAAAGAGCATTCTGACTCAGGGAAGGCTTAGAGGGGAACCTAGCCTGGCTGACTTGTGTAGAACCAAGACAAGTTGTGCTCAGACCCCTGAGCCAGAGACACTGGGAGGTAACAAATGTATTTTGTTGTAATTCATTAGGTTTGTGGCAATTTGTTTCTCAGAAGTGAATATCTAATACATACCCAAATGTCAATAGAGCCTATGTTGGGAAATACTGCCTGTGAAAACACTCTATTCTGCCTAAATTGGATAATTTGTAGTGACTTTGTTTTGACAGACTTGATGAATTAAACTAACTGGATTATTGGATAGTTAATCTTCATAGGGCATTATTCACACCTGAAGTGAAGGTCTTTGTCTTCATTATTATGGTTCTGGTGCATAGCTAAGAGCCCAGCACGTAGCAGATGCTCAAAGACTTTGTTAAATGAATGATATGTAAGCTCCCCCTGTGAGTGAAATCATAACTCTGTGTTCATGTACCTAGGGTCTGTATCAAAGGGAAGCACCTGGAGAGTAAAACAGAAAAAATTACTTGTTTCATAAGTGGTCAAAATGTAGATTCATCTAACACCCAGATTAAGATATATTTGTTTGACTGTACTTTTGTAGTTTTCACCTTTTGGGGGCACATTATATAGACACAATCATATTTCCCCAACCTACGAAGCTAAAGAATGCTTCCAATATTTAAGTGCATGCTTCTTTGCTTGAGGAACTGGATGTCCCTGCCCATACGATTCATTTAGACCTGGGGCTTTTACTCATCAGCATAGGGGTGCAGTTGACATGGTCTCTCTGATCACATAGCAGATATACACACAGAATTTCATGTGCCTGCAGGCAAGGGGTGGGTGAGGGAGAACCCTGGTCATTTGAGAGATTAGAGCTAAACCATAAAAGGGCAGTATATATCTCCTTCTTTTTATCTCAGGGTTCAACCAAACATATGCAATGTCTCTCCCATCTCGAGGTAACATTTCTAATCCCCCCACAGCTTGGAATTACCACATGACCCTGGTTTAGCCAGTAGGAGTTACCATAACTCTGGGCTCACATTTTTATAAGGAAGGTTCTGTTATTGTCAGAATGTTTGTGTCCCTACCCCTTGACCCCAAATTCATACATTGATACCTAATCTCCATTATGATGGTATTAGTAGGTGAGGCCTTTGGGGATGATTAGGTCACAAGGGTGGGGCCTTCATCGATGGGATTAGAGCCCTTGTAAAAGAGAGCCAATGAGGTTGTTTGTCCTTCTGCCATATGAGGACACAGTAAGATGCCATCCAAGAACCAGATGATGGTCCTTACAAAATACTGAATCTGCTACCACCTGGATCTCAGACTTCCAGTCTTCAGAACTATGATAAATTTCTATTTATAAGTCACCTAGTTTAGGGTATTTTGTTATAGGACCCTAAATAGATATTGACTGTCCAATCTCCCTTTCCACTGATTGGTAAATGGCAGCACCAGGAGCAGCTGCCTTGAGCACAGCTATGAAGGCATCCTGAGTTACGGTGAGCTAACGAGGTGTGTGAGAGACAACTGTGCAGGTCCCACACTTGCTTTTCATTCCTGGCATCTTGCACCTGATTTTCATTCTTGGCATGTTGCTGGTAGCTTAGGGCAAGTGCCCACCTCAGTTGAGCTCCTGGCTTTCCACAAAAACTGGAAGATAAGGTTGTTATCTGCTTTGCTGAGCACATTTTGAAGAGATGTTTCCCAGGTCCTGAGAAAGACATTCCTGGGTCTTAAGGTGGGAAGCCTATTTAGCTTTTTTAAAGATCCATGTATTTTTCAAAGACATAAAGAATTTACAATTTCAACCTTTCTAATGTAACTGCTCTAAGAAAGGGGAGAAAGGAGAAATGTTTTTTTATTCTTACTTAAGACAGGGAGAATTAAGCCCCTTATTTTCAGTCTGTATTTACCCTCATACCTGTTATATTTTAGGAGAGTAGAAGCAATCATCTTTCCTTGTAGAAGACTTCACTTAAACATGACACCTGAGGACAAATTAACTTGCTTGTCTTGGTTGGACCAGCCCGTGTCCATCCCTGGAGGGCCTTGGAGAACCCAGAGATAGGTTATTGATGGGCTTTGTAGGGGTGGATGTGGGGTTTGGGGTCATGTTAGAAGGGGCCTAAGACAGTGAAGACTACAGTAAGAAAGGTTTCCAAGCAAAGGGAAAAAGGAATTAAAAGGGACTCTGTTGTTTATTGTATCCTAAATTTCTCTATTTTATAAGGCATGATAGATAATTATATGATAAATAATATAGTTATTGCATCTTTATGTACATTTCTAGGGATCTGACAAGCTCTTAGCACCACATAACCCAAGACATCCTGAAAACAGAGCCAAATGATGTACCTGAGAGAGAGAGCTACCCCCAAAGTGCACCAAGAACTTACAAGGTATCCCAAGACCCCTCCACTGGGCAGTCTGCATTGACTTTCCTCCTTCCCCATGGAAAATGCATGAGTCAGAATGTTTTTCCTTGAGTCTTTTGTGTTGCAACACCACATTTTTGCATGAAATATGACATTGTTGAGGCATTGTGACTTATGTTGTCTAGTATATTTCTGGAAACAGGCTTTATTTAAAGATGAAAACACCGAGGCTGAGAAGGTTGGGCTTCTTGTTCAAGGTCACATGGTTGAGGCAGAGTCAGGGCAAAACTCTGGGTAAGTAGGCAGCATCACAGGATGCTCCTGGTGGCTCTGATACTGAACAGTGGCTTAGGCCCTACTCAGAAGCTTGACGAGTAAATATTGGATGCTATTGCAGGTACCATCTAGCTCCAGTATTTTCAGATCATGACTGGTTAATGGCTCAGGGAGCCAACTGGTTGTACTGTCTTCCAAACCACCTGCACTTAAAAATAGTGGTATGGAGCCGGGCGTGGTGGCGCACACTTGTAATCCCAGTACTTTGGGAGGCGGAGACCGGAGGATCCGGGTTTGCGGCCAGCCTCAGTGCGCACATGCGCTCTCTCTCTCTCTCTCTCTCTCCCTGTCTCTCTCTCTCTCTCTCTCTCTCTCTCTCTCTACCTAGTGAGGCCCTCCGCAACTTCGTGAGACCCGGTTTCAAAATAAAGTATACAAAAAAATAGGGCCGGGGGTGTGGCGAGGAGGTAGAACGCCCCTGCGTTCAATCCCTGGTACCGCAAAAAAGGAAAAATAGTGGTATGGAATAAAATTCAAAATATAAGCATATCACCACACCAACCAATGATAAGTATGTGGGGTAATGCATATATTAATTAGCTTGACTTAGCCATTCCACAATATATGCATTTACTAAGACATCCTGTCGCAACACCATCAATCTATACAATTTGTATTCATTAATTTAAAAATAATTTCTTAAAAATTAAAAATTCCAGAGTAAATACATGTAGAAAGGGTAAGCATTGACTAGAGAAAACTTTTAATCCTACGATATGTGTATAAAATGAAGTGGTCCCCATGAGGAATTGCATTTTCAATGTTGGAAAGGGCCTGATCTCTATAACCTTTGAGACTGGTTGGGTTGAAGTCAGGGAGCTAATTACAAGCAAAGCCCTGAACAGAACCCCAAGGCACCTTTTGTTTTACCATGTATGTGCATCCTTTCTTTTTTGTCCTCCTTTTCCATCACTTTGTTGTGCAGCATGGAGAGCCGAAAATCTCATCTCTGCTCTGTGTTGGGTAGTGGCTCAACAGGGCTTAACTTTTCAGAATAGAAATGAGTCCTGTTTGTTTTGAAAAGAAGACTAAACCTAACAGGCAACTGGGTGTTGAGTAAAGGTCTTGTGGGATCAGAGCAAAACCAGGGAGCTTGTTTGTGAAGCTGCTTGGGGGAGCTGGGAATTCAGAACTGCAGGTGGTCCCAGGAAGCAGCTGAAATGTCCTGTTCTGCTGGGATCTGCATGCAGGAGGGGGAAAACCCCACAGGAAGAAGTGTAGAACACCAGCTAACCTCTGCTGGGGAGCTCCGGCCTTTGCAAAGGGCATCATAAACACCACTGACACCAGGCCTACCTTAATTGGGAGGGGGAGGAAGTGGAGAATAGATCTCACCAGGAGGGAAGGGCCCAATGAATCTCAGGTTTGATTTTCCTAAAGTGGTGTGCAAAGCTTCGGGGCTCCTCAGTGAGCACTTCTGTGTCTTAGTTTCCCATCTGTAAAATAGAGATAAACATTCTTTCTTATCTTGCCACACTGGATGTGAAGATAACTTAGGTATGATATAAAGACAAGGTTATGTATTTCTACAACTGTTAAGAAAAAAGGGGATCTCGCTGAGCATAATATTCTCTGAGTCTATCCACTTTCCTGCAAATAACACAATTTTGTTCTTTTTTATGGCTGAGTAGAATTCCATTGTGTGTATATACCATCCTTTCTTCATTCATTCATCTGTTGAAAGACACCCAAATTGGTTCCATAATTTGGCTTTTGTGAATTGTGCTGCTATAAATACATGGAAGCTAGAGAGAAAATAGGAAACACAAGGGACTTTGGGTAAATGTGGAACTAGACCAATAGAATAGTGGAAGAGTTTGGGGGACGGTAAAGGGGAGGGGATAACGGAGGATTGTGGAAGGAAACAATTCAAATAATGTTTTGGCAATATATAAAGGTATTACTACCAGTTTCGCTGGCATGTACTGGGAGAGAGGAGGGGGTAGTGGGGTGGGATAGGGAGGAAAGTACACCAGGAGCTGTGTGCATGTGTGTTTGTATCACATCGAACCTCACTATGATATATAATTGCAATGCACCAATAAAAGTATAAGAAGTAAAAAGAAAAGGAAGAAAAAGCATGAAAAAAGAAAAGAAAGCCCAATATTGTTGATTAAAATCGGGTCCTAAGCATCTAAATTATATGACATGTTATTTTCTCAAATTGTAAAAACTAACCTTGCATCCATGAATGGCATTTTTGTTTTTACAAATACAAAACTTCATCCAATGGAAAGAACTCCCAGTGACCAATGTTGGGACAATTCAAGCAGCAAAACAAAGAAATGTTAGACTATAACCCAAAATATAAAGTAGATATCCATGAGTCCATATTGATACAAATGGTCAAATAAATGATTGAATAAATAAATAAATGTGAAGAAAGTGACAACTCTGCAGTGTAGGATCCCAAATGATTTCTATGCTATATTTTGCCCTCAAGGAGGCAGAGCTAACTTCCTTTTCTTAGCTGTGGGCTACTCAGGGTGACTTCCTTCCACAGGGTGCAGTATTAAGGAGAGAAGATAGTAATCTTAGGGTGGCGACTATGGCAGTCCCTGCCTCAGCCAGGTTCACAGGGATGAGGCGCATGCATCCCTGACAGTGTGTGCTCACAATCACCTTTTATGTCTTCAGTCTTCCTCCCCAAACCCACAGGCAGAGTGTAGTCATGAGAGAGACTTCAGGTAAACCCAAACTGTGGGATGTTCTACAAAAGACCTGACCAGTACTCCCTAAAACTGTGGAGGTCAACACACACACACACACACACACACACACACACACACACACACACTGTCGAGGTCAACACAAAAAGAAACTGCACAGCCAAGCCTAGACTAACTACATGATAAGTAAATATGATATGGAATCCTAGGTCAGAAAAAGGACATTGGATAAAAGCTAAGGTACTCTGAATAAAGCAGAGACTTTAGTTAATAATAATCAATATTTGTTCACTAATTGTCACAGATGTACCATTGATAATAAGGGAAATTGGGAGGCACATAGAGACCCTCTGTATTATTATTATGCTTTTTCTCTAATCTAAAACTATTCTTAAATTTTATGCCCCTCAAGTGACAGTTCTTGTTCTCAAAAACCTTAAAATATTTAGGAGGCACATTGTGTAAACACATCCCGGCCTGCTGAGACAGTCAAGAGAGGCTGAGGGAATGAATGGTATTTGGCTGTGTTGGAAAGTTCTCCCAAATAATGTCTTGGCACTACCTCCTTCCCTGAGCGGGTGAGCGGTGGTGCTGTGAGAAGAAGCCTGTTGGGAGTGCATCTAGTTTTGAACTCGTTGAATCCAGAGTGCTTGTGAAATATATCCAGGTGTATGAAATCTGGTCTGTGGGTCTGCCCAGGTATGGGATTGGGAATCATCAGCTTTTAAATAGTAACTGAGGAGCCAGGTACAGTGGCACACACCTATAATCCCAGTACTTGACAGGCTGAGACTGGACAGTCATAGGTTTGAGGCCAGCTTCAGTGACTTAGCAAGACCCTCAGCAACTTAGTGAGACCCTGTTTCAGAATAAAAAATGGAGCCGGGTGTGGTGGCGCACGCTTGTAATCCCAGTACTTGGGAGGCGAATACCCGAGGATCTGTGTTCGCGGCCAGCCTCAGCTACTTAGTGAGGCCCTCCCCAACTTCGTGAGACCTGGTTTCAAAATAAAGTATAAAAAATAGGACCGGGGGTGTAGCCCGGAGGTAAAATGCCCCTGGGTTCAATCCCCGGTACCGCAAAAAAAATAAATAAATAAAAAAATAAAAAATGGGCTAGTGGTGTAGCTCAGAGGAAGTATATCCCTGGGTTCAATCCCCAGTACTACAAAAATAAATAAATAGATAATAAATAAATAAATAAATAAATACATGAATAAATGGCAACTGAGGCTACAGGGAATATAGGAAGCATGTGATAGGTCTTATGCTAGAGAATAGTATAAATGAGTCATAATGTAACCCGACTAGGAATGGCATCTTTGATGTGACAATTACAATCTGAAACTGAAGCAAATTGTCTTGACTCTCTGAGTTTCCATTTCCTAATCGACAAAGTGGGCTTAGTAATACCTCTGGTCTTCTCTCCGTTTCAGGTTGGATGTGGGGATTGCAGGATGTAATACATGACCTTTCTAATATACACAGAGCTGCAGAGATTTAAGATAGGCCTTGGTTAGTGTGGTTGAAGAACAGATGTGCACATGTATGTCACTATCACTAGGAACTACATTAGGATGTGAGATATAATATGCCAATAAACATATAAAAATAAAATTTTATATTAATAAGAAAAAATAAAGTGGGTTTCTTCTAGACAAAAAACAAAGAAACAAAAAAACAAACAGACGTCTTTAAGAGCTTAGTTGTCTTAAACCTCTGTTTTAACTGGATGTTATTGTTCTGTTTTGGACATCCAAGTTCTAAATGTCACTGTGATTTGCACACTATTTGGAGGAACCTTTGCAAGCTGCAGCTGTTGGCTTGAGAACAATGTTGCTTCCTGATTGGCTAGTAGGATTGCATTTCTCATTCCCTATTAGTACCACTGCCAGGGATATGTAGAAACTATTTTTGAAGTTTTTCCAGTGCAGTTGTATTTTTTTGTCAGAAGTAAGCTTTATGTTTGTAAAATTTAAAATAAGCCCTTTGTGCCAAGTCTTTATCTGTTTCATTAGCAAGATATGGCATGATATAGCATGATATGGCAGAATATGATGGAGAAACTAATGTAATTCTCACTGCAGAAGTCATGTAATTTGCCAGGTGTGGTGGCACACGCTTGTAAGCCCAGTTCTTGGGAGGCTGAGACAGGAGGGCCACAGGTTCGCAGCCAGCCTCAGCAACTTAGGCCCTCTATTTCAAAATAAAAAATAAAATAGCACTGGGGGTGTAGCTCAGAGGTAGAATGCCCCTGGGTTCACTCCCTACTACCACAAAATAAAAAAAAGAAGTCATGTAATAGGAATATTTTCAACTTGGGTGATAATTAAGGCCACGTGGAATCATGAGTCCTACCAGTAATTTGATTCCTCACATTCAAACTGTGGCTGGACAGGGCTTCCTCCTTCCCTCCTTTCCTTCCTTCGCTATTTCTTCTCTCCGTGCTGGGAATCAAACCCAGGGCCTCCCTCATGATGGGCATGAGCTCCTGCACATGCTCTGCAGGTGTGAACATGAGTGTGTCCTGACCATGGCTTCCCCTGTCCTGCTATTAACCTTTTCAAAGTTACCAGCATTGGATTTAAGTGCTGCGCTCTGAGATTTCATTATGGGGCGGTGCAGCCTCTGACCTATTCATGTTAAATGTTCTCATTCTCTTCCTTTTTCCTGAAGCCCATGGACTGCCCTACACCTCACAAACTCCAGAGAAGGTTATAGAGAAAACAGCACAGAGCTGTGTGAAAGAAAAGTGAGTCCCCGTCCTCCTTTGGGTCATTTCTCAATTAATGACACCCCATGGGCTGGTTAGCCTTTGAGTGACTTCGGCAGCTTCGAGCTCTCTTCAAAGCACTTTTAGAGCAGCCCCCCATGTGGCAATGATAATCTGCCTTCTGAAAGCTTCTTTTGATATTGTTTTAGAAAAAATCTGAAGAAGAGGAGAATGAAAGTGAATAAAATGGAATTAAGTTCAAATCCAAAGCTAACTCTTTTGTGATAAAACATAGGATTGTTCAGTGCAGGAAAGTATTGATCAGGACTTATCTCTCTTAGGGAAGAAAGATTTATCAGCTTTGTAGTCAGGATGGAGCTAAGATCCTGAAGCAGCGATTTCTCAATTCACCTAAAGGGAGTGTGATGCAGGAGGAGGGAATAATTCTGGCAGAAATTTTATCTAGTAAGTAGTTTACCACATTCTAGAATTCTCTCATCCTTCATTGTCACCATCTTCCAATTTCATTTTTTTTTTGTACTGGAACTTGAACTCAGGGGAATTCTACTTCCAAGCTATCTACCAGTACCCCCCCCCACACACACACTTTTTTTTTGAAACAGAGTTTTGCTAAGTTGCTGAAGTTGGCCTTGAACCTGTCTTTTCCAATTTCAAGTCATTTCAAGTGACAGATGATCTTGAGCCATGATCTCAAGTAAAACAGTTCCAATTTGTATTTGAATCCACACCCACCACTGAGGGGCTTTTGTAAGCTCCGGCATGGGTGGTAGTGTTTTTGAGGCTAATTGTCTTCATTAAATGAGGATATTAAGCCGGGCGTGGTGGCACACGCTTGTAATCCCAGTACTTTGGGAGGCGGAGACCGGAGGATCCGGGTTCGCAGCCAGCCTCAGCTCTCTCTGTCTCTCTGTCTCTCTCTCTCTCCCTCTCTCTCTCTTTCTACTTAGTGAGGCCCTCCACAACTTCGTGAGACCCGGTTTCAAAATAAAAGTATAAAAAATGGGGCCGGGGGTGTAGAACCAGGGTAGAATGCCCCTGGGTTCAATCCCCGGTACTGCAAAAAAAAAAAAAAATGAGGATATTAACTTGTGTTATAGAGCTGTTGAGAAGACAGACATGAAATATCTATGGGGAGGCTCCTTATAAACCAATGCAAATATATGTGAATTGTTGTTATGTTATCTTCTCACTTTCAGACATGACCAAACAATATTTGTAAATGCTCAAAGGAGACATAATGTAAGCCAAAACTCAATTAATTGTGATCTGAGTGTCTGGTGGAAGATGGACAGGTTAAATGCTATGCAGATCCTGGTGATGGTGAAATCAAAGGAAGTAGCAGCTTTCAGAAGCTCTTGGAGAAAAGATTCCAAATACTTGAGAGAGCTTAGAACCAGGGAGAGATGGATGAACAAGTAAAAGAGTAGTCCCTGGAAACCCCCTGGAGCTGCTGCTGTTAGCCCTGGCTCCCTCAGCGAACACCAGGAGGGCCGGCTGGAGAAATCCTCAAGGATTCAAAAGGCTCTCCCCAACTCCAGTTGGTTGATTTCAGGGCCTTCCCAACTACCTGCTATGGGTAGAATTGTGTTCCTGACCCTGTCAAGAGGTTGAAGCCTTTACCATCTGTGAATCTATGCATGTGATCATATTTTGAAATAGGGTCTTTGCAAACGATCAAGTAAAGATGAGGTCATTGGAGTGGGCCCCAATCCGATATGACCAATGTCCTAACAGAAAAGGAAAATTTTGTTATAGAGAAAGACATAGACAAAGGGAAGATGGTGTGAGACCCAGGGAGAATGCAAGCCAAGGCTATCAGAAGCCACAGTAGGAGCAAGGGGCATATTCTCAGAAGGAACCAAGCCTCCCAACACCTTAAGACATCTACTTTCCAGAACTGTGAGACAATAAATTTCTGTGGTTGAAGTAACCCAGTTTGCAGTGCTTTGTTACAGCAGCCCCAGGAAACTCATACACCACACTCTACCTGAGAGGCAAATACTGTTAGGTTATGTCTCTGCTTCCTTCATTGACTTCACTGGACACCAAGCTGTATGGGAACAGAGACCTTGTTCATCTCCATCATGACACTTATAATAGTACCTGGGGATTAATGGCTGCAGCACTATATTTGTGGAATGAAATGTTATTGTTCAATGTTATTGGATCCAGTGTGGCAAGCAACAAATATAGAAATAACTGAGCCCTAGTGTGACTGAATCAAATGAAGGGCACATCATTGCTGTGCGATAGGTCTATCATCTTAATCACAGATTTGCTCTGGAAAATTATCTCCAATCAACAAATAATACATCCCCAAATAATAGATACAGTATGCTCGGATCTACATGGTACATCCGATGATTAAGATGGCCATGCTGTTCTCATATAATCAAAGTTAGATTATAGATATTTGAAACCTAACAGACATGCAATATGAATAATAAGCACTTAAATTTAGCTATTATGTACTTCTCCAGCAAGCATATAACTTACCCTTGGAAGCCAACAATTTCTACGATCCATCAAATTATCCTGGTGAGGTTTTCTGTATTATATTCTCTTTGAAAATTCCTCATATTTTGTCAGAGGTACAGCCATTTATCTCTACTTCATAATATCCACTCTATTTCTGGGCTTTTGTATTTTTCTTCTATATATTTCTCAGGTTCATCCCCTTCCACTCTTCTACCATGTCTCCCATGTTTGCCTAGATGTTCCTTGCCCTTTATAACTGAATTGCCCTGAACCAGCATTATTCTCTGAGAATGGTCAGTATTCTAATTGTGCCGTTTTTCTTTCTCAACCCCGCCTGCCTTCGTAGTGTGTGAAGATCACCACATTGTTCCATGCTTGATGAGATAAAGACTCCCTCCTGCACATCCCATTAGTAATAGTTTACAGTCCTATCTGTTCCCTCCTTAATTCTCACTCCTGTGTTATCCCATGTGCTTCTAGGGACACAGAGAGATTTATTCCTGCTTCCTCCCTGCCCAGGATACTCTCCTTCCTTTTTATTTTTTTTTTTAATCTAGCAAAATCCTTACATGTTGCAATTGTTTGAATCTCCATTCCAAACTCATGATAAAATTTAATGCCATTGTGACTGTATTAGGAGGTGGGACCTTTAAGAGCTGATTAGGTCATGGGGTTCCACTCTCATGAGTAGATTAATGCCATTATTGTGCGAGTGGCTTCATTATAAAAGTGAGCTCTCTCTCTTTTGAGTGTTCTCTTGTTCCTGCTCCTCTCTCCCTTCTCCTACTACTCTCCCGGTGCCCTCTTGTCATGTGATGACTGCCACCATGTTATGATGATGCAGGAAGGCCCTCGCCATATGCAGCCCTTTGATCGTGGATGTCCCGGCCTCTAGAACTGTGAGAAATACATGTCTTTTAAAATTATCTCATCTGCGGCATTCTGTTACAGTAGCAGAAGACAAAGATATACCTTTAAAGGCTTGGCTTAGACCTCCCTGTTTCCTTTACATTTTCCCACCTAGGTTGATTGTGCCTTCTGTTTTGCCCCCTCACTCATCCTACCTTGGAATGTTGCTTTCCTCAGTAAAAACAAACCTTGAAGCCCCCAGGTTACCAGAGGTAATAGGAGAATGAACTGGCGGAACTCAGCGTCCAGTTCCCTGGCCTGGATTGAATCCCAGAAAAATCACCTTATCATCAGAATTATTCTCATGCCCCCCCCTTTTGCAGTTATGCTGACCTTGAAAATTCTGGTCCAAATGTGGAAGGATATATAAATATCATGTAAATATCTTGTATAATGCCTGTGTAAATATCTTATGGATTACTTGAAAGAATGCATGCCTCTAGGCAAGAGACCAAAGAAAATGCAGTTATAAAATATATGTAGACCCCATGTGACAGCATGGGTCCTGGGAGAAATCACACACTTCTAGGATCCTTTTTTCCTGGCTATCAGCATGACTCCACAAGAAAAATCTTGCTTTGATCCCCACCCCTCTGATTATTTACCTCAAAGTCCAGATCAGGGGTGAGATGATGGTCCCCCCTCTTGCCCTTGCAGCTTTGAAGACCCGCCTCTATTCACATGACTGACACTAAAATGATTTCTGCTTTCTGGAGAATGCATATGCTCTGCCTTCTGAGACACAGCCTAATGTTGTGTCCTGAGACACCAGCAGACAGCAGTGGTCATTAGCAGGTCCTGTAGGTGGCCTCTTCCCCCCTCAGCTGAGCACTTCCAAGAGGAAGACTTTACACACAATTAAACAGGTATTACTATTTTTTTAACCAGGGTTATGGAAGTAATTGAACATTTTTATTATAATCTCATATTGTAATCTATTTTTTATATTTCATATCTACCAAATTAATCATTCCTGTTCAAAGTACATAATAGAATACTGATCCCGTCTTACAGAATTATAATAAATTTAACAAAAGTATAACAATATAGTTGAACGAGAAGATTCCTCATCCCATTCTTTTAATTTCTTTTGATTGGAAACTATTGAATAAATGAGGAATAGTAAAGACAATCTATTGTGTTAAAAGACAGATCTACCCAACGATGTTTCTTGGGAGATGGGAGCAAGTAGGTACCTTGGAATAGCTTATGTATTTGAAGTATATAAGGTTTTTTTTTTTCCTATCGCTTTTGTTAAATGAGCACATTTACATTAGAAAATATTATTTTCAGGATCTTAGAGTTCCACTCTGAACTGCAGATTAAATGAAACAGTAAGAACAGAAGATAAATGATGATTAAAAAGCAACATGGCAGGGCTCAAACCTGCCGATTAAAGATGAAAAGTTTTGCCAAAGACTATCAGGTGAGACATCTGCTACTGTACATGAAAGATGCTGCAGAGTACGAGATATTTTTTTTTGAAAATGCTTGTTCTGGATAATAACTTTGATATTCACTTAGTAAACAGAATAATTAGTAAAGATTAAGGAAATGCTCCCTGAAGTTTCTTGATTGATAACATTCACTTGGCATAAAGTTCAGTAGAAATTAAAGCTTATCAATGTAACCATGCATGGTTTTGAAATTAGGCACTGCTATTTGATCTTACCCAATAAAATTGAATTGGCAGCTTGTCTGGGTCTCAAAAACTACCTAAGTTAATTATAATAAAACACATTACTTTTAGATTTTGTGACCTCGGGGGAGCTTTATTTTTGCTCAAGCAAGTCAGGTGAAAATGGAATCTATGCTTTGTATAGACAACTAAACGATGTAACTCATGCCTGGGAAACTTTGTTTATGGTTTTTAATCCATTTATACTTCAGTGGTGTGCCTTGAGAAAACATGGGGTGATATGAATTAAAAATGAAGCCGGGCGTGGTGGCGCACGCTTGTAATCCCAGTACTTTGGGAGGTGGAGACCAGAGGATCCGGGTTCGAGGCCAGCCTCAGCTCTCTCTCTCTCTCTCCCTGTCTCTTTCTCTCTCTCTCTCTACTTAGTGAGACCCTCCGCAACTTCGTGAGACCCGGTTTCAAAATAAAGTATAAAAAATAGGGCCGGGGGTGTAGTGCGGAGGTAGAATGCCCCTGGGGTCAATCCCCGGTACCGCAAAAAAAAAAAATGAAACTCTGGGGTTACAAAGATTTGGGGTCAAAATCTGGTTCTTTACATTACAAGTTAGAAAATAGTGACTAAGTTTACCATACTTGTACAACCCAAGTTATCTTATTTATAGAAAAAATACCCCTCTTTCAAAACTATTATTAGGATTTCTTAAGACAATTTAACAAGGTGAGTTCTCAATGCATCAAATGTATTTATTTAACATCTTATAGAAAGTTTTGTATTTCTGAGAAAAGTACCAAAGAGCAATAGGTCATAAAATGTTGAATGGGTTCCTGGTTGGAATCCCCTTTCCTGTTAGGTTTCCTCCTTCTAAATCTTGTTTTGCAGGAAGGCTATTGGCTGAATGAAGGGAAAGAGGCCAACTGCTGTGTAGACCATTTGGTGAGAAACTTGAATGAGTTCTGGGAAGAAGTGTGCACAGACTTACGGAGTGACAGATTTTTTTTTTTTTTTGTCACTGAATCAGTAGTTGTGGTCTCCAGTATCACCTAAGAACAGATACATTAACCATTGAAATAGAATAGAAGATACAGAAACAAATCTGCACACTTAGAGCCAGTTGATTTTTGACAAAGGAGTCAAAAGAAAAGCACACACTGGAGAAAAGACAGCCTTTTCAAACAATGGTGCTGAGACAACTAGATACCCGTCTGTAGGAGAATAACATTAGACCCCAGCCTCACTCTGTACCAGAATCAACTCAAGATAGAGCAAAGACCTGCCGGGCGTGGTGGCGCACGCTTGTAATCCCAGTACTTGGGAGGCAGAGACCGGAGGATCCGGGTTCGCGGCCAGCCTCAGCTACTTGGGCCCTCCGCAACTTCGTGAGACCCGGTTTCAAAATAAAGTATAAAAAATAGGGCTGGGGGTGTAGCTCAGAGGTAGAACACCCCTGGGTTCAACCCCTGGTACTGCAAAAAAAAAAAAAAAAAGCAAAGATCTAGAAAGTACACCAGAAGTTTTGCAATTACTAGACGAAATCTTAGGACCAACTCTCCAACATATGGGCATATTTTTTTCTTAGACTTCCAATGCAGCCGAAAGATGTGAGAAATGGTCATCTCGCTTAAAAAATAAAACAGCTTGCAAGGGTATTACTTACTTCTGCTGGCAGCCGGAATAAATTACTGTACAAATTGGCTTTTGAAGTGCCCATCTTCTCCAGTGATGGGATATGAGGAGCAGTGGGAGGCTGAACCCTCTCATTTGGTCAATCTTTTCTCTGTTTTGGATCCTGTAATAAAAATATACAGAACCTGTTCTTAGGAACAAGAGGGAAATCTAGAAGACCAAAATTGCATCTGAGCTTGCTGTGTTCATCTTACTCACATGTGAGTTTTAAAATGCCATTTCTTCCCCTAAAAAAACCTCATGATAGCATTGAGAACCTTTTGTCACTGAACCATATGGGAGTATTGGCAGACTGGAATGCAACATGTTTCAATGGTTTTAATTTATTATTAATCCCACTACTTTATTCATTAATTTGACATGCCATTAATATTCATTGAGCATCTTCTCTATGCAGCGTCTGGTCCAGGTGTGACAGACACAAGTTTGAAAAACATTTCTTTTCCTCTTTCTCACTGTGTTCCTTTTCTGTGTCCCATTTTCTGCCTCCTCTGGAGCTCACTGAGTTCTTAGATATTTTAAGATCCCGCAAGTCAGTCCTTAGACCCCCTGTCTTCTTTATCTCTACTCATCTCTAGTTGAGGAGTTAGTTGGCATTTTATTTTTCTGTAAAGGACCAGACAGTGAATATTTCAGGCTTTCATAGGTCATACAGTCTCGGACAATACATACATAAATGATCGTGACTGTGGTCCAGTAAAGCACTTTCATAAAAACAAAAAAGGTGGCCTGGTTTGTCTGCAAGTCATAGTTTGTGGACCCGCTCTAGGTAATTCCAACTGCATGACTTTTAAAGCCCTCTAATTATAGTGATCCATACGTGCATAATTCCAGACTCTAGTTACAAAAATCCAACCGCCTACTTGATTATCTCTTCTGGGATATTAATAGGAGTCTCAAAACCAACATTTCCATGATAGAACTTCTGGTTCCCTCCTCCCTATGCAAATCAGAACTTTCTTTCTTACTCCTCACCTCAGTAAATTGTATCTTTGTCCCAATCTTTGGCCAAGTTTGAAACCTTGGGGTCATCTTTAATTTGTGCTTTGATTTCTAATATACCATCATCAATGCTATTGATTCTGCCTTTAAAATACATCTCATCTGGACCTGGTGGTGCACACCTATAAGCCCAGTACTTGGAGGCTGAGACAGGAGGGTTGCAGGTTTGAATCAGTCTCAACAGCAACTTAGTGGGACTCTATTGCTGAAGAAAAAATAAAATAGGACTGGAGATGTAGCTCAGAGCTAGAATGCTCCTTGGTTCAATCCCCAATCACCACACACATGCACACACACACACACACACACACACACACACACACACACAATCATCTCCAATCTCTCACAGTCCCCTCTTGGCTAGACTTCTCAATCACTTCTTAGAGGAATTTCTTCCTCTCTTAACCCAAACCTCAACTATTAAAAACCTACAAAGGCTTCCCATCACTCCTGAAGTAATCTCCAACATCTTCATTGTGGTTCTTAAAGACCCCTGTGGCCTTTTTCCTGACCTCCTGTCACCTTATTTCCTACTGTTCTCTGTGCACCACACTGGCCTTCTTGCTGTGTCTTCATCTGAGGAGCCCGCTCCTATCCAAGCACCATGGAGCTTCCTTTCCCTAGGCCTGGAGCGCCCTTCCTTCTGGCAGTCACAAGCCTCTCTCTCCTGCTTCCTTAAGGAGGTCTTCCCTGACCACCATGCTGAACCTTCCTCATTCTCTCATTGTATTCTACTGTAAACTGCTGAAGCGCTTCAGCACTTATTTTTTTTTTTTTGCGGTACCAGGAATTGAACTCAGGGGCATTCTACCTCCGAACTACACCCCCAGCCCTATTTTTTGTTCTTTATTTTTATTTTATTTTTTTTAACTTTTTATGTTTATTTATTGGTGCATTGTAGCTCAGTGGCAAAGCGCTTGCCTTGCAAGTGCAGCACCCTGGGTTCGATCCCCAGCTCCAAAAAGACAAAAAAAAAGACCCAAAAAACAAAAATGTTCTTTATTTTGAAACATGGTCTCCCTAGGTTGCGGAGGACCTCACTAAGTAACTGAGTCTGGCCGCGAACCCGGATCCTCCGGTCTCCACCTCCCAAGTACTGGGATTACAAGTGTGCACCACCACGCTTGGCTGCTTCAGCACTTATTACCTGACACAGGAATGCAAATGTCTTTATTATCTGCCACCTCCTTTGGAATGTGAGCTTTGCACCTTAGGAACATTGCTGTTTTGTTACTGTGGTGTCCCTGTTTCTAGAACAGAATGTGGCACATAGCAGGTACACAATATGTATCTGCTGACCATGTGAATGAATAAATGAACAGACAAGGAAAGAGAGGCTGGGCGTCATTGCATATGACTGTAATCCTAGTACTTCAGAGGCTGAGACAGGAGGATTGAAGGTTCAAGGCCAGCCTAGGCAACTTAGTGAGACCCTGTTTCAAAGTAAAAAAAATAAATAAATAAAAGGAGTGGGTTTGTGGCTCAAAGGTAGAATGCACCTAGGTTTGATTCTTGGTACCAAAATAAATGAATAAATAAATAAATAAATAAATAAATAAGAGAGATGTGTTATTTTCCCTTGGAAAGTTCAGTGGGGTAATTCAGGGGGACTATGCAGCTCCATTCCTTCCCTAGATTTTGTGTGCCAGAACAATCTTCCGAGAAAGTGCAATCTTGATTGAGACCTTAATGATGCCTAATTGTTAACCTTATGCAAGGCGTGATGTATTGGAGTTCACAGAAGCCAGGGAAGCTGACCTAATTAAAAGGCTGAATGTGATGTTTTTTTTCTCACACTACCTCTCTCTTACTTGAGCTAATATTTAGTGCCTACATTTTTTACCACTTTTAAACTAAGAAAGTTGTTTAATTGACTCATAATAATTTTAAGTTGTTTAATTGACTCATAATTTTTAAAGTGTGATCATTTTGTTGCAGTTGTCCCTGCCAAGACAATAGCTATGAGATAGAATTTTCTGCTGGTAACACACTGGGCAGTCATGTCCTGAAGGGGTATGTCACAGATTCTGCTGGGTAAGACCCTGGGGATGTGATTCAGATGTGAAGAGTACATCCACTCCTTGCTCTCAACTTAATGAATGATTCTTTCCTGGGGAGATCCAATTGAATCATGGCAACTTTTCCGTGATGGGGGAATAAATGCTTGAACTTTAAGAAAAACAAGATTAATAAGATTAAGCCATCATTCTTTCCCTGCTTCCCCAGAAATGTGACTTAATCACGTTTTTCAGTTGCAATATATACAACCCAAGATTTTCCTTAAATTTAAATGTGCCGATGCTTTTAGCACATCCACATTTTCATTTTGAGCTTTGGGAACCCAGCAGGCATGGGAATTATCCCCATTTTATATGGCATAAGTTGTTTCCCTTCTTCCTGCTGCTGTGTCCCTTAGCACCTGTTTGAAAACTCAAGAAAAATTAATTAATGAGACACCTCACCTTGACAAAATACCACATAATGGCACCTGAAGTAGGGCTGTAATCATAATAATGCATTTCCCACAATAGACAGTGGTACTTTTCAGTAATTTCAGGAACTGTTTGAGACAGGTTTTCACAGCCAGACTAGGCAAGTCCATGCTATGCACTTTGAATACATGGTATGAGGATTGTAAATGACATCGAGCCATTAAATTTTACTTCTGACCTGCTAAAAGGGTATGAAAAATACTTCATGTTCAATCGTTACAAAATCATCTCACTCTTCTAGATAAGTGATGTCAACTCATGTGTCAGTGATATGGATCCCAAACTAATCTCTAAAGAAAAAAATTCTTTGGTATGAAATAGAGAAGGGGGTGTATGTCTAGTATGCTAAAGGTAATAAAAATAAATTATGGTTTAAAAACAGGATTTTCCTAATCATTTTAGTATCTATTAATTTTAAAATGGATTCCACAGATTGTTGATAATACTTTTACCCCACGTCATGGAGATCCATGTTAAATTCTTAACCCTCTATATGACTGCATTTGTAGACAGACCTTTAAAGAGGTAACTTTAAGGTTAAATGAGGTCACAAGAGTAGAGTTCTACTAATAGGACTAGTATCCTAGTAAGAAGAGGAAGATATAGTAGAGATCTCTCTCTCCATCATGTGTAGACAGAGTAAGAAAGCAGCTTTCTGCAAGCCAGGAATTGAGGCTTCACCAGATGTCATCTCTGCCTCCACTTCATCTTGAACTTCTAGTCTCCAGAATGGTGAGAAAACATTTTTTTTGTTGCTTAAGGCACCCAGTCTTTGGTATTTTATTATGAAAGCCTTTGCAAACTAATTCAGCCACGTTGGGGTTACAGATGAAATACAAAATATGGTTCTTACTCTCTAGAGTCCTATGTCACAGGTTAATATTATAGGCTGAATACCCTTGATGCCTGATTCAGATTTCAGAGTTTTTCAGATTTTGAAATATTCGTATAGACCGTATTGGCCAAGCATCTCTAATCTAAAAATTCAAAATCTGAAATGCTCTGAAATCCAAAACTTTTTGAGCCTGGACATGATGCTCAAAAAGTGTCAGATTCTGGAGCATTTCAGATTTGGGGTTTTTGGATTAAGGATTCTCAACCTGAACTCACAGAATTTCAAAAGTAGTAAGTATTGCCTAAAGCCAGGCGTGATGGTGCACACTTGTAATCCCGGTACTTGGGAGACGAATACCGGAGGATCCTGGTTTGTGGCCAGCCTCAGCTACTTAGTGAGGCCCTCCGCATCTTCGTGAGACCCGGTTTCAAAATAAAGAGTAAAAAATAGGTCTGGGGGTGTAGCATGGAGGTAGAACGCCCCTGGGTTCAATCCCCGGTACCGCAAAAAAAAAAAAATGTATTGCCTACCATGCCTGAGACCCTGGGTTCAACCCCCAGTATTGCAAACAAAACAAAACACCAAAAACCAATAATATATATATTTGTTAAACACTAAGGTATTCCAAATTTTTATTTTGAGATACGTCTTGTTGGTGACACAGTGGATACAGGTAGGGTGATCAACTATCTGGTTTTCCTGAGACTGAAGAGTTTCTGGGATGTGGAACTCTTTGTGTTAAAACCAGGAATCTCCCAGACAAACTGAGACCTGTTGTACCCTATGTGCTCTGTTAGGGCCACTGGGAAAGTGAGTCAGGCCCTCTACTGGAGAAGTAGGACTTGCAATCAGAATTTTTCTGTCAGGGTCTTGTCAGTGTTGAGCAATCACACAATAATCTTAGCAGATGTATATTATTAAAAAATGCTAATTAGGTATAAAAAATTGTGGACTAGGAAACCAAAACAGGGGAAAAAAACCGAAAACAAATATAGAGTAGCAATTTGCAGGAAACAGGCACCACCACTAGGGCTGGAGAATGAAACTAAGAGGTTGGAGTTATTAAAAATTGAATGCTTACGATGCTTAAAGGAAAGGTGCTATCATGCCATTGGCCTGGGACCCAGACTCCTGAGCAGGGACTGCTGGCTAGTGTTGACTCTGTAAGTATTGGAAAAACTAACAATTGGAAAACCAGGAACCAATGGCCACTGTGAGACTGAAGTGCCACTGCTTAGGTGAAGCGGTACTTGGGGGGCGGGAGAGCATCTTTTGACTCCTCAAGTCTTGCAGTGTTCTTGTAGATCCTCCTGTGCAAGAACTCAATTGAGCGTCCAGCAACGCCGACGTTGGGTTGCACAGACCCAGTGCATCACCACGAAGCAGAATAGAGGAAGGGATGGTTTTTAGTCCAGACGCTAGCTTAGTTGTAACTAGTCCCAGGGGTGGAGGTGGGAATGGTTAAGGAACAGGAAGGGTGTTTAAAAGGTGTTGGATAGCAACAGTTATGACAAACATCCACTACAAAGCAATCATCTGTTACAAAAGCCTGTGTACCTTGCCCCAAGAGAGGAGGGCTGAAGCACCTTTAGTATTATGGTTTGGATATGGAACATACCTTGGACAAGCAATTTTGTCAATGCAAAAATATTCAAAGTGTGAAATAATTGAATCATGAGGGTTCTAATCTCATTAGCGGATAAATCCATTGATAGATTAATAATCTGAATGGATTTATTGAGTGGTAACATAGACAAGCAGTGTGTGACTGGAGGAGGTAGGTTACTCTGAGGTGGTCTTGGAGACTCAATACGCCCCTCATCCTGTCCTGTCTCCCTTTCTCTCTCTCTGCTTCTGGTCTCCATGATGTGAGAGCAGCATCCCTCAGTGCACCCTGTTGTTGCCACCATTTATGCTTTGGAGCCATGCCTATGGACTGCAACCTCTGCAATCGTGAGCCCCAATAAACCTTTCCTCCTCTAAGGTGTTCTTGTCAGGTATTTTCATCCCAGTGATGGAAAAGTGGACTAAAAAACTCAGCCCTAAGTCAAAAAGTGCTCTGTAAAGTGCAGCTGGTTAGAAGCTGAAGGGAAACATCAGCAGCCAGAAATGACAGCTGGAAACAGAAGGATCAGCAAGAACTTAAAAACTTAGTGTTATGGAGAATGTATGTGCAGGAGCAGACAGCTGGCTTATTTCAATAACCATTAACAGTAACAGGGAGTGGAGAAAAGAACCATGTTTTTGCCAGGTAGAAGATTAAACTATGTCTCAGGTTATTTAATTATTGGGACAGTGCTATGATGGAGATATTATTTGGAATTTTATAAAAGAGGAAAACAAGGCTGACAGAAGTAAAATAACTTGATGTCAGTCACATTAAGTCATTTGAGGGGCAAGAAGTTGAATCCTAGTTTGTCCAACCACCAAGCCCATTGCATCATTGATGCTTATAAGGATGGCCTTGAAATAACAAGACTACAGCTCTGTAACTTCAATTTCTCCTACTCCCAAAGAAATGAAGGATTACAGTAGGTAGCAAGGGTAAAAAAATGGAGCCACCCTATACATAAAAACCAGGAGCTGAATGCACACACCCCAAAACTGCACCATTCAAGGAAAGAGAAGGTTGGGCTCCCGAGGCCTGTGGGTATGTGACCCCTGACTGGAGGAGTGAAACAAGATGAATCCAGCCGTCACAGAGGAATCAATTTTATCGGGCACATCTTTTTAGAGTGGGGAAGCGCCATCTCAATTTTTTTGCACTCCTTTTAACTGGCAAAATTAAGAAGGAACTCAATATGGTCTGCAAAGCTAGTAGAAGCTAGAAAACTAAGACCAGATGAGGATGATCTTTAAGGAATAGTCTCTAGGGACCTGGTTCTACTGAACTCACTGGGCTGTAGGAAAACCAAGGTGGTTACATCTTCCTCTAGAGGCAGGACAGTCATGTGGCTGGAGTACAGGGGCCTGAGTGAGGTGGCAGAGGTTGAAAGGAGTTTAGATTCAGAAAAAAGGAATCCATCATACACTTTGTGTCTTGGTGAGGATTCTCACCGCTATCATCTAAAAGACCTGACCATACAACTTAGAGGAAGGAAGATTTATTTACACATGGTTTCCTTGGAAATTCTGGGTTCAGTCTATCTCAAGCCGGTGTCTGGATCTCAGGGCAGGGCAGCAGGAAGCTGAGAGAGGGAGAGCACATGGGCTCTGCTCCTCACATCAGAGAGGCTGGAAGCAGAGAGAAGCACCAGCAAGGGGAGGAGGAACCATATATAATCCCCAAGGGTGCACCCCCAGGGACCCACCTTCTCTAGCCACACCCTACCGGCCCTGGACACCACCCAGTTAAATCCATTACTTGTCAACCCTGAGCTTGTCAACATGAGCTCTTCAGGGGACATTCTATATCTAACCATGACACTGTCTGACTCCATTTAAGAAAGCAGGAAAGGGTAAAAAACATTTTAGGATTATCTGCCAGTCATGAAGTTGAGTTATGAAATAAGATTCAGCTAGGAGAAAATTGATGGATGATCATATATTAGGCCACAAAAGGAGTCTTAACAAGTAGAGGGAAATTGAAATCATAGCAGGTATCTTTTCTGAATATAATGGTGAGAAATCAATAATAGAAAAGGTTTTAGAAAATTCATAAGTGCATGGACACTAAGCAACATGTTCCCAAGAAACTAATGGGTCAAAGAAAGACTAAAGTGGAATTTAAAACTATCTCAAGACAAATGAAAATGAAAACGGACATACAACATACCAAAACATATGTAACTCAGCAAAAAGCAGTTTCAAAAGAGAAGTTTATAGTGAAGATTAAAGCTTATGTTAAATACCTTGATTTAGCTATTCCACTAAATATATATGTACATATTATATATAAATATATATGTGTACATACATATATCTAAATTTCATGTTCATGTTCTATTCCATATATATGTACAATTCTTGTATGTCAGCTAAAAACTACATAAAAATGAAAAATAAAGACAAAAATGATGGATGTAGAATATTTTAACCACCAATAGTGCCAGGGTACTGAAAGAAGATGTCTGCTTTGATTGGTAGGAGACATCCATTAATCCCCACTGCAAGTTCCTTTGTAATACTCTGTTTTATTTTTATTGGTGCCCTCTATACCACTTCACTCATCCTTCCCCCTAAAAGTACCTGATAGTTTGCTACTGGGAGGAGATTTTATGCACACTTGCAACTCTGTTTTCCTCTTGGAAGTTGGACTGTCTACCGACATTAATTGTTTTAGTTCATTCAGCCTTCTAGAGAAAGAAAGTTCCATATTTATAAACTACATAGACTAGGTGACTTAGAAATAACAGGACTTTGTTTCTCACAGTCCTGGAGGCTGGATGTTCAAGGTCAGGGGGCTAGCATGGTGAGGACTCTTCCAGCTTGCAGGTCCTGACTTTTCATTGTGTCTACATGGTGAAAAGATAAGCTTGCTCTCTGGCTTCTTTTCGTAAGGGCACTGATCTCATTATTAATGTTCCTGACTTCATGACGTAATCATTTTCCAAAGGCCCCACCTCCTAATATCATCACATTGAGGGTAAGAATTCAACATGTGAAGTCTGAGGTGACACAGACATTCAGTTCATTGCGAGTGTCATTTGCCACCTGTCACTATGATTTAGCTTAACTATGAGGGCCTGCCCCTGTGGTTCAGGGCTACAGACCCAGTCGTCCTGGGATGGGTTCAACATCAGAAGATTGTTTGGTAGATATCTGTCATCTTATCCAATATCAGCTTTATCAGCAATATTATCAATATTTTATTTATATGTTTTTCCACTTCCTCTTAGTTTTAATTTGGTTTATAACTTGCTGAGAAAGAGGGGTAGAAATGATCAAATCCTCTTATGTCTGAATAATGGCAAGCAGGCACATAAATTTCCTTTTTCCAGATTTTATTTTGAGATGATTTTCTGTAAACTTCTACTAGGGATAGTAAAAATAAAAAAAGAAAAATAAAATAATTCTTTGTCTTCTTTAAACAATATGTGTAATCATAATTTAAAAAATCTCAGCCTAGCCTTCATAAGGTTTCAAATTTTTATTTCATATTTAGAATGCTTACCTGCATGTTTAGAAACTAATCCATAACCCTAATTATAATATTATATTGCTCCTAGGCAATGGAATTGTGTATAAACTACTGTTTTACAGAATCATAGACCTTTAAATGCTATTAGGCAAATCAATGTTATTGTTTTATTTATGAATATATTTAATGTTTAGCAATAATTTAAAGGGCCTAATATCTAGAGTAAAACAAGTGAAACTAGAGCTATTTTCTTATTTCTTATTATTTAGTTCCTTACACTAAATAATAATAATTTCCTTACACTAAATAATAATTTCATGTATTTGTAAAAGCACATTTTTTAAAATCACCCATTGTGTCTTTGCCCAGAGGTACCACTGCTGACATTTTTGTGTATATCCTTCTAAGCTTTATTTGAAATAATGAACACAAAACACATAACACTCACGTGTATGCGTGTGCATGTGTGTGTGTGCATGTGTGTGTGTGTGTGTATGTGTGTGTGTGTATGTGTGCATGCATGCACACAGTCTCTTAATTTTCAGAGAAAGACACTGAGTCTCTGTGAGGTTGTTACTGGACTGAATTAACCTTGTTATTATCATTTTGGGACACAAACCATAGCTCTTGCCACTTTAGAAATGGCTCAAGAGATTTTTCCCAGTGGAAAATCCTCTAAATGTGGAAGGATCGATGAATTGACATTAGCTTTTTAGAAAGTGCTAACTGAAAGTCTTTTGTGATGGGGTGCTCCCTAAGGCTCCTCATTAAAATGGTCAACACCAGAAGTGGAGTGCAGATGTAGTGAAGGCTCCAGGAGAGAAAGGTAAATTCCACCAGGATTAACACACTTTAGGGAGCCACATGCTGACATGCTCTAGAAAAGAGGCAGCTTACTGTAAAACACAGACTGCAAAAGTATTGCCATTTCTAAAAAGAACAGAGGATTGGAGGAAACTACATCAAATTGGATCAACTGGGGGATTAGATCTCAAATGACATCTGATGGAAGATTCCGGATTCTGGATGGGAAATGTAGTATATCACCAGATGTAGAATTATTTCATGAATTCCAGTTTTCCTTTGGATCAGGACATAAGAAAATGTCACATATGAGCCTGGTTGTACACTGCTGAGAGCCACCATGTGTACACATGTACACAGCACCTCTGCCCACCAGCCCATGGCCCCACCTCACCGAGGGGTGACTATCCAAAACCACTCAATCTGACACTTTAAGGTGAAGATGAAGAAATAAAAATACACTGAAATCCATTTAGATTGGGCATATATATCCTAAAGAATTCTATGTGCTTTCTGAGTCTTGTAATTTAAAATTGTTTTATCTATTAAAAGATTTAGATTTATATCCTAACTTGAAATAGCCAATGTTCCAAATATATATGAGAACTTAATAATGATGTTTCATGGACCTTATCATTCAATGGGTGTTTATTTTCCCCCAAAACTCATATGTTGAAATCCTCATCCCTAGGAGGGAGAATTAATGAAGGAAACGCTTTGACATTATGTACATATCTGAAATTATCAATGCCAATCTCAATATCATGTATGGGAAAGGGGAGAGAGTAAGGAAGGAGTCAGGGGAAAACTCACTAAGTGCTGTATACACGTGTGTCCCTATCACTCTGAACTACATTATGATGTGAGACAACAATGCACCAACAAAAGTATATTAAAAATAGCAGAAAGAAAGAAAAAATTCTAACCCGGAATGTGATGGTATTAAGAGATGGGGCTTTGGGAAGGTAATTAGGTCATGATAAAGAGTTCTAGTTAATGGCACTAGTGCCCTTATCTGAAGAGAGTCCAGATCTGGTTCTTGACCTTGTCCATCTGAGGATACAATGAGAAGACATCCATCTGCAAAACAAATCTGACTTGTCTTGATCTTGGACTTTCCAGCCTCCAGAACTGTGAGAAATCAGTGTGCGTTTTGTAAGCCACCCTGTCTATGGTAACAAATGATAGTAGCCGGGACTAAGAGAGACCTTAGTTTGGATATTGGGACAGCCTATGTTCACTCTCTGTAGGCTGGTATCTGCTCCAAGGGTTATCTGCTGGTGTGGCCACATGCAGCCGATATGGCAGTTTCTACGTTCATCTTGCAGAATTATCTTTCTTTTTTCTCCAAAGTCATGGCCTCTGTGATGGGCATTTTGATAGGAATGCAATAATAAGTGAACTGAATACTTTGTTGCAAAGTACAATGAGTAATGGTGTTTTGATCAATTAAAACACATGTATAATTTCTAAAAGCTCTATTTTTGCTGGTAATATTTGCAAAAGACATCCATGCTCATTATAAATTGGTGGTACAGAAAAATAAAGTTCTTGTAAGAAACTTCAGTCTTAATGATCATACCATTCCTGGATCATCACTGGGTGAATATTTATTGTGCTCTCTAGGGATAAACACATGAACATATATTTCTTAAAAAACATAGAAAATAGGTTAATAAGCCAGGCATGGCGGTACACACCTGTAATACCAGTGTTTGGGAGGCTGAGACAGGAGGATCACAGGTTTGAGGATAGCACTCAATAATTTAGTGAGACCCTGTTTCAAAATAAAAAAGAAAAAGGGCTGGGGGTGTAGTTCAGTGGTAGAGTGCCCCTGGATTCAATTCCCAGTACCATAAAAAATTAAAAATAAGTTTAGAGTTCATACTACTTGTAACTTTTAAACTTATACTTTATCCATGTCATCAAATAGCTTTATAAATTTTAATAGATGATGGATATTCCTTGTTATGGAAATTATACCATATTTATGTTTGATATGTAGGGATGTAAGTCATTTCTCACTTGCTCTCTGCTTTGTAAATAATCTTGGGGTTAACACCTTTATTAATAAATAATTTTTATAGCTTTTGTTTTTCCTTATAATAAATTCCTAGAAGTAGAATTACTAAGGCAAATGTTATAGAAATTTTTAAGGTTTTTGATGCATATTGATAAGTTACTTATTAAAAGGATGTATCAGGTAACCTCACCAGTGACATAAATATCCACTTTCTCATAGCCTCTCAAGTACTGAATATTTTCATAAAAATAATTGCTTAAGTGATAGGCTAAAATAGGGCTGGTATTTAAAGTCCTCTTCTTTCCTTTGAACATAAGTTGAACTCAAGAAATATTTTTGTTGTCTACATGTATTTTTTCTTTTATACATCAACATTTCACATTTTACCAATTTTCCTACTGGCATATTCATCTCTTTCTTCTACATAGAAACATTTTCCTGTAGTAGGAACAATGACCCATGGTCTGTTATTTATGGTGTACCAATTTCCTCCAAGTGTGTGATTTTCAGATTTTGTTTTTGGAAGCCACTGTTGCATAAACATTTAAAAATTTTATGTGATCAAACCCATCAATCTTTTACTTTATGTTCTCTTTTCTTTATTTCTAAGCTTGGAAATGCTTTCCCTACTCGGAGACGGCTACTTATCTGAAACAACACATAAAACCTTGTTTTACAGCTGCTGCTATTTTTAGTGTCCTGTTCTGAAAGGGTGTGCCCTATGCACAGAGTGACAAGAGGAAGGTGTGAGAGAGGATCATTGGGGAGCTGTACCCTGAGGAGTAGATGCCAAAGCACTCACTTCTGGTTAGGCACTGAGGGCTTTTCTTTCTTTCTGATAACTACAAGCAGCAAGACTAATGAGAAGAAGAAAGATCAAATCGGCACACTTGAAATGAGTTTCCTTTGCAAGGGCTGCAAGTATCTGAGCATCCATACAAATTGAAATTGTGGCCTTTTCTGGGAGCCAGCTTCATGGCTGCCTTTCCTCCCAGTGATCTGCCCGTCTCTGCTGGCCCCTGTGTTTCCTTCCTATCTGCTAGGTATGAAGGGGAGGGAGGCAGTAAGGGCAGCATGGAGATGTAGCGCAGAGCTTGAGCTTTATCCTTTGTGAGCGAGGGGGAAGTCAGTCATTCTCTGTTTCTGTCTACCTTCACCTGCCCAGCTTTTCCTGAACTGAAAACCAGTGCACATGCTCATATGTTCCATTCACATTGAAATGCATCACAAACGTGAGTCATCATGTGATTGAGGGACAACGACCAAGAATGAAACTCGAGGGATCAACCAGAAAGAGCTGTGCTCGTGCTCTAGAATCTGAACCCTGAGACAGATGCTTGTCTGTGCCTCCCAGTGAGGGAAGGCCTTGCCCTGGCCAGTCACTGCAGTCGTCATCAAGATAAATAGGCCTTGGACGTGGTAGTAGTCATGATCAGAGTTCTTTGTGCCATAGGAGGTATTGCAGGATTTTACACATAATCAGAGAAAATAAGAATGGAGAAGAGAACAAATGTGTCATCTTAATTTTCTTTTTTTTTTCCAGTACCGGGGATTGAACCCAGGGGCGTTCTACCTCCGCGCTACAACCCCGACCCTATTTTTTTATACTTTATTTTGAAACTGGGTCTCACGAAGTTGTGGAGGGCCTCACTAGGGAGAGAGAGAGAGAGAGAGAGAGAGAGAGAGAGAGAGAGAGAGAGAAACAGGAAGAGAAAGAGAGAGAGAGAGCTGAGGCTGGCCGCGAACCCGGATCCTCCGGTCTCCGCCTCCCAAAGTACTGGGATTACAAGCGTGCGCCACCACGCCCGGCTGTTAATTTTCTTATGTTCCACTGAGATCAAGTAAGAGCTTTACATGTTCAACAAAGACAGTCTTTCCTCTCCTTCAGATGTGTTGTTTTGCTTTAGGCACAAACTTAAGACTGACAAGGGTCACAAGAATGGGAAATGGAGGTAGGTAGGTGAGTGCCCCCATCCATACCTACTGGAATCTGATATTAAGCACAAAAAATGTTCCTCATATACTTAGACCAGGCCATATATCTGGTTCTGCAGATGACAGATCTTTACTGAAATCGAAGGGTATGTTTAGGTCAGTCTAGTTCAAAGCAGAGATTCCCTGAAGGTTCCTACAGGGGCCTCTAAAAGCCAGAGCAATCATCCTTCATGGCTGCTGCTGGTGGGGACACTTCCCACAGCTGCTGGGCTCTTGTGTGAGTAGGGTAGCCGCTCCAGAGTGTGTGACAGTGGGAATTCCTCACTGTATTTCATGATGGTTCTCTTGACTTCTGAATCTAATCCCTCCCCCAGTCAAACCCAATGCCCTGGGTGCGTGGTAAGGGCTGAGATGTAGGTGAAGGAGAGTAGGCATGAGCCTTTTGCTTCTGAGAAGTGGTAACTGAAGAGAGAAAGAGGAGGCACGTAACTACATAATTTATTACATATATTGATTTGACCCAAGACAGTGAGAGAAGCTATAGGTCACCAGAACCCATAAGCTCTTGAAGAACACATGCTCCTTAACACTTTTATGCATGATTTATATCCTGCCTTTTTATGTCTTCATTCTTTTCTGTGTTTTCAAACCTCCATTGTCCTCTCTGACCTTTTTCATAGTGGAGCTGACTAGACTCCTGAAACTCTGTCTCTACCTACTGCTTACTTCATTTACAAATAGATTGCTTATTTTAATATCACTATCACAAAGCGAGAGCCCTGTTACCTGAGTAAGATAGAATGGAGTAATTCTAAACTAGCCCCAGACTTAGAACCACACTTAGTGTTGTCTCACTCTTCTTGGCTCGCCTTACTTTCTTTTGTGATCCCAGGAATGCACACTATTGCCCAATTCTGCAATTGTTTTTTCTGTCTCTCATGCCTGGTTCATCTCTACAATTCACCACAACTGTTATTTTAACTCCTCATGCTTTAATGTCTCCAACTCTCTACCATAGATCAGTAGATGATATTTCTCAGACTTTGCTGCATATTGACCTCATCTGCTTTGGTGGTATCACATTACATCAGAACCCCTAAGAGTGAGCATCAAGTTTCTGTATTTCTTTCTTTAGGCTCTTCAAGTGATTTAAACAGGCAGCAGGTAGGAGATCCATCAAACTAGAGCCTTGTTCTACAATGGTGTGCCTCAGACCAGCCGCACGGACAACTAACCTGGAGCTAGTTGAAGATGCAAAATTTCAGTCTCTCCGTGTCAATCCATTGAGTCTGAATCTGCATTTTAACAGCACTGTCATTTGATTTCTATGCACACTGAAGTATAAAAAGACTAAAGAACCTCTGCAGTCACTACATCATAAGAAGCAGTATCTCTTTTTCCATCCTCGTTTGCCAAAGATCATCAGGAATACATCAGAGTTAAACAACATTAGGTTTATTTAGCTTGTTCTAATGTGGAGAAATGCACATCAGAGGAGTCAGGTCTCTAGGTAAGAGGGAATTCTAAGAGGGAGGCATATTATTGGACTTGGTCTTGTGTTCTGTGATTTAAGAGATACAGGCTAGAGCCCACTTTGGTTCTCCCCATTTGTAGGGAAAAATCCTTTTCTGACAGCAGCCAATCCATATCCAGTCTCTGCTCCTTAAACTGAGGGCAAAGGCATTTTGGTGTCTGCTATGTGGAGCTGTAGGTGTGTCAGGAGCTTAGGATCCTGGATGACAACAGGCAGTTCCAAATCTTACAGCATGTAACTACTAGGCAGCCACAGCACGCTGTTGACATATACTAAGCATGTGGATCATGGTGTCGTAAAGCTTTTGTTTTGTTTTTGTAGCAATAACTTGAGACATTAAATGCTGCTCTCCAGCCTTGCCCTGACTGAGAGTGTCTGGGCTGAAAGGAGACTTTACCAATCCAAGGCAGCCAAAAGAGCTGGTGGCCTCGCTGTGTGTCCCTGTCTCTAAGGAGGTGACTTCACAGGGACTTAGAATGAGGAGGAGAGGTCTTCAGAAAGAACATTCGGGAAGGTGTTCAGACAGCGTTTGAGTTTGAGGACTCATTCTTTATCCCTTGCCACTTGGGAAAGGACCAGTGGGTACATTTTCCCAAACACTGTGGTGTTTCTGAATTTGGGGCTGAAGCCCAAGTTCTCCTGGTGATAATTCAGTGGTAGTTCCTGGAGATGAGCTCCAAGAGCCCCAGGAAAGCTTTTCAGGAAATGACAAAGTGTCAGAGTTGTTTAGGAGAGGCTAGTGGACATCTCAAGACCATCAACTCCTATTTCCAATGGGGACTAGATGGTGGGACAGGGAAATCCCATGTTTCCATGGACACATAAATGTAGTTAGGGCAGGCCTGGATCTTTAGGCAGCCCCATCGAGTCCCCTCCCTCAATAAAGGGATTTTGCACAAAGACTCTGGGGCAGTCCCCTTGCTAGGGGTGAGGTGTTGAACATGCCACACCAACCCTGTAGATCCCCGAGGTCAAAAGCTTTCATGGGTAGTACTCAGTTGAAGCACAGAATATGATACCTCAGAGTATGGCTCTTTGGCTTGCCAAGTGCTTTGAACTAAAGGATGTTGAAAGCTCAGAAGCAATGTCTCTTTTGACCTTTCCTGCCCTTCTTTCTCCTGGTCCCCTATCTTCCCCAGGACAGGTCATAGAAAATAGAATCAGCTCTCCCCTATGGTGGGTTATAGAAGCTAGAATCCCCTCTGTCAAAGCCAGGTATAAGATCTAGAACTGTTGCTCTTATTCACAACCACCTTCTTCTGTAAGAGAGGACCATAAAGAAATTCTCTGATTCACCTGTCTGAGAGTCGATCCTAAGACTCTTTCTAGGAGGGATCCTGCTGTGTACCAGGAGGAAGGGATGCCACACAGAGAGGCCAAAAAGAATCTGAATGGTCAGGCCTGGCTGTGTTTCCCTCTCATTCTATACCATTAGGTCTTATGTGGCTGCCTGTTCTTCATGGAAACTAAGCATAGACAGGTTTCCCTGGGTCTTTAATTCTAAAGGCTTCAATGGCACATAGAAATTAATTAAATAAATCTGTTACAACTTTCTCTTGCTAACCTGTCTTTTGTTATTGGCATGTCAGCTATGACCCTTATAAAGGGTAAATAAAGGTTTCACAGATTTTTGCCCCTACAGTAACCTGGAGATAAGTTGGAAAATCAAATACATCATTAGACCAGCTAAGAGACACAGCTCTGACCCCTTGGGGCTGTGCAACTGGCCATCATCAGAGAACCAGCATGGTCCAGATTAGCTCTGTTACAGAAGCCGATTACCCTTCCCTTTCTTCCAGTAGCAAAAGAAATGTAGTCATATCCCAGGAGGAGGGGAGGGGAGGGGGTAATCTTTCAGAGTGAGAAGCTATTGATGATAGAGAAGGAGAGCTGCTTCCCAATCAGGTACCACACAGCCTCACAGTGACTATGGCTTACCATTTTGGTCCCAGGTAAGATTCAGTGTCAAATACTATTATATATAATCCACAATGTTTGCATACCATTGCTGAATCAACTCTCAGACTGACTGATCATATGGTCAGATGCACATTTCTCTATAATGCCCATAAAAATATCCATGTAATTTTTGTCAAAAAATCATGCTGAAATCAAGACCCACTATCCCAAGACAAAGCTATGTGGGTGCCATCCTTGTTGACCTGGCTGGTTCCCAGGCATATTCCCTACCTTTGGTTAAGTGCTTGCAACACACTTAAAAGCTGTTTATCAGTGATGATTATAGTGACATTTATTGAGTTTTGCCCTACCCTGGGCACAGTGGCTCAGCACTTAACACTTATCCCATTTTATTTACTGTCTGGTCTCTAGGTGGGGACAGAGTCCCAGAAACTCTGGGCAGGGATTTTTAGCCAAGCTTGGAGACACAGGACCAGTAGCTGGGCTCTAGGACCTGGTGGAAGTTATAGCCTGTGGGGAAATGTCCTAATAGTGGCTAGTATTTCTATCAGGCTCCATATTCCGAGTCTCACTAGAGGATCACCCTGTGTCTCTGCCTTCTTTTTGGTTTATTTCACTACAATTTTGGTTTCTTCCTCGCTAGGATAATTTGTGATGACAGAAATGTGGTTTCATTTTCAAATGTCTCCCATGATCTTTCAGCTGTGTTTCCTTTTAGTGTCTTTGCAATGGACCAATTTGCTCACTTGAATTTTTTCAAATCTATTTTTAGCCAAGTCTAGGGAACATCTGATGATATTCAATATTCCCTTTCTTTATATGTTTTTTTCTCTTTAAATTAAAATTCCCTTGTTTCTAGTCTACCAGAGTGCCTCCAAATCTCATGAAATCACAAGGTCACAGGCTCACATTTTAACCTTCAGTGTGACTCGCCGTTCTACCTTTGAAAAGAAGATTCTTTCTACAAATGACATTCTGGTGAAGCCGAAAAGTCTGACAAGGGCCTTTAGATTTTGAGAGCCTGGACTCTAGGGTCAGCTGTGTGGTTTCAACAACTAGCTTCACGTGTGCCAGGTTTGAGACTTTTGGGGAGTCCCTTTGCCTTTCTGCACCCAAGTTTCACCGCCTGAAACATAGGAGTAAAACATTGCATCAACCTTATAGACTGGACCTTTTATATACGTCTGGCTGGACCTCAGATTTTGCTTCTAAAACCTTCAGCTGCATAGATGGGGCATACATTATCAAGGATAATCTTTACTTTGAGTCAACTGTAATGCAGGGTGTGGTAGTACACACCTGTAATCCTAGTACTTGGGAGCCTGAGACAGGAGGATCAGAAATTCAAATACAGCCTCAGCAACATAGAGAGTCTCTTAGCACCCTAGGAGATCCTCTTTCAAAACAAAAAATAAAAAAGGCTGAGGTATATAGCTCAGAGGTAGAATGCCTCTGAGTTCAATCCTTAGTATCACAAAAAGAAAAAAAAATCAACTGTATGTGTTACTCACATGTATAATAAGAGTCTTTCCTGATAACATCTAGGAAGACGTTTGACCAAAGAATTGGGCACCAGAGAATATCCAGGTTGACTCATAACATTAAGCATTCCAGGGTAGGTGTGAGTTCTCTTATTAGAGAGAGTCATAGGTGAGCCTCTGGGGAATTGGCATGTGAGCAGAGATCCAAATAAAGTTTTGTGTGTTCTGAGAACATATCCCTTGCTGTCCCTTTATTGTTTGGCTCAGAGAACACAGCAGATTTAGAAGTGAGGAAGGACTATGGACTATGTGAGTTTCATTTTCTTAGAAGCATATATTCAGCTCGGTTTGCCTGTCAGGTGTTGTGGATTTCAGGCCTGATGAACAGCTTTGCACACTGGGAAATTAAAAGAGAGTGGTAAATGACTGCCAAGCCTTGTCTTATTCTGTGTGGCATGTAAACTTGCACATTACTCTAATGAAAATGACATTTATGAATGCAGCCTTCTGTGAACTTTTAAAAGGCAGTGGTAATAAAATCGCTGCCTGGATTTTAGATAGGGTCTTTAACTTTGAAATGTGTAACAATATGCCAGGGCTGAAGAGGAACTAAAGCCAAGGTTTCTTTCCCTTCTAAGAATTCAACTTTGATATTAATGTTTTATGTCTTCACTAAATTAAAATCTGGAAAATTTTAGGAAACTTATCAAGGCTTGAAAAAATGGAAAGATATGTCATCTCCCGGGATTTTTTCTTTGGTGGAGGTTTGCAGACTAATTTTGTTCCTCCAAAGGAATCAAGATGGTGCCCACTGGATCTAATTTGAGCAAACGCTGATCTTTTTGAAATTACCCCTTTGAAAGGATCAACATCTTCAGCCTCAGTTGCCTGGAAGCTACGTTTTCCCTGAACCAATAGGATATGTTGAAGTTTGAAAGCAGAAGCTCCTCAGATATCATTGAATTGGGATGACCTCTAACTGTCCTCTTTGTTAACTGTTGTTAGACGTGTCTATAGTAGCATCTGTACATCAAATCATAAGCATTTGTTGATGTTGAACAGCATTCAATTAGTTGCTTTCAGAACATCTCAAGAATAAGACCCAACTCACCTTTGTCTTCCCTATTTTGTCACTTGATGCTGGCTGTCAGATCAACCCTTTACTTTTCAACAAAATCAATTGGTCTGCCTTCAAGATTTGATCCCATCAATTATACCCTCCATGAAGTTCCCATTTGCTTTGCAATTGGGCAAACAGACCACATAGCTCACACAGCGCCCTTCCAAGTGCTGTAAACACAATCAATAATTCCGTAGGCCTTGGCACTCAAGATGCTTCATTCTATGAAATAAAATGTGTTTTTATGTTAGTTCCCTAATTGCCATGGGAGCACCTGAATGATTTTCCTTTTGTGTTTTTGGTAAATATTGAGATAGTAGTTTTCTTCTAAGTTCTGCTTCTTAAGTGAAAGCTAGTAACTACGGGGACACCTGGAAGCCTGAATTGGGGCCTCTAATTTAATATTTCCAGGGGAAGTGCTACCTCTTCATTTAAAACTGGACTCACAAATCCATATTTCTTCTCCTTCTTTTCTTCTAAGTTTGACAAGAATGGCTCTTTCCAAACTCGGGCAGCAGCAAAGGCGAACCTCCTAAAGGAAATTATAGTGTGAGTGGGAGGAGAGGTGTGACAGTTATCAACACTCAATGTGACAAGAGCATCCATCACGTCTGCATGTAGGCCCAGGGCCTAGGGAGAGGGAAAAAGCAATAAAGCAAATAAAAGTGCAGAAGCTTACTTGACTATCAGTAAGCACAGTGGCTGTTAACCTCTCGCTGGAACCCTGGCTTCCAGAACTTGTCCTCCTCACACCTAGGTAGTCATCAGGTGCCTTCCTGGACCAAATGAAGTGTAAAACTCTGCTCCATCAGCACCTCCTTTGGATTCCCATTTTTATTTATTTTTTTGCATAGTAGAGATTTTTATGATCCTGTTTGGTAGTATGGATAATCATTGAATATTTTATTCAAGAACACGCTATTCCAGTTAATTTTGTTCTCCTTTAATCTTTTTAATTTTTAATTGTGGCAAAATACCTTAACATAAAATTTAGCATAACATTGTTTTTAATTGTGTAGCTTGGTAGCGTTAAGTAAATTCACAATGTTGTGCAACAGATCTCTAGAACTTTGACATCTGGTAAAACTGAAGCTCAATACCCACTGAATAGTAATTCAGTTGCTGGGAATGACCATTCTACTTTCTACTGCTATGGATGTGACTAGGTGAGATACCTCATATAAGTGGAATTATATAGTATTTTTTTTTCCTGTGACTTGTTTGTTGCACCTAGCATAACGTTCTCAAAGTTCATCTACTTCTTAGCATGTGATAGAATTTCCTTCCTCTTTCAGGCTAAATAATATTCCATTATGCCTATATTCCACCTTTCCTTTATTCTTCCATCAGTGGACCTGTGAGCTGCTTCTACCTGTTGGCTATTGTGAATAATGATGCAATGAGCATGGATGTATCTTTTGGGTTCTTTTTTTTTTGCCCAAATATGCTCCAATTGTTTGAGGAACATGTCATATAAAACCTATAGAAGTTGCTTGTTTATAATATAATATTTTGGAATTTATGCAAAATAACTTGCAGTAGAAAGGCTTTAAACATGAAGGGGGTGGGGAGATAAGACAAAAACATGTAGTTCAAAGGTATCCTTTGCCTAACTGAAGAAAAATAAAAGACAGTTGTGAAGAAATCTGATCTTTTGGGATTCTTCTTCCATGGGCCTCACTGGGGTAAAGAGAGAATGATTAGGCAAGGAGGGAAGTGGTGGGCACTGCTTATTTGACACAGCCCCCTCACTGAGGATCATCATTTCCCTCCCAACTGATCACCCCACTCACCATCGGAATCACACAGTACTTTAAACATCACTCCAAAACACACAAAAGCTCTGTGGTCCCTCTGCCTACAAAATAAAATTCACTATCTTTATTTGAAAATCTGCATCTCTATTGTGTGGCCCAGAATTTGTTTTCTGATTTTATCCTCCACTCTTGATTCTATGGAGGCTGAATGGGGCAGATTTAGCTATTTGATCTGGGGTTTTATCTCCAGACTGACAACCTTATAGTTGTGTGTGATCTTGAGCTACCTATTTGGCTCCTTGAAATTCTGTATATGTAAAACAGAAATGACATCACCTACCTCAGTTGGGCAGATTAAATAAAATTAAATAGGATAATGTTTGTTAAAAATATCATTTAGAAAATTAACAAAAGGAACATTTCTGTTCTGAATTTATCTCTTTGTCATGCATTATACTGATCCAATCATCCAATGACTGCTAAATTCCCTAGCTCTGAATTTGCTCATATCCTCCCCTTATCATGTAAAACATCCATCTGTTTTCCACCATTCAAACCTTACACATTTCACAGGGCTCAGATCAGGTGCTAATTACTACATGGAAACTTTCTGGATGCATCTTAAAAGTGACAGGCACCTTGTCAAAGAAATAATCTTGTACTGCTTGTAAAAGTAAATTTATTCAGTACCAAAGTCGTTATTTCTCCTTCTCTGTGCCACATGACCAAGTCAATCCAATAGAGCTTAAGTTTTATTTAATTCAAGTCAAACTTACCTATATTCTCCCTAGTGTGTGTCTGAAATATGGGGGGCTTTGTGGATAAGGAGAGAAAAGATATGAGGGCCAACCATTGCCCATTCTGGAGTCTCCTACTCCTGGGTCAAGGTAAGATATTTCAGTGGTTGAAGAGTTCTCTCTGGGAATTGATGTCGCTGGAGATGAGTGTGATATTAACAAGCTCTAGCACCATGACCTGGCTGCAGTGGTTTTTCTGAATTTGTGGTTTGGTGTTTTCATGCAAGGGAGATAAAAAGTTTGAATTGGATCGTAAAGTATCATCTTGGACAAACAAGTGTGTCTAGCTGGAGACCTTCCCTACCCCTCTGCAGCTCCTTGTGTTCTCTCCCCCACACCTCCAATATTTCCATTCAAAGCAGGCTTGGTCCAGACTGGTCTTCACCCAGGGAGGGCTGTTGTACCAGAGGAATGACCATTCTTTTGGTATACCCAGGAATGTCACCCAATTTAGTGCCATTGTTCTGAGGGCTGAAACTAGTATCATTTCTTTCTTCCTTCACTGAATTCACTTTTTAATGATCCCTACCCTCAGGATCAGGATCAGGATCAGATTATTATTGGCTATTTTATCTTGATGGAGAGCAATCACAGCATTCACGTGGCTAAGTTCTACTGATAAGCATAAAGTTACCTCTGATTTCATGTACAATTATGATTCATAATCCTTCAATGTCTAAACCCAATTTTTTTGGCAGTTTTTAAAATTTCTCTTACAGGGACAGAGTCATAACAAAATTCTGGGGAAAATTTCTCATACTTGGGTTGATACTTTGATTTTTTTAAATTATAACCCCCAAATAAGATAAGCATCAAATAATTTAAAATAGATTTTCTTCATATTTAGTAAGCGTAAGAAGTAGGAGTGGTTTTAGTGATCTTCCTGTTTCCATCTCATCAAGCTTTCTATCATGACTTGACCATCTATAGTAACTGCCTCTGGCTCTACTTACCTTTCTTGTGGTGGGGGAATTGGTTCCTCTGGAAAGTAGATGCCAAGATGGAGTTATAAATGCTGGAGGTCAAATGGGGGAAATAAATGTGCGGTGGGACAGAGGAAGCCCTCAGGTTGTGATGAAGATATGATACCTATCAACAGGGATAGAAAGCAGGGAAACTGTCAGGAGGGCTCTCACACTGCCTCCTGTAGCTCTCAGGGGGTCCTGGCCAGTCTCATGGGAGCTCTAATATAAGGATTGTCTATAGAGGAATCTCATCCTGGTCTGAAATGCACGGGTTAAACTGTCACCCAATTTAGTGCCATTGTTCTGAGGCCTGAAACTAGTATCATTTCTTTCTTCCTTCACTAAATTCACTTTTAAATGATCCCTACCTTCAGTTTGCAACTCTTCTGAAATCAGTGGCTTTCATAATGATGTGATGCAAATCCTTATATCTGAGGGACACAAGCCTCTAGTGATCATCACTTTCTCATACATGGGTCACTGCATTTATTTACTTACAGTCACAATTGGGCAAGAGTATCAAGGGACACCCACATGGAGTCGCATGAGTTCCACACCTATCCCTTGCTTCTCTACTGTGTGGTAATGGTTCTATCTTGTCTTCCTCTTCTGGGTCACTTGTGAGTGAAAGACAGTGAAGCCACATTTGTTGGCTACTCTTTGAAAATAAGGAACCTGATTCAGTCAGCATTCTTACTGCTGTGATCCAAAATTCCTGATGACCATAACTTAGAGGAAGAAGTTTTATTTGCTCATAGTTCTGGAGGTTTCAGTCCATGTTAGGCTGGGTGAAGACTGCGGAGCTCAGAGCATGGTGGTGGGAAGCAGAGAGAGCACAAGTGGAGGGACTCTGCTCTCACATCTTGGAGGCCAGAAGCAGAACAAGCAAGGGGAGGAGGGACTGTGTATAGTCCCCAAGGCCACAGCCCCAGGGATTCCTCCTTAGCAACCAAGCCCTGCCTCCAACATGGCTGCCTTGTCTAAAATGTGAAGTCTGGAGGACATTCTAAATCAAACCATAACAGAGTCTAACATGCCTTGGATAGATTACAATTTAGCAGCGCTCTTCCTATTTCCCTATCAGTGGGAAGCCCCTAACCCCACTGGATCCAGGATCTCTAATCATGCAGAACACAAAGTTGTAAGGATGGAAAACACACAATTCCCAGTAGATCATTGGGAAATGTGATAATTTCTGTTTCTACCCCTTGGCTCCTGTACCCATGTATTTTTCTTGTTGGGGGAATGACACAAGACAGAAGGCTCTAATGCAATGTATGTGTTGACTCTTAGAAGACAACGCACACTGTTTGCAGGGTGCTGCTGACTCTCAGCTGGCATCTCAGCTCCACTTTCGATAGGCCATTCCAATGTTTTATCAGATCACCTGCTTCTAGATGCTATAGTTTCAGTACGTGTGATTAATTGTCCTCAATATGAGAGGTTTTATTCCAGAGACTAACAATCTAATGTGTGAACTATTCCAATTTCCAAGTATGTCAGTGACAATCAGGCAAGTAGAGACTGGGGAAATAACCACAGAGTGAGAATGAGATCATAGGTTCAATAGATAAACCTTAAGCCAGATGTGATAATGTCTTCATTTGCAACATGGCTCCTATATCGCCATATTTTAAGAGGGGGCTATGACAATGTTTTCAAGAATTCTGGAGTCAATGTTTTTGAGAGCCCGTGTATTTTGAGAGCCCATTCAGAACTTAGGTCCAGTACCCCTAAAAGTGTCTGGGTTTTCATCTTTCTTTGATGCAGTTTTCTGAGTAATGGCTGCAGGACTCCTTGTGGAGGTATAGGGAAATCATTACAGTGAACACGTTCTTCGATGTTGTATGATATTCTTCTTGGGGACTTGTCAACTCTTTTCGGTTTCTGGGTGTTACTGACCCAGTTCTGGGAAGTGAGCAAGGGATTGTTTATCTGGGAATGTTTTCATTTCTCCTTCATGTATTGGCAATATAAAAATGTTCAGAGGTGAAATTGTTGAAATTGTGAACCCGAATAAATCTTTTTTCCTCTAAGTTATTCTTGTCAGGTGCTTTGGTCACAGTGGAGGATAGTATAACTGGGTATAGAATTCTTGATTGACAATCTTTTTCCCTCAACACTTTGAATATGTCATCTCACTATATTCTTTCCTTCAGGATTCCTGATGAGAAATCAGAGATTACCTTGTTGAAGATCCCTTTTATTTGTTAAGTTTGTTCTCTCTTTTTGCTTTCAAGACTATCCATGCTTTTGCTTTGTGATTAATGACATGTCTTCTGTGGATTTCTTTGAGTTATACTATTTGAACATTATTATGGTTCTTGAATGTTCAGAATATTGCTTGCTGTTAAGTTTGGGAGTTTTTTGGTCATTAGTTTTTCAAATTTTGTTTCTTCCCTTTTCTCACCTCTCATTTGTGTACTCCCATTATGTGCATGTTGGTATGCTGATGGCATCCCATAGCTCAAGGCCCTGTTTATTTTTCTTCGTAATTTTTCTTTCTGTTCCTCAATCTGGAAATCTCCATTGACCTTTCTTCAAGTTGGATGATTCTTCTGCCAGTCATTTTCCCATCGCTGTGACCAAAACACCTGACAAGAACAATGTAGAGGATGAAAGGTTTATTGGGGCTCAAGATTTCAGAGGTTTCGATCCATAGGGCTGGCTCATGGTGGTGGTGGCAGTGTGCTTGGAAGGATGTTGCTCTCACATCATGGAGGCTGGAGGCAGAGAGCGAGCCAAGGGAGGGGGTGAGGGACTTATATAATCTCCAAGGCCACACCCCCAGTGACCTACCTCCTCCATCCACACCCTGGCTGCCTACATTACCACCCAATAAATCCATTAACCCATCAATTGATTTATTCACCTGCATGATTCAATTATTTTACCTCTGAAAATGTGCACATGGCCAATACATGAGATTTTTAGGAAATGTTCTATATCCAAACCATAATCATTTCAGCAATTATACTTTTCAGCTTCATAATTTCTGTATTTTTATCATTTATATCTCTACTGGTTGAGACGTCATTATCATGTCTTTAAAACATTAAAATAACTAATTTTAAGTGTTTGTCTAGTAACTCTATGGTCTGAGATTGCTCAGGAACATTGACTGTTTTTTCCTGTGCATAAGGCAATAATTTTCTTATTTTGTTGCATGGATCTCAAATTTTTGGTTAAACTAGGACATTTAAAATAATATAAAGTAGCAATTCTGGAAATTAGGTTCTCTCCTCTTCCCCAGGGTTTACTGTTATTGTAGTTTGCTTTTATTATTTTGTTGCTTTTGCTTTGTTTAGTCACTTTACTGAACTAATTATTTAAATCCTGTTTTCTTAGTCAGGTGTGGCCACAAAAGTCTCTGCTTGATTAGCTTAGTGGCTCACTCATGACTTCACAAAGGTTTCCTTAAATTTCTGGAAGCAATAAATCTCCAGGCCTTTGCTAAGGGTCTTTGTGGGCTCTGAGGCATGTTTCAGGCAGGAAATTTACAACTCTTATCCTAAGCCTTGATTTCATCCTTGCAAAGAGCCTCAAAATCTTCTAGAGGTGAGACTGTAAGAACTTTTCAGGTGTTTCCTGGGTATGCACATAGCACTATACAGGTGCATGGTCTTTCAAATTCCCTGAAAATGTTGGAACTTTTCAAAGCTTATATAGACAACCAACTCTCCAAGTTTTCCTTTCAAGTGTTTTTGGTTAGCTTGTTTGCTCCACCATTTTCCCTGCTACAGACAACTGTGATTAAACAATTGTGCTGTTGTTTTTAAACCCTTAGGAAAATGCTGCTCATACTGAGTGTGTTCTGATTAAGGTCAAAGATAGACAAGCCCTGAAAATGGAGTTTCCCAGGGAACTGCCAGAGAGGTTAAATAATGGCAATTTTGTGGGAGTAAGGCATAAGAGGAGGGCCAAACACATTCTACCCCTTCCAGTGGTTGCTAGTTTTCTGATTATCAATATGACTGTGGAGATGATGGTTTTCAAGGCTCTCACAGAACTGGGGAAGACAGAGGTAGGATTAACAAAATAGGTAAAAAGGAGACATGAGTCAGGGGTGGCAGCACATGCCTGTAATCCCAGTACTTGGGAGGATGAGATAAAAGATTTGTAGGTTTCAGGTCAGACTCAGCAACGTAGCAAGGTAGCAAGGCTCTCAGTAACTTAGCAAGATCCTGTTTCTGAAAAAAAATTAAATATGGCTGTTTCAAAAATAAAAAATAGAATAAGGTTGGGGTGTAGCTCAGAGGTAGAATGTCCTTGGTATCAATACCTAGCACCACACACACAAAAAAAAGAATAAAAGAAAAAAAAAAAATATATATATATATATATATAGAGAGAGAGAGAGAGAGAGAGACATGAAGGAACAACAAGGAAATAAAATTTTAATTCAGATGTTTCATATACTATTTCAGGCCTGCCTGACATTCCACAAGCCAGTTTATCTCCCATAAGTGTCACTCCAAAATTTCTGGGAAATATGTAAATCTAACTGGCACACTGTTATTTATTTTAGTGCTGGTGGTTGAACCCAGGGGCATTCTACCTTTGAGCTACACCCCCAGCCCTATTTTATTTTTTATTTTAGAAACAGGGTCTTGTTAAGTTTCTGAGGATCTTGCTAAGTAACTGAGACTGGCCTCAAATCTGCATTCTTCCTGTCTTAGCCTCCCAAGTACTGGGATTGCAGGCATGCACTACTTTGCCTTGCTAGTGTACTGTTAATTAAACCTCCCCTAATAAGTGCTTTTAGCAAAGAGAACTATGCTATTTTGAGAAACCTATAATGTACGGGATATTTCAGCATTACATTTTAAAAAAACAGTGGACACCATGTCAGCGTAAGGACCCTGAGAGTGATCAGACCACCATAAACTCTCTTGAGATCACCAGGATGATGTCATTGCCATGAACCTTCCCACACCTGCCCTTTACCAAGTGTCTTTTTTTTGTGTGTGTGGTACCGGGGATTGAACCCAGGGGCGTTCTACCTCCGCGCTACACCCCCGGCCCTATTTTTTAGACTTTATTTTGAAACTGGGTCTCAGGAAGTTGCGGAGGGCCTCACTAAGTAGGAAGAGAGAGAGACAGGGAGAGAGAGAGAGAGAGAGAGAGAGAGCGAGAGCTGAGGCTGGCTGCGAACCCAGATCCTCCGGTCTCCACCTCCCAAAGTACTGGGATTACAAGCGTGCGCCACCAAGCCCGGCTCACCACATGTCTTTTAAAAGAGGGGCAGGGAACCCCCAAAATGCATCTCTCATTCTTGAGATGGCCCACATTCTTTCTTGACTGTACATTCCCTGCTTTTCTAAATAAATCTCTGTTCCTCTACTGACATGGGCTAACTTTGCTTTCTGTCATGCATGTCAAGGGCCCTACTGGTCCTGAGTCCAGGTTCCCCCTCTTTCTGGGAGAATTTCTCTGGAAACTTCTCTGGACCCATTTCCAGAGATATCTCCTCTCCTATGACAAGGGAAATGGAAATAGGATAAGTTAAACTGACACAGGACTTGTGTTTTCCCACCCAAATTCAACCACTTTGTAAGGAAGTGCTTTCTGGGTTACTGCAAATATTGGATTAATTTTAAGACTTCTGAAAAAGTTCAACTTTTTTTTTAGTATTCTCATTGTTTGATAGATATAAGGAATTCCAGAGGTTTTTAATCCCAACATTCCCACTGATATCACTTAGTGATCTTACATTTTGCCTGTTTTTTTTAAGGATCTTCCCATTTCTCTCACCCCTTGGCATACTGTGACTGTCAGTAAGGGCTGTAGGAGGCTCCTTGGGTTTTGACGACACTGATGATAATTGAGGCCTCTGGTCCTCTGGTAATTAAGAATTCTAACAATGAGTAGCTGACACAGAATAAGCCCTTAGTAGGTAGTAGCTGTAATTATTAGAATTCATCCCTCAGTCTTAGCAGCTGACTTGACCTGCTATGAAATAAACATCATTATAGACTTAAAAAGACAAATAGACCTGCTTCTGACCACATGTGTACACCTGCTTGTATCAGCATTCATCGATTTCTCCTAATGCTGTGGAGTTCATGATCCTGCTTTTCTGCTGGGACCAATATCTCCACTTCTACCATGGATCTCATTCATGAGCTTTCTCAAGGCTCTTTTTTATTGATGACACACTTTGTCATCTTATCTGAAAGCTCTGTCACAATCTGGGCTCTATCCCAGCAGAATTTAAATGTGCTTAATACCTTCTATTTGTAAGAAGCCTTCTCTGCACGTCACATGAACTCTGGGTCTATGAGTTGATCTCATTCACACAATGGATTTCTACATTTGCTAGGTACTTTTCCCACCTTCTTCTCATTCACGTTGTCTTGTATCCTAGCTTCTATCCCTCTGCTTACACTTCTGTGCAGGTGGTCAATGACTTTCAAGTCATGAAATCCAATGTATTTTTCTCACTTGGCATAGTATCCTCATAGCAGTATTAAATGTTTATATACTTATGCAAATGTTCAATAGGAGACCTTAATATAATCTACAGAGAAGCATGATCAGATTTGATGCTTATAAATTTCACTCTGGCTTGTGTTTTAGTGAGTGGATTGAAGGTAGAAAAGAAGGCTATTGTAGACAAATTAAGAATTTCCTTTAATTTTGTGACTCAAAATTTCCTAAATTTGCTCCTCTGGCAGCTCTTTCTCAGGTGAGTTTTCAGGTTCATCTTCCTCTACAGACTGTTGGATACTGGTTTTCTTCAAGTATTCATTCTAAGATTCTTTTAAATCTATGGTCAGGTGATCTCTTTACTATCATGACTTCAATAACCAGTTTTATGTATTTAAATTTTACAGTTATTTATCCAGAACAGACATCTCTTCTGAACTGAGGACCCACATATTCAACTGTGTATCTATGTATGAGTAACTGTGTATCTATGTATGTATGGGTAACTGTGTAACTATGTATCTTCCATTGGATATCACAAAAGTATCTCAAATTCACCATACCCTACACCTAACTTAGGGTCTCTCTCATCTGTTTTTCCTCTGGTGTTTATGTCTAAGCAAAATGTATCATCTATTTAAATACATAAGTGTGAGACATGGAGTTATCTTTGACTTTCCCACTCACTTCCATAACCAGTAACCCAATAAGACCTGTTTGATCTATCTCCTTCCTAATTATCCATTTCTTTTCCATGTACTCAATGATCCTAGTTCAAACCATCAGTATTTCTCTCTTAAGCTACTCCTGTGAATTCTTAATTTGTCTACAATAGCCTTCTTTTCAACCTTCAATCCACTCACTAAAACACAAGCCAGAGTGAAATTTATAAGCATCAAATCTGATCATGCTTCTCTGAAGATTATATTAAGGTCTCCTATTGAACATTTGCATAAGTATATAAATCTGCATTCTAACATTCAAGATATTTGTGTACACACATTATATGTGTTTCTTCCTACTAGATGTGACATCTGTTGGGACAGGGGCCCAACTGTGGCTTCTAAATATGTCAGTATTGTCATATTTAGACAATACATTTAGAAATCAGGAAGAGTTTGGAAGATTTTGGAGGAACGAATGACTGAATGAGTGTACAAATAAATCTGCAGACTAAAGTTAGCATTTAACCTATCACCTGGCTTTCTTTCTTTTTTTTTTTTTGCGGTATGGGGATTGAATCCAGGGACATTGTACCTCCAAGCTACACCCCCAGCCCTATTTTTTATTCTTATTTTGAAACAGGGTTTCACTAAGTTGCGGAGGGCCTCACTGAGTAGCTAAGGCTGGCCATGAACCCAGATCCTCCTGTCTCAGCCTCCCAAGTACTGGGATTACAAGCATGCATGTGATAGTTAATCTAATTTGTCAACTTGACCGGATCATGACACACCTGAGATTATGTGACTTTGGGTGTGTCAATAAGACATTTGGTTTATGTAACAGCAGATTAAACAGAAAGTCCTGTCCTAAATGTAGGCAGCAGGGTTCTGATAGGTGCAGGACTTAGATAAAAGAAGGAGACAGTGGCGTAGAGGGATGCACGACTCTTTCCGAAGAAAATGCATCTGCTCTCGTCTGAGATCGTCGGCCTCCAACTTCGCCGTTTCTCTGAAGAGCTTCTTGATCTTCTGCTCTCGTCTGAGATGGTCGGCCTCCAGCCCTTCAAACTGAAACTTCACCATCGTTTCTCCGAAGAGCTTGCTGATCTTCACATCTTGGACTGGGACTGAATTAGTGGTTGCTCCGATCCTGACTCCAGCTCTTAGACCGCTCGACCAGCTACTGGTTCCTCTGACTCTCCACGTGCAGTCAGAACTTGGGACTACATTGCTTCAAACTGTAAGCTGATTTGATAAATCCCTTTTTCCATATACTCATTCTGTGAATTCTGTTAGTCTAGTGAACCCTGGCCAATACAGTGCGCCACCACGCCCAGCTTCACCTGGCTTTCCATATGAAATTCTTGGCATTTTTATATAGCTAGATGGTCATAATGTGCCAAACTTTATCTGAAGACTCTAACCTTTGGAGCCATGATGGTTAATTTCTTTTCCACTGTGGTAGATTCAAATATTGCTCCCAATTCTTCAGTATTTTGTTGTAAATTATGTACCTTTGCCATTAAGCTTGGCAGTACCCTCCTACTATGGGAAAAATGAGTTTTCCTGCTCCATTGACATTGTTTTTTGTCATGATTTGGATTTGAAATGTTCCCCCAGACTTCAGGTAGTAAATGTTGGAGGCAGGACTTGGTTGCCGGCAAGGGGTCCCTGATGGTATGGCCTTGAGGACTACATATGCCCCTTGCCCCTTCCTCTTGCTCTTTCTGCTTCTTGCCTCCATGATGTCAGAGCAGCATCCCCCTGTTCACCCTGCGGCCGCCACTGCCATTGATGTTTCTGAGCAAAGCCAAGTCACTTATCTCTTGTCCAGGAAGCAAGAGAGAGTGAAGGAGGAGCTGAGATCCTAATGTCTACTTAAAAGACACACCCCAATGAACTAAAGATCTCCCGCTATGCTCCACATCTCAAAGGCTCCACTACCTTCCAAAGGTTCTACCGTAAGGACCACGCCTTTAACCCTGAGGCTTTGGGAGAACGTTTAAGATCCAAACTATAGCAGCATGGTTAAAACAAATATGGGGCATCACATCAGAACCCAACGAAAAAATTTACCAACAAAAGTATAAAAAAGTTCATTTAACCATAAAGAAGAAAAATTATGTCCTTTGCAAGAAAATGGATGGAACTAGAGAATATTATGCTGAGATCAGCCAGTCCTAGAAAGTCAAGGGTCATATGTTTTATTCTTGTATGTGGAAGCTAGAGAGAAAATAGGGGAAAAAAGGGACTTCAGTTAAATGGGGAGAGAGAGACCAATAAAATAGTGGAAGGGGACTGGGGGAGGGATGGGAAGAGGGGGAAAAGGTTGCATAAGGAAGGGAAAAGTTCACATAAGGTTATACCCATATATGAAAGCATCACTATCTCACTAACACGTATGGGGAAGAAGGAGTGGGGAGTGGGTGGGGTGCAGAGGGGATTACACCAAGAGCTGTGTGCATATATGTTTTTATCACTTTGAATCTCACTATGAGGCACCATTACAATGCATTAATAAAATTATTTTTAAAAAGTTTACTGACAATGAGGTATGAAATTTCCTATTTTCTTTTTATGGCAATTCTGCTTCTTTATCAGTCTGGTGGATAATTAGCAGTATTTTTTTTTTTTTTTTACCTCCTCTGCAGTTGTTCTCTCAGTTCCTAGTGTAACTGAGAAAGTTAGAACTCTATTTTGACATGAATTCTCAAAGGGCTTTTCAGGTCTGATAAGGTCTCATCCTCTAATTAATTAGCATCCCTGTGAAATACTACAATTAGATGAGAAACTAACATTGCAAATTCCCTTTCTGCATCTGCTTGTTAGCTAGAACGTAGATCATTCCTCAGATCTGATTCATAATTATTTGCCAAACTCCACTTTACCTGCTGGAGACAAATGGGCATGTTTCTTTATTGAATCACTAGTTAAAAATGGAGTACCGAGTACTGGGAAATGAAGATTTTAAAGCTTCATCTGTATTGAGAAAAAAAAAACCCATGAAGAAAAATGTATCTGCTTTAGTGAAAACACGTGTTTTATCATCAAATTAGCTTTTTACTTTCTTTTCTTTTTTTATTGGTGCATTATAATCATACATCTTGATGAAGTTCGGGGTGGTAGAGGCATACATGCACCCATCACTCATTTAGCCTTCTCCCAATTCCCACCCCATTCCCTCCCCCTTCTTGCCTTCTCTTGCCCAGCATAGTGATTGACTTTGATAAGTCTGTGTATGTACATCATGTCCACTGAGGTGTTTCCCTCTTCCCCCTCCCATCTCCCTCTGTTAGGTCTCCTTCTTTACTCATCTAAGGTTTCTCCTTCTTTGTCTGGAATTCCTCCTATGTCTCATTTTTTCCCTAATTTCCCCATATTCTGGAGAACATCCTACTTTTCAATTTTTGTGACCGAGTAGGCTCACTTAGCATAATGTTCTCTAATTCCATCCATTTCCCTGCAAATGACATAATTTTGTTTTTCTTTATGGCTGAGTAGAATTTCATTGTGTATATATCCCATAGTTTTGTAATCTATTCATCTGTAATGGACATCTTGGCTGGTTCCATAGTTTGGCAACTGTGAATTCTGCAGCTATAAACATAGATGGACATACATTAGTCTGGTAGTTTGGTTTCCATTCTTTTGGGTAGATACCTAGCAGGGGTATTGTTGGGTTATTTGGTAGGTTCATTCCCACTCTTCTGAGGATCCTCCACACTGTTTTCCAAAATGGTTGCACTAATTTGCAATCCCACCAACAATATATTAAAGTTCCTACTTCTCCACATCCTCTCCAGCATTTGTTGTTGTTTGTGCTTTTAATGATTGCCATTCTAATTTGGGTTAGGTGAGATCTCAGGGTAGTTTTGATTTGCATCTCTCTGATTGCTAATGATGTTGAACATTTTTTCATATATTTATTGGCCATTTGTATTTCTTCTATTGTGAAGTGTCTGTTTAGTTCACTTGCCCATTTTGATTTTCTTGAAGTATTGATTTATTCTCTGTTTTGCATCAGCTTTTTAGACAGAGAATCATTTATTAAGAGAGGATATGCAAAAAGAATCTTGGCATGATAGACAAGAGATGACAAATAGCAACTCTCTGTCAAGATACAAGATGGTGGTGGAAATTGTATTATTTGGGACAAGAGTTGAAGGGACACTTTTAGTAACTTATAAATTATATATTTATACTATATGAACATGCTCTAAAATATTTATATGTATATTTTTTATTTTGGTACTGCGGATTGAACCTAGAGGCATTGAATGTCCAAGATGTACCCCCAGCCTTTTTAAAAAAATTTAAAATTTGAAACAGGGTCTCAATAAGTTGGTGAGGATCTCAATAAGTTCCTGAGGCTTTCCTCAAACCTGAGATCCTCCTGTCTCAGTCTCCCAAGTACTGGGATTACAGGCATGCAATATCACTCCTGGCTATATGTGTTTTTAAATATAAATACTATTTTAGAATTATACAAATGTATTCCTTCTTTAAAATTATATAGAATTTAATATAACGTTATGTAAAGTTTATGACTTAGAGTCCAAAGTAACTTTGGGTTGTTCATGTAGACTTTGTGAACTTTGCATGAATTAGATAGATCTTATGCTTAGGATAGTAGCCAGTACCTTATGATAGTTAGTAAAACAGCATTTGAAGCAATAGTGTTTAGGTGAGGTACAGTCTTGACCCTCAGAGCCACACCTGTTGTATGTCTCTTTTGACTTTGCTGCTGATAGCTATTGCTTCCTCTGAGGTGACACTGCAATTGATGTTTAAATGCTGTGCTGTTGTTACTGGGGATGAGAACAAGCAAGGAAATAGGTGATTTATTTACCTGATCTCATTGACAAGCAGCTGGCTTGTTACTATTTTCATAAAAAGGAGAAATATGGGCATAATTCTTTTGGAGCTCTACATTCAGTCAAATCCTTCACATTGTTGTGAAACAGCTCATTTCCTAGTAGATTGAGGTAATTTCAAATTGTATCCATTTTTTTACCATTTTGGATAAGCAAACCTTGAGAAAGTCCTATTTCAGAAAACATCCTAAAATGGAAATCTGTATTTCCAATGGGCAGGAAGAAGTATACATATTCAATTGAATTTTAAACTGAATATTTAATTCAGTTCCCAGTTCTTAGCATTTTAAGACTGTTTTGAACACCCAGATTTATTTGTTCATGGGCAAGTGGGGAAAGTTAGGGGGTGGCTGACTCTAGGAGCGATATAATTAGCTAATGGAACGGAAGTGCTCTCTATGTTAACTGCCATTGATGGATTTTAAGCTGGGGTTATAAGAAAACCCCTTTATAGGTATTTTGCTGCCTCCGCCATACTGCCTTTCATTTCTTTCATGTGACCTTGACAGCCTTTCTTTCTCATCCTTATCCAATTAATTTTGTCATTACATTGGTGATCTGCTTGCATGAAATTTATTTTTTTAATGACTTGGTAGATTAATTTGGAAGAACAGAGTACATTACTTTTCCTGTTGAGTAAGTAGAAAATGAGGTCAGCAGTAGAAGTCTTTGCTGGCTTAGTCCTGTGCCCTGTGAACCCAGGATGCTCTGTTCTCAGACTCAGGAGAGTGATCTTGCCCCTTACTCTGGAAAAGCTGGAGTATATACATCACCACTCTCAGCTCTAGAGCATCAGCTCAGCCAATGTGATAGAGAAGCTGGAAGGTCCGGTTCCTTTTATATTGCAGTGGTCCTCCTTTCCCCAGGCACTCAATTACTGAAATTACAGAGTTAGCAGTGACTTTTCAATTTCAGAAAGCTAATTGAATGTAGTCTTGTGAGATGTAAGACCTGTTATGCTCCAGGGAAACCCTCCCAATTCCATTGAGATTTTGTAACCAACTCAGACATAGCTGCAGTGGAAGCAGTAGAGGGGAGGGAATTCAGTGAGGATTTGTTGTTGTCCTTGAACTTCCTGCATTTGGTTAACAGTAAACTAGGTCTTCAAGCCTACTATAGGATCTTACTTGTTGATAAGTTTGATGTTAATATCTATGATCAGACTGATGTTAATGCTGAAGATGGTATATCGCCAGTAGATGGGACAACACTGGAGCTCCTAGCAGTATCGTAACAAGTTTGGACTGTCATAACAAAACATATAACCTGGACACCATAAACAACAAATGTTTATTTCTCCTTGTTTGGGAAACTGGGATGTCTGAGATAAGGGTGTCAACAGGTTGATATGTGTTGAGGGCCCTCATCTGAGTTGTGGGCCACAGATTTTTCATTGTATCCTCATGCAGCTGCAAACGAGCTTGGCTAGCTGTCAGGCCTCCTCTTATAAGGGCACTACCAACACCATTCATAGCAATTCCATTATCATAAACTTGTTACCTCCCAAATGCCCACCTTCCAAATGCTATCACATTGTGGTTAGGGTTAGACATATGATTTTTGGGAAAACACAAACATTAAGTCCATTACAAAGAAGAAAAAACAACAGGAAACTTTTAAAGTCTCAAGTGGTATTTTGTAAAGGCATACATGTGTATTCACACACATGTTGTAAGAGATGATTTTATTCAGGTGGGAATAGGAATTCAATAATGGAATCTTCCAGTCAAAAACAGTAATGACTGACCCGTGCACCTCTCAGCTCTTCTAATCATATGGCTTTGACCAAGACAACCTTAATGTTTACCTTGGCTGGTTAAAGTTTAAACAGGTTTCTTCCTAAATATAGACCCTGATCTCCCTTCTCTTAGAGCATTTATTTTAGAAAATTTGTAGTTGTAAGTTATCTTTTCTGCCCCTTCGAAGTGTAAATTTTCATCCAGCCTTTTGCCAATTTTATGACCAAGAGAAACCTTTCTCAAGAACCTGAAGACCATCTCTGAAATGTAAAAAATAAGTAAGATGGTTCAATTAAACCCCTATCTCCACTCTCTTTGATAGGGTAAGAGTTTCACTTTGATGGACATCAGTTAGCAAACACAGATGGTCTAATCACAGAGAAAAACATCTGCAAACTCAGAAGCAAATCAACACTCTCAAAACACCCACTGATCAACCTCACTCCTAATGTCTCCCAGTACTTTTCCACTCGCTCACCCCAGCACTTACGTCCCCTCCTGCCTCTTGTTTCAGTGGAGTTGAGTTCAGTTAATTTCTCCCCCCTATTGCAATAGCTTGAAGAAAATTTGCTTTGCTTGTTTAACTTTTTCTGGTGCAGCTTTTCCTTTGACACTTGACATGTTCTGGAATTGAAATAGCACTGTCCACAATGGTTAAAAAAATATACATAAGATAAAGAAGATGGAGGAAGTTTTAAGGACATTATAAATGGAGAAAATGGCATATGTTTTTTACAACACTCAAAGATTACTGGTAGTCACACTTCAAGCATGAGGACATTCTGGTCAGGAAATAAGTTCAAGTTTACTTCCTAGAATATAGGAACTCATAGAAAATGTGGAATTATTTTCAGTCATGGGGAATATACTGCTTCATTTCCTTAAAGCTTCTCAGAAAATATTCTGTATTAGAAGATGATTTCAAAGGGAAGGTTGCTAAAAATCTTGAATTATATTAAAGAACCACAGTTGCCCTTGTTTGTGATATTCCTTTTACAAAAATAATCATTTTCATAATGTGGTTGATATAAAAATATCACCTTTGGAACAATGGATAGATATTAGAGGGCATAGACCTAAAATAGCTAAATATCTGCAGTAAATGGTCATAAGATGAAATAATTAACCTCTTAGAATCCCATCAAGATATTGTTTGAAAAAAGTTTCCAAATAGCCATTTTCTTTGAGTAGAACTATTAGATTTATTCTATTATGCATTTTTGTGGAATAAACTTTCAACAGTATTTTCCTTTCTATTGTTCACACACCTTTATGAGCCAATTGCTATGATTTAGATAGAGGATTATGTTTTGTGGGAAGCAGAAAAAAATTTATTTCTCTCAATTTCTTTCCTTAAGACACATATAGTTTCATGGTGGAGAGAAATATCTAAACAAATAATGTAATGTCATGGAAAATCTTGGAGCCTATGAGGGAAACTTAGATACGGCCAGTCTACCATGCCCTCCCTTCTAATCTTGAAAATAATCCAACTCCCCAAATGGATGTTCACAAAGATGTTGCTAGTAGATTCATTCATCCCCTAATTTAGAAAATATTTACTGAGCACCTATTATGTGCCAACATTGTTTGAAGTGCTGGGGATGTAGTGGAGAACAAAGAAGACAAAGTCCCTTGTTATCTAATTAGGAAGAGAAACATCAAATACAACATAGATTTATAAGATCCAGAGCAGTAGTCAGGGGCCAACTCATGTAGGCCTTGGAGGCCAGGTAAGAGTTTTGACTATTATTCTAAAGGTGATGAAAAGTCTTAGATTGTGGAGAGTGAACCATCACAGGAAGACTCTGGCTGAAGTGGGAAACAGAGTAGTCAAGAGGAAGGTGTTGAAATCATGTGGGTAATAGATGGTGTTGGCTTAGATTGGCATTTCTCAACCTTAGCTATTTGAGGGAAGATAATTATTTGCTTTAGGAGATTTTCTTGTGCCTTTTAGGACATTTACAGAGTCACTGGCCTCTATCATAGATGCCAGTAGCATCTCAACTATTCTGATTATGAAATATGTCTCCAGACATGTCAAATATGCCTCTGAAGGCAACATCTCTCTGAGTTGAGAACCAATGACTTAGACTATGATAACAATGGCAGGTGGGATGTTTAGAGGGTTGAAGGCAGAACTAAGTGTGCTTGCCAGTCAATTGAGTGTGGGTATAATGGACAGAAAGGAATCAAGGATGGTTTTAGGGTCCCTTAGGTGAGGATGCTTTTTGCAGCTGAGAAAAAGACTAAAGGAGCTGGTAGCCAAGGCTGTCTGCTAACATGTAGGTAACAAGTCCTTCCTGGAAGGGGAAGCTGGGTGGAACCTCACCTTCTCCATCTGAACATTGTCTCTTGGACTCAACCCAACTAACTCCAATAAACTCACTCCTCTGCCTTCTCAGCTCTTTGGCTCCTACCACTTCCTTCTCTCATCTTTTCCCTTCTGTGACTTACTCATGTAGTTGTATTTAGTAATTTATACCCATTGATATTTGGAGATTAGACTCCCCAAATTTGAATGTCATGCCATTCTGAGACACCAGGGCTTTTTTTCCCCAGTATTTTACCTTTGATCTCCAGCACAAAGTCCAAGAGCAAGAAATATTTAACTCTACTTTTTTTCCATCCCCAAACTCTGAGTCTGTTAGCGAGGTCCATACAGTGGAGGACAACATCAGATGAAACCCGAGACAGCAGTCAGAGAAGAAAAAACACAGAGTGGATTTTAGGAGGTCGAAGAACAGTCTTTTCAAGAACTTTGGCTAGAGTGAAAAGCCCAGGCCAAGACAGAGGTATGCATGACATACCTGATTGGAAATTCTGATTAATCAGAAGCAGTAGTGATTTGAATTGGCAACAGCAATAGGTTAGTCTGGCCTAGCATTGCTTGTAAAAGGTCTCAAATTCTGTGCTAGAGCTTAAACTTAATTCTGTAGACTCAGAGAATGAATTTGCAACTGAGGACTACTCTTCTTCCTTTTACAGAGATGACAGTGGTGGAGGTACAGGGAGTTGGGAGCAGGAGAATGCATTCACAGTTTACATTTTTGTGGTTTTTCACCAGGTAAGAAATGGAGGATACTAATGTTGAATTATGCAAGTGCCACATGATAGGGTCATGCTCAACTTCTCCAAATGGGTCCCTTTCTATACTTTCTTCTTCCATCTTTGGTCCCTGATCAAACAGACATCAGTGAGAGTTCAGTGAAGCATGAAACAAAATGACTCACATTGGATAGAAGGTCACTTAGTGGTCAATTGCTTGCCCAAATATGAAACAGTCAATTGTAGATTATGAGGTCAAAATATTTTTATTATTACATAAGGCAGGAAATAGAAATATGCATTTTAGCTATAGCTTTTAGATATTATGGTACAATTTCAGAACAGCATATTTACTATATTTTTTTATTTTGGAGCAGCATACCTACTATTTTTTCACATGACTTCACATGAACTGTTTTTGGCTCCATCCTAACTCATTATCTAGGAGTCAAAGTAAGTTAAATAATAATATTTAAATTTTATTAAATATTTACTACGTGCCAGCCACTTTATGTATGTTATTTCAATTAATCATCACAAGAACATTATGAAACAGGTTTCATTTTTATCTCTCCTCAGATGAAGGCATTGAGACCTAGAAAAGTGAGGTCATTTTTCAAGGTCGCATGGCAGGTTAGTAGCACACTAAGATTTAAACCCTCATCTACAGAAATGAGAAACACCAGATCTTAACCACTTTGTTGCTCTGCCTTCTGCATCAGCCATACACTTTCCTCACCAGGAGGTGATGTTTCAAAAAGGAGTGGAAAGGAGGAGAGACTTTTATTGGGGGTTAGAGGATTATGAGAGGAAGAGGTAGGTCTTAGTGATGTTGGAATCACTTTAATTAACTGTATCAATGCTCAAATCATTTACAGAGAGAGGATGTGTGGACAGGAGAGGTGTAAATATTGCGAATATGTGTTTATGCAATGGAAATTGACTTTTGCAGAACATTTTGATTTTATGCATCTAAATGGCATAACTTTTAATAGTGTATTTAACATTTTAGCCTTCATTAAAAGGAACAAAGTTGGAAACTTTTGGGGAAACTATATTCCTTCAGTAAAGAGTCTGATTTCTATGGCAATGACATTTTTCAAGAAGTTATGTTTTTGACCTATGCTCATCCAAACTCAAATTATTCCATAATGGTTTCTTGTTCTTGCTAAGGAGTCCATATTTCTCCCTAAAGCACTAGATAGTTATTCTCTTTCTTGATTGATGTCTTGCCTTTTATCAACCAGACAAAGTGGGAGACAAGATGGATTGGAGCAGAGTTCATTCTCTAGCCGGAGCTCTGTGAGATAAAAATTTTTCAGTGCTAAACAATCCACCAAATTTTGTCAGTTTACTCATGATAGAGAAACACATTACTAATATTTGCATGAAATATCTTTGAATACACATCAAAATATCTTAAAATTTTAAGATAAAATCCAAATACATATGTATATACCTATGTATATAAAGCCCTTTACATAAACATTTTTAAATATTTAAACATGAAAAAGAGTTTTAATAAACCATTTATCTTTTCTCTAGTCATGAATTTTTCTGGTGTTTGTACTTATAACCCCCACCATTCAAAACAAGCAAGCATGTACACACACACACACACACACACACACATCTGGAATATTTTTCTCTATTTTTTCTGGTGAACTAGTTATTCTTCAAGCTTTAAAAGGACCATCTTTATCATTTTTTCTCCATAGTTCTTTGTCAGATTATAGCTTTCTTCATTTATTATCTGAAGATGTTCTGTACATAATTCACGTAGTGTTATTCTATAGCTTTATAATTATTTTGTACTCATCTATACAAATGTACTCAACTCTGGCATCTGACTATGACACATCAAGGATGGGTGTGATATGGAAATCGGTATGGAGGTTCCTCAAAAGTCTAGGAATGATACCACCATATGTCCCAGCTATACCACTCCTCAGTATTTAACTAAAGGAACTAAAGACATCATACTATAGCAACACATGTATACCCATGTTTATAGCAGCACAATTCTCCATAACCAAGTTATAGAACCAACCTAGGTGTTCATCAACAGATAAATACATAAAGAAAATGTAGTATATATACACAATGAAATTTTACTCAGCCATAAAGAATGAAATTGTGTCATTTTTAGGAAAATGGATGAAATAGAATAACATTGTGTTAAGTTAAATAAGCCAGACTCAGGAAGTCAAGGGACATATGTTTTTTCTCCATATATGGAAACTAGAGAGATAAAAACATAAAAAATATGAGGGATATAAAAATATAAGGGAGACCAATAGAATATAGGATAGGAATCAGAAGGAGGGAGGAGAGGAGGGAAAAAGGAGGTACAGGGGAATGAAATTGGCCAAATTATGTGCATGGATAAATATATCACAATGAATACCACTACTACATATAATTATAATGCACTGATAAAAAATTTTTCAAAGGATAGGATTTTTCTTGACTTTATGGTTAGCACCACCCCCAAAGTACAACAAACAAGTAAGCTACCTGAGAGTCCGTTGCTATTTGCATATCTGTCACTTAGCCCCTGAAAGCAGTTACTCAAAAATTAACAGAAATTTCAGTATGTCCCCTGTTTCACTGCATCTATCTGCTGTTGGAATTCTGTAGTTAGTCTCAAGTGGGAGCCATTAGTAAGATTCAGATTCCAGTTTTCCTTGGACATCATCTTCTTCTTTCCCCATGGTAATCACACTTACAACTGAAGGCAGTAACTGCTAGAAGTCACCCTGAAGTATCATTTGAGCCTCATGATGTTAGGCACAGAAACAAAGCTTAGATACTGATGGAACAATACTGGAGAATGCTACCCAAGCAGAGGATGGGTAAGGTGTAGTACTGCTTGCTTAGAAGGACACAGATGGAGATACATAAAACATCTACTGAATCCCAGAGCCCTGAGACCCATTGACCTTACATCCTAAAGTCAGCTGGCATTTCTTTGGAAGAATCAGCTTGAAGCAATACTAATTTTCCCCAGAATATAATGCTGTATTTCTACTCTTTTAATTACCATGAAGAGCAGATATATCTGGGTTTCTGGGAATTTTCATAAGTCAACCCAGCAATAATTTTCAAACCATTCAATTAATGAGTATAAGCCGAATGAAAGTTCCAAGTGGTTATGTACATTACCTTACCCTATGTTCTGGAATCCTGATGAGGGCAAATGAAAACCCATTTGGTACCTCTTCATGACACCCAACCAAGGGAGACCCTTCTAGAGTGCTTTAGCTCTGGACTTCATTAGTATAATCCTTCCCATTTTCTTCTTTGATTATTTCTCCTGTGTTTCAATTCCTCCAACAGTACTGGTATGTGTAGATACAAATGATCATTTCTAGTTCAGTTAATCATTTTCTCTTAATGCTTAGTTCTTAATCAAAATCTGTGCATTGATTTATCTTTTATGTGATTGCCCCATGGGTTGCATTCTTTAGGAAGTTCGCTCAGTGATATAGTTTGGAGGTTGAATGTTCCCTGAAAGCTCATGTATTAAAGGATTTATCCCTTGGGTGGTGCTATTGAGAGATGGTGGGATCATGTTATGATTCCAGGTTCTTAGATTCTTGGAGGTATGTCCTCAAAGGGGATGGCGGGACCCCAGTCCCTTCTCTCTGTGATCTGCCACACATTCCTGCCATGAGGTGCTGCTTTGCCACAAGTCCAAAATGGTGGAGCCAATTGATTGTGGACTGGAACCCCAAAACTGTGAGCCAAATTAGACCTTTTATCTAAATAAATTGATTATATGAAATGTTATTTTTTATAGTGATAGAAAGCTAACTCACACAAAAGACTAGTACCAAGAAGTGGGGTGACCTTTGCTGTGGGGTGATATTTACCTAGCAGTGTGGAGGAACCTTTGGAATTTGTTTACATAACAAATTTGGAAAAGATTGTAGAGGCAGGATAGAGAAAGCCTAGGATGCTGTAAGTGGAGCTTAACAGGTGATTTTGGCAGGGTCTTAGAAGACTAGAATGCTGAAAGGATTGTAGACGGTGAAGATGATGCTGATGGATTTTCAAATGGAGATTAGTATTCAATTAGAAATTAGAATAGAGGCCACCTTTACTCAGTGGCAAAGAATTTGCTTGTATTTTGTCAGTGCCCTCATGTGTTATGGGAGGTCAAGCTTAAAGGTGAAGAACTTAGGGATCTAGATTCATTATTCTACATATGGTTATCTAATTTTTCCAGTACCATTTGTTGAAAAGACAGTCTTTTCAACACATGGTAAAAGTGCATGTTTTTGGAAACTGTCAAAAATCAACTTATTGTAAGTGTCAGGATTTGTCTCTGTATTTCCTATTTTTCCCATTGATACATGTGTCTGGTTTTATGCCAATACCATGTTGTCTTTGTTGCTATAGCTCTGTATTATAATTTGAAATCAGAATCACTTTGGCTATTCTGAATCTTTTCTTCTTATGTATGAATTTTAGGACCTTTTTTCCCTAGTTCTGTGAAGAATGACACCATGTTTATTGCAGCACAATTCATAATAGCCAAATTATAGAATCAACCTAGGTGTTCATCAACAGACGGATGGATAAAGAAAATGTCATACATACACACAATGGAATTTTATTCATCCATAAAGAAAAACAAAATTATGTCATTTGCAGGAAAATGGATGGAACTAGAGAATATTATACTAAGTAAGATCATCTCAGATACTCAGAGATGTAGAAATGCAAACTTGTTTCAAAATCTTTCCAGAGCACAATCTTTTCAGAAAAGAGCCCTGGGTTGCCCTGTGGATCCTTGGGATTTCTGTCCCTGTGTTCCCCTGGCCAGGCACTCAGAGGCCACTGCAGACAGGGTCAAGGGATCCGAGGTCCAGCTTATGTTGAGAACCGACATTGGCAGTGCTGATGTGATGGTGGTTTTTCAAGTGTGCAGAATGCAAGAACTGTGGTGTTATGGAGACATTCAGAACAATTTCAAAGTAAAGTTTGAAAGAGCAAGTAAAGTGTGGCAGGGTTGCAGTTCCTTTAAGCAATGTACAATGTGCAGTGTTATCAGAGTATAGCTGAAGCTGCAATGGTTACCCCAGGAAGGCAGAGAAGCCATTAATGTGCAATGCCTGTCAAGGGAAGCTGCAGACAGTGTGCAAATATGCCCAAGAGTGGCCACCTGGGCTGCACAGTGTGCCCCAAATGCTGGGTATGGAGTTTTAGAACTTAATGTTTACCCTGCTAGGTTTACTATTTTCCTGCTCCTCTATTTTAGAATAGAACTGTTTACCCAACGCTTGACTCAATATCATACACTGGAAATATGTAACTTTCCTTTTGACTTTTATAGGTTCTCACATCTCAGTTTACCTTGAGTCTCAGAAGAGACTTTAGACTTGGACTTTTGAGCAATGCTGGAAAAAGTAAAACTTTAGAATTCTTTTTTTTTTACGGTACTGGGATTGAACCCAGAGGCATTCTCCCTTTGAGCTACACCCCTGGCCCTATTTTTTATTCTTTATTTTGAAACAGGGTCTCACTAAGTTGCAGAGGGCCTCACTAAGTAGCTGAGGCTGGCTGCAAACCTGCGATCCCCCTGTCTCAGCCTCCCAACTACTGGGATTACAAGCATGTGCCACCACGCCCAGCTGGAATTCTTGAGGATGGACTAAATGCATCTTGAGTTGTCAGATGGACATGAACTTTGAGAGCTCAAGGCAAAACTCTTCGGACTGAATATGGAATGCTACCCGAAGGCCCATGGGTTAAAATCTTGTTCCCCAGGGCAGTACTATTAGGAGGTGGTGGAACCTTTAGAAGGTAGGGCTCAGTGAGAAGTTCCTAAGTTCTTGGGGATTTTCTCTCAAGGAGAATTGTGGGATTCTAGTTCCTTCCTCTTTCTTTTCTTCCTGGCCATGAGGTAAAAGATTTTGTTCTGCCACATGCTCCCAGCATGATGTGCTGCCTCACCACAGGCCCCAAAACAACAGGGACTGGCATCTCAAGTATTTTGTTACAGTGACTGGAAGCTGACTAATACACTTGGCTATACCATTGATGTTTGCAATGATGCTCTACCTTCCTGCTTCCCCTTGCTCAGATCTTGTCTCCCTAGAAATTATCACCTTCTAACTCACTATGTAATTAAAGTGTTTATTGCGTTTATATTTTATTGTCTTCCCCACTATAGTCTAATGAAAGATATTTTTTGCCTATTTTGCTTGATAATCCATCTCATCTGGAACACAGTGGGTATGAGAACATGGAACAAGTGAATAAATATAACTCTTCACAGCATGGTCTGGAGCTTAGCTCACTGGCCAAGGTTCTCAGTATATAGCTTCTGTTTCTGTGTTCCCTAATGAATTAACCTACATATGCTTCAGAGAGCCAAAGTCATGCTTTCTGGATGCCAGCTTTCATTGAACAAAATTAATTGGTTGATTAGAAGGATGCTTATGGCATATTTGGGAATCAGTTTTTAATTCACCTTCCTAATAAGATTTTGCTCCTTTTAAAAATAAAAATTATTTCCTATTTGATATGTTCATCTTTCTAAATATTTGACCCTATTTCATCCACTGAGAGATTTTCCATACTTGGATCTGTTGAATTCACATAGGCAACCTGATCTGTAAAGGTAGCATGCAGATCAGCAGAACAAATTTATGAATCATGTATTACATTCCAGGCACTGCATCAAATGCTGAGTTTCCAAGATAAATTAGGATATTCCAAGATAATTTAGGACATCAACTGTGTTTGGCATGAATAAATGGCTGGGCAAGTCCCAGGTATAAATATACCTACATATCTACACATGTGTAAATATATTTATATATGCAACTACATATATACATGTATACATATGTGTGTATATGTTATCATTTGAATCTGGAATGTCCTCCCAAAAGTTTGTGTGTTGGAACTGCTCCCCAATGATCAGTGGTTAGAGGTGGGGCTTTGGGGAAGGGATTGGATCAGGATGGCTCTGACCACATCAGTGGATTAATCCATTGATACCTGAATGGACTTCTGGGAGATAATAGAAACTGCAGACAGATGGGACAGGGTTGGAGGAAGTAGAACACTGAGGTGTGCCCTTGGGCACTATATCTTGTCTCTGACCCCTTTATCTCTCCTCCTCCTTCTTCTTCTTCTTCTTCTTCTTCTTCTTCTTCTTCTTCTTCTTCTTCTCTTCTTCTTCTTCTTCTTTTCTTCCTCCTCCTCCTCCTCCTCTCTCTCTCTCTCTCTCTCTCTCTCTCTCTCTCTTTCTCTCTCTCTCTCCCTCCCACCCACCCCTTCTTGGCTGCCATGAGCTGAGCAGTTTTCCTCTACCATGCCCTTCTGCCATAATGTGCTGCCACACCTCAGGCATAAAGAGATAAAGATGGATGACCATGGGCTGAAACCATGAGCCCAAATAGATCTTTCCTCATCTAAGTTGTTCTCATCAGGTAATGACCAGCTGACTTACATAATATTTAGGTAGAATAATTTAAAAAATACTTTCTTAAGCTTTCTTCTCTACTCAAATATCATTCTTGGGCAACAACTTCAGCTTTTTTTTTCTTTTTAGTACAGGAAGCATGATTTTATACATAAACCAGTTTTCTTACAAATCAATTTAAGAAATATGTTATAATTTTCTTCCAGTAAAATCCTTGTTTGGGAATTTGGGAGTTACAGGTAACAGGTAACCCTAAAGTGAATTTTAGGGTTGTTACTTTAATACCATGTTCTCCTCACTTAAACTGATATCTTGAAAGTTTAGTCACAGAAATGATGTTCTATTCAAAACAAAATTACAAGATTCCTTTACCAGGGCCTTAGTAACTCATGTCATCAGTGGGCTGGACTCCTGAGTTCCTGTGTGTGAAATGCTGTATTTCAAAAGGGATTTCATTGATTTCCTAACATGTTGTTCCTGAGCTTCCTCCACTCCTGTGTTGTTGGTGCAGTCTGCTTTAGTTCTTTTCTACTCCCAGCTATGCAATTTTATATAATTATAAATACCGCCTACACCTCTATTACTGTGACATGAAATCTCAAGCTTGAAGACAAGATGCACTTCTATCAGCATGTTAACATTATTATTGAAAGCAAAAGCAGTTCTAATGTGATTCATCCTATAGACAAGGAAATAACTTCTCCTTTCCATCCTCCTTCCTGCTCTGAGCTTGCCTTATTCAGTTTCTTTTTCATTTCCCAAGGATTCTGCAGAGTTCTATCAGACTTTTCAGAGATTATGAGAGCAATAAATACAGAAAACTCTAAGAAGAGCCATTGAGGGTTTATTTTCTGCTAAGTTGATTATTTAAACATGCACATCATCTCTTTGCAGCTCCCAGTCTCTTAGGACATAACATTTTTTGTGTAGAACTCAATGAGGAAAGATGAGAAGGACTTCTCATGCCCAAGTGACCCTCTGCTGTAGCTGGCAAATGATTTGTCATGAGGCTCTTATGGGTATGTAGAAGAGAAAGGGCCTGTAGCCTCACTAACAGGGCACATTACATGTCCAACAGGAGAAGGAACCTCTGAATGTCACAGCTTTAGCTACCCTGAGACTTAAGACTGCTTCCTGAGAGGTAACTCAGAGAGGACAAGGGCCTTTGCGACTTCGAACACAGAATCAAGACAGGAGGGTTTATGTCTTGGACTGGGTACTTTAAAAGGCACATGATCCTTAGTGTAATCATTTATGCTAAATATTATAATCTATATATGGTTTATAAATATATATTTCTTATATGTGGTTGAAGGGACTACAGATTCATAAAAAATTGAAAACAACAAAATCTTGTCCCAAACTTCACAGATGTTAAATGGTAGAGTCAGAACTCAGTCAACCTGACCCCTGGCTTCTTTCTCTTTTATAACTCCTTGCAATATTCCTGTGCTTCCCATATTAAAGAACATCCTGATTTCTCAGAGTGTTGCTGGGTAGCCTACCCTGCTAAATGATTGGATTTAACAGGTTTTGAGCTAATAAAATATTTTCATGTCATTTAACTAGATACTGTGAGGGAAGAAGAGAGATCATACTGTCTTTACCTTCAATGAATGTAGAATTTGGGATGTTAAAAATGAGAACATAGTCAAGCATGGTAGCTCATGCCAGTAATCCCAGCAACTCAGGAGGCTGAGGCAGGAGTATTGCAAGTGTGAGGTCAACCTTTGCAACTTAATGAGACCTTGACTCAAAGTAAAGAATCAAAGGGCTGGGGATGTAGTTCAGTGGTAGAGAGCCCTTGAGTTTAACCCCCAGTACCAAACAAAAAAAAAAAAAAAGAAAAAAACAATGAATACATAAATAACAAGAGTGTCAGAAAGCATGTTATAAATTGTCAAACAAGGAAATGAGAACCACTTATTTTAGGAGGACCAGGAAATCTTCATGAAGGAAATAACCTTTGGATCAGGAAAATCTAGACAGAATTTTGATAGGGAGAAATGAGGGCCTTAGGATTCTTGGAAGAGTTGAAATTATGAATCAAGACCCGCATATAAAAACTTCTGGGTTTAGTCTATTTCTCAATTTTCTTCCCAAATTTGGAAGATACACTCATTTTGATATTCATATTTCTGCTTAATTCCTTTTGCATGTTCAAGTAATACCTCGATGTAGTAGATCCTTTCATTAATGGAGGAAAAATATGAGTATTTCCTGGTTATATGTTACTCATAGAAAGGGTTTTCTTTGTACTTCAAATTTTTTGTTCATTCACAACTTCTTCTGTTCTTGTCAAGTCACAGAGCAAAACAAACAAACCAAAAATTATCCAACAACATAAGGCCACCTTTTTCCTTGTATGTATGACACATGGCTAGTCTTTTCCTCTATTATTTGTCTTTTTTCTATCTTTATCATTTGTTTCTACTCTTTTCTTCATAGATAGATATATCCCTCACAAAAACTAAGAGCCCATTTGAACCAAACATTTGGTATAGTAATTAGAATAAGTTTTTCAAACAAACTCAAGTACCTCTATTCTAAATGGACCATTACTCTTTTCCCCCAACTCATCAATTGTAAAACTTCTTTTGAATAGACCATTACAAAAATAATACTCTTTAAATCATATAAAAATTTTTACAAGAAAACACAAATTGTTAGTGTAAACAGTACCTATCTCAAGTGAAGAATTCAAATGAAATCTAACTTTGACTTGGATAATGATGTTTTCCATAAAATGGGAGAAGATGTGACCCCTGAGAATGAAGACTCTTAAGACAAATTGGAAGAGATCACTGGAAGGGAATCATTTAGTATTTGAAACCTCTGAAAGCAAACCTAAGTCATGTGAAACTTTATTAGTGGTCTCCATTAACAAGTGGAATTCAGAAGCACAAAAATCTAACAAATTAATAAGTATGAGTTATGTAGTCAAATCAAACAGGATGGGTTAAACATTACTGATCGGGCATGTAAAAAGGGATTTGTAGGGGTAGAAGGGACAACAGATAAGGCCAGACTCAGTCCTGAATGGAGAAGCTTGACTCTGTGATCCGACTGTCAGATGAGACACTGCCAGAAAGTGTAACAGGAGAGTCATAATTTAATCAACATAGATGTTGAGTGCCATCGTGATGTCATTTATTGCTTTTTTTTCCGTTTCAAAGTAATCCATATACAAAATCATTAGTGGGACCCTTGGTTAATGCATTCATCTCTGCGTGTCTTTGTCCTTTCCTTTAACATGAGCAAGGTGATAGCTAACTGTGCTGGAGGGGGGTGCTCACGTGACTGTCCCTGGATTCTTTCATGCTGCACTTTATCTGATAAGAGAATAGCTGGTATGAGAAGATCTCTGAGAAGTGCATTATTAACCCTTAATTTTGTGCCTACACAGAGTAGGTACTCTGGAATATTTTTTTGGTGAAAAAATTCTTCCCATTTGAAGTATAAAAATGACATCTAATTATGTTTTGATATTTTTAGCTCAGCTCACTAGTATTACTTCATGCTCACCAGTATAACCTTTGCCCATTCATCTTATATTCTGTATCTATTAGTGTTATCTTTACTTACAAACAACAGTGAGACGATTCAATGTGCTGACTCAATATACATCCTTATAGTTTATAAGTACAACATTTTACTGGTCATTGAACACATTTATTTTTACATTATAATTGCAACTTTCACTTTTCTCTGAATGTCACAAGGGCAGGCTCAGTTTGCCAAGGAGAAAGCCATTAGAACATGGCAGACAAAGGATTTGGTTTCCTTAGCAACTAAATATTCTCCAATCAAGTATTCCTAGTATTCCTTCAATTCAGCTTACATGTCTGCACATTTTTCTTCTCTTGTTTTTTTAAGTGGGAATACGGTTTTAGAATAATGGTTGCCAAATATAGATAATAGCACAAATAAGAATGTCATTTACATAGGCAATTGGAATGTTATTCCATGTTTTCAAATAATCAGTTTGGATACTTAATGGTTAATTAGCACTTATGTCTATTTTTAGTAGTTTCTGAATTTTGAAAAAACCCTAGGTATATCTGGAATTTGGTTAATTAGCAAGATAGCATCATTTTCTTTTTTTGTGTGTGTGTGTGGTATTGGGGATGGAACCCAGGGGTATTCTACCTGTGAGCTATATCCCCAGTCCTATTTTATTATTTATTTTGAAATAGGGTCTTACTAAGTTGCAGAGGGCCTCACAAGTTGCTGAGGCTGGCTGCGAACCTGTGATCCTCCTGTCTCAGCCTCCCAAGTACTGGGATTATAAGCATGTGCCACCATGCCCAGCTTAAGATAGCATCATTTTCTGATCAATAAAACAATTATTGTCACAGTTTAAAAGTGCCTAATTAACCAGGTGTGGTGGCGCACACCTGTAATCCTAGTATTTGAGAGGCTGAGACAGGAGGATTACATGTTAGAGACTAGCCTTAGCAATTTAGTGAGACTCTCAGCAACTTAGTGAGACCCTGTTTCAAAACATAATAAGAAATGGACTGGGGGCATAGCTTAAAGGTAGAATGCCCCAGGTTCAATCTCCAGTATCACACTTACACATACACACAAAGTACATAATTGTCTGTGTTCATATAGATATGCATACAATATTTATATAGCATGCAAAATATTCCCTAACATTTTTGTTAACATTTTAAAATGTCCTGTGTTTGAACAAAATTAGAGACAAGCCTAGGTGGTGATAAGATGCTGAGCTAATACAAATATATATATTTGGGATGCCTCTCTTTATGGTAATGTGCAATGGACCAAGGCTGGGAAGTTGCATTTTTGATCTGCTCAATATGAAGTAGAAGTCAGTCGCCAAGATGGGAGGAGGCATAGGGCTGAACACAAAAGGCCTCCACTTCTTCCTTCGCGGTGATGGGCTGAGTACGTGAGAGCTTCCCAAGAGACTTTGCAAGGGGCTTCTGTGCAGTGGACAGCTCCTTTCCAGTTTATATATCAAAGCAGAACAAAGGTGGCAACATACTAGATCACAGATTTAACAAAAGTGGCAATGTGCCCAGGCACAAAGTTAACAAAGGTAGCCACATGCCTGCCAGGGCAACATGGTGTCTTCAAGGGCATGTTCAATCATTTTTCATGTAACAGTGGCTCTTATCAGAAGGAGGAAAGGAAGCCTAACCAATACCATACTCCGATTGTCCCCTCAGGCAGGCTTCAAGACTTATACCCAAGATTATAAGAAATCAGCCTCTACATTACTGAATATAGTATACCAAGCTTTAGTGTTGGAAAAAACCCTGACTTTGAACAAGAAAATCAAACACTAAAGTCCTAGTTCGAATCCTTCTGGGGTGACATGATTAATGAGGCACATAGGAAATCACAGAGACCTTAAAGATGGTTTATGGTAACTGTTCTCCTTTCCCCCTCATTGCTACACATCTTTCTTATCCTTCTCTCAACCATCCTTGCCAGGTCTAGGAGACCCCGATCCAGGATGAGGGTTAAAAGATCATCACAGCATCCTACTATTGCATGTATTAACTGACAGAGGTGATTAGATGACAGCAAGTTATCCTGAAGAAATTATCATGCAAATATCATACAATAGTCAAAAGTCTGCACTTTGATCAAATGTATTTTCAAAATCTATCAGTTTAGTAAATGGGCCTGAAGCGAGAAGGCTGCATCTCATGTAGATAGCAAGGGACCCCCCCAAACAGAAGACACACAGATAACATATTGTTCCTTAGCCAAAACATTCTTCTAAGAAGAGAACCTGGAGATGAATATCAGAAATCGACCATTTATCCTTAATGCTTTTCCATGTGAGGTCTTCATGGTTTCAGTTATTTTCAACTTATTATTTGTTACCTCCACGAAACTTGGTTTCAGGACCTTTCTAGTTATTACTATATGTAGATTGAAGAATAGGCATATAAGCACGGAGCTGTAGGCCTCAGGAAAGACAAAGAATTATGCAGGTCCTTGTCTGGAGATAGTGAAGAAAGCTGCTTTCTTTCTCTGGATATTTTGACACAAGGTGTGCTACAAATAAGTATGGTGGTGTTTGAGAGATTGAACTAAAATGTGGGGATTAATATGCATAGTTAAGACAGGAATCAGATGTAAATCACTTAACAACCTAGATCCCTATTCACTTCTACTTCTCTGAATTCTTTGTGATTTACCTTGACCAGAGAAATAAGCTGAGTGGGAACAGATCAGCCTAAAAAGATAAGCGTTCCCTCAGTTGATGATTTTACAAAATCTACATTCACATAAGATGGTATCATTCATTATTTTTGCTTAAAGAATTTCATTTTAGCTTTCTGAGACAGTAAAATTTTGTGTTTTCTCTTCTAAGATGAATGAGGGAAGAATAGCATAAGCCTTCCTGAGCAATGCCTAAAAATGGGTAAAGTCCCTGATAGGTAATTATCTTGTGTACATAAAACCACCTCTACATACAGGTGTGATTGTGTTGGCCTAATCCCAGTTCTTATTTAGATGTATCTCTATTCCACATTCCTGGAAGATCAGGAATTTGTGATGCAGCATTTAGAATACTGGTTTTGGACTCTAAGGTTGGAGCAAGAATTGGATCTGAAAATCCACACAGACCCAATCTTAAAGTTGAATTTTATATATAATTTAAGTTTCCCCTTTATTGTCTAGAATATATTACAGCTTTCAGAGAATTTTGATGACTTCCGTATTGATTCCTCAGCTTGTGCTTTGATGGTTCCTTGGGGATTTCATAAACTATGACAAAGTCTCTCTGAAATGACCGTGCCTCTGCCTGGCTGGCTCAGTCTCTCGCTATCATGATCTTCATACTCTCTCCATCTAATGAGTTCCTCTGCAGTTTTCAAAGACTTTGTCTCAGAGGCCACATGTTCTATGCGTCTTCCTTGATTTCATCAACCAACTCGGCTATTGGATCTTTTGGGCTTCTTATGTTCTATTGCTCTGTGAAGGGTGCTTAAATGCTTTGCTATAGAATTCTGTATGTACACAATCTATCTGCCACGCTTTGTAAGCTCCCTGAGGAAAAGGACCAGAGACTACCATGCATCCCCAACACATATCTTAGTTCTGGATTCTAAACAGGTGCTCAGTGTTGGTGCAAGCTATGGGTTCAACCGTATGCCCTTCCCCTGTCAAGTTCATATGTTGAAGCCCTCACCCCCACTATCTCAGAATGTGACTACAGTTGAAGTTTTTAAAACAGGCATGAAGGCTGAATGAGGTCATCAGTGGACCCTAATCCAATATTATTGGTATCCTTATAAGGGGAGTAGATTAGGACACAGACATGCCTCTGTGCATGTAAGGACATTGAGAGAAGCTGGCCATTAGCAATCCCAGAATAGAGCTCTCAGAAATCAGTCCCACAGACACCTGATGTCAGACTTCTGTCCTTCAGAACTGTAAGAAAATAAAATTTGGTTGTTTAAGCCACTCTGTCTATAGTATTTTGTATGAAAATCATAGCAAACTACTATGGTGCACAATTACACCTGTGTACACTTTTGGAATACCACCAGTTTTTTTTCTCAAAAGCATTCAAGGGATCTGCAATCCCTAAACATCTCCCTTCCTTCTAAGGTTTCCTGTTTTCTGTGTGATAAACATTTCCTCATAAAACCTTGTAAGCAACCTCATTCTGGCCTGCATCTCACCTCTCTGTCAATTACTCTAGTATTTTCCATTGAAAAACATGGCCAAGTTGGAAGTAGCTCCTTTTGAGAAGAGAATGTGTTTCAGTAAGACTCCATTGTATCTCCCACTTTTAATGTTTATCAAGGTGCATCTTTGGCTGTTGTTAAATTCTTCCCTGGCCTGAGCATTTCATTGCTATGGGTATATTTTTAAAAAGATAACATTGCTCTTAATAGCTAACAGATTAAGTATAATGCTGTAAATGCAACCCATGTGTCTCATCATGCGGACCCTTTGCCAGATTTTTTGCTTGTGTTTATCTTTGAACGCTCACTGACACTGGCATTTTTAGGAACTGTGTTACAACCCTTTTCCAACTGTCTTCCTGCTATTAAATGTACAGTACACAACAAGGAGTACACTCCACCAATGCATTCTCCAAAAAGTAGCTTTGAGCATGGAACATCAAAAGCAAAATGAGTTTGGCAATCTTAACACAACATCTGTTCGGGGATATTTTTCCCCCTACACCAGAAGGGGGAAAAAGAAAGAGAAATAAATGTATACTACAAGACACATTTCTAAAAAATCAAAGCAAGCTGTTGTGTGAAAAAGGAATAAAAGGATCCCCAAGACAAAAAAATACAGTAAATTATATACTGCCCCAAAGACAAATTCACATTTTATTATGTTCTGCCTGTCGAGTGGTGATACAGGTGGCAACAGAAATATGGGGTGATTCACAGTACTTTCCTCGTGTTCCCCTGTCCTCACTACACATCTATTACCACTGGGCAAATGACTTTCTCTGAATACATCTGAGCAGTCATATATTTTCATTACTCTGCACTTGGTTTCAATGACCCGGCTATAGACATGATGACGTGTGTGTGCCTGCTGTGACACTCACTGAGGCTACTGCACCTGTTCAGAGAACATTTCTGCTTATTACAAACATTTGGCGAACATCGAGGCCATGTCCACGGAAGGCAATTGTTTTTAAATTAATACTGGATCATTTGCCTTCAGATACTGCTCTCCTCAGGTTTTCCAGGTAAAAACAGGGAAAGGGAATGTGCTTTTCAAGCAACCCAAGCCCCCAGCAGGCTGGTTGTAAAGTGGAGTTGCCTCGCTGATGTTCTGGGCACATCCTGACTTCATGCTAACCTACTCCTGGATCTTCCTAAGATAGTGCAACTGAGCTTGCCTTAGAGTTTTGTTAAGTCCCATTAATGGCTTACTGCCCTTCCCTCACTATTCCATCCCTTACTCTGAACTCAGGGGAAAAGGTGAAAGGTGGAGAGAGAAAGAGTCCTAACTTCTCCTTGCAGATGAATCCATAGAAGAGTAGAAGTGATTGCTAGTGGCAGAGACAATGATTAGGTAGGTATTGGATCTATCACCTCAATTTCTATCTATCTTATCTATAGATGTCTAGTCTCTGCCCCACAACTTTGTTTTACTTTGTCAACATCTGGCCAACTGCAGTGGTATCAAAGATGACTGCTAGCTCTTGTCTCTTCCTTCAATTTCTTTAGAACTTTACCAAAATTATCTCCCTGAATCAGGCCTCTTCACAGGCTTTCTTGAGGTAAATCTCTGATAGCTCCCCACTGCTAAGGGTGAGTGGAGATTTTGAATCAGACTTGAATTTGACCTTGAATCCAAGTTCTACTATTTACTGGTTAGGGTCAGTCTTAAGAAAACTGCTTCAAGTCAGGGGTGATGACACACACCTGCAATCCTTGTACTTTGAAGGCTGAGACAGGAGGATAGCAAGTTCGAGGACAGCCTCAGCCACTTAGCGAGACATTCAGTAACTCCGAGAGACCCTGTTTCAAAATAAAACATTTTTAAAAAGGGCTGGGGGTATAACTTGGAGGTAGAATGCCCCAGGATTCAATTCCTAGTACAAATAAATGAAAGAAAGAAAGAAACCCATTTCATATCTTTGAACTTTGAATTTATTAACTGCAAAATGGGAAGAAATTATACCTTACCCTTGATTTGTGAGAAATGAAACAATTTACATTAGGCATCTAAAACAGTATACTGGGGCTTAGAAAGTACAATCTATATTATCAAGTTCTTCTCCTAATTGCTTCTCATATGAAATATATTTTCTAATGATGACCTTCTTAGAAGTATACAGTTTTATTATGTAAGAATAAATGCTATAGTTTGGTACAGAACTGTTTTTATTTATTGATTGATTGATTGATCTCTGCAGTGCTGGAAATTGAATACAAGGCCTCATGCATGCTGGGCAAGCCCTATACCACTGTGCTACATCCCCAGCCCCTAAATGCTATAATTTGGATGGGAAATGTCCTCAAAAGGCCCAGGTATTAAAGGCTTTGTCTTCAAATTGGCATTAGTAGAAGGTGGTGGGACCTTTAAGAGGAGGGGCCTAATGGGAGGGTCTCAGGTCTTTGGGGGTGTGTCCTTGAAGGGAGTTGTGGGAACCTAGTCTTTTCTTCTTTCTCTCTTTCATGTCTATGCCATGAGATGAGTAGTTTTGTTCCACCACATGCTTCCTCCATGATGAGATGCCTTGCCCCAAGCAACCTGTCCAACTGGTCATGGACTGAAACCTTTAATAATGAGAGCCAAAATGAGCCTTTTCTCTTGTTAAGTTTATTGTCCCAGGTATCTGTTCCAGTGACAGAAAGCTAACACCACAAACAGAATCATAATCTCCTAAAAAATTATTCCTGCTCTGTGTTGTTTTTCTTTCTCTCCTCTTCTCCTACCTGGCATTACCCCTTCCTCACCCATATATTCACCTCCTGACCTACACTTTCACCAAGAAAATAAGACTATTGAGAAAGCTAGGAGGAACTTAACTGATAGAGAAAATACAAGTTTCTCCAGAGCAAAACTCTTTTCTCTTTCTGACTAAATCACAAATATCCCCTCTGCAAAGATTTTGCATTCCCCTTCAATTTTGAGAGCCTTTGGAATATAAATTTCTTCATCTGTCTTTTGCTTTTCCAAAACTGACCTCCACACTGTGCCCTAGCATCTGTCTTTCCTGGATCTTTCCCAATAATAGAAAAATATGCTTCACCACCTCCTATTCAAAAGAAACTCTTTGACCTCAGGTACTCCTTTCAACCAATTTCTCTGCTCTGTGACAGGGCAAACCTCCAAAATGAGGTAATCCATGCTCATCCTTCTTCACTCCTCATGTATACACTTATCTGTCATATGCTACTCAATTGATTCTTTAAAAAAAATTAAAAGTATTTCAATTAACACATGGAAATTTTATGTATTTATGGGGTACAATGTGCTCATTTGATAGGTGAATATAAGGTGCAGTGATCAAATCAGGGTAATTAGTATGTCCAGCTTAATTTGGCCTTGGCTGCCAGTAAAGCTGCCCTTGCCCAGGTCATCGAAACAAACAACAAACAAACAAAATCCATGTTGCCAAATCCATTGGATATTTCTCTTTTTGTTACCTGACTCCTCAGAAGCCTCCATACAGCTCTTTGAAATGTTTTCTGTTTTCATGACGCCAAGCTATCTTTAATTTCTTTTGTTATTCTGCTTATCTATATATTTTAGCTGACCAATAATAATTGTATAAATTTATAGTGTACAATGCCATGTTTTTATACACACATACTTTATTGAATGATAAAATCAAGCTAATTAACCTATCTGCTCCCTGTTTTTGTGGTGAAAAAATTTGAAATCTACTCTTTAATAAGTCTGTGTATGTACATCATGTCCATTGAGGTGTTTCCCTCTTCCCCCTCCCATCTCCCTCAGTTAGGTGGCCTTCTTCACTCATCTAAGGTTTTCTCCATCTTTGTCTGGAGTCCCTCCTATGTCCCATTTTCTCCCGAGCTTCCTCATATTAGGGAGAACATGCGACTTTTCCCTTTTTATGACCGACTAATCTCACTTAGCATAATGTTCTCCAGTTCCATCCATTTCCCTGCAAATGACATAATTTTGTTCTTCTTTATGGCTGAGTAAAATTCCATTGTGTATATATCCCATAGTTTTGTAATCCATTCATCTGTTGATGGACATCTTGGCTGGTTTCATAGTTTGGCAATTGTGAACTGGCAGCTATAAACAGATATGAGGGGAAGGGAATAGGGAGGGAATTGGGGGAAGGCTCAGTGAGTGCTGTGTGCATGTATGCCTCTATCACCCTGAACTTCCTCAAGATGTATGAGTACAATGCACCAATAAAAAAAGAGTCCAAATTGTAGATCAGTTGGTTCTATCAAGGATTTATATTGTTTGAAAAAGAGCAAATCTATAGATGCAATGAAAACTAAATGTATAATGCACATTTTTGATATAATCACATGCATGTGCTATGCTCAATTTTTTTTCCTTTATTGATTTTTGAATGGAATTGGAAAATGAACAGATAGCTGAGATTATTTTGCTTCAATCAGGGAGATATTCTTAGGTAGTGGTGGAGTTCAAGTAGTATTTGAGAAAAAAAAGATCAGAAGTGATAGATTTGGGAAAAGAATCAGAGCAGAGAAGAACACAGACTTTAAACCAGCTGAGGAAAGAAAATCAAAATAGAAATTTATCCGGAAAAATTAGATGGAGTAAATATATAAAGAATTAATGATGTAATCATCTATTTGTGAAGTGTTTTGGTTTTATTTTTGTTTTTGCTTATAGGGAATAAAATTGAATCTTTTCTTGGAAAAAAATCTACTCTTTAAACTATATCAAAATATGCAATAAAATTATTAATTATGGTTATAATTCTCTGCATAAGATTACTGAAACATATTCCTCCTGTCCAACCAAAACTCTGTGCCCTTTGACACAGTGTTTTGAATTTCTATCTAACCAATTAATGGTCCTTTCTTTTGTGGCTTTGTCTTGCTTTCCACCCATTCTATCCTCTCTGATAATGTCAGGTCCTCTTGTCACAGAGTTCTATTCCTTATTATTGTCCTCATTTATCGCAATGAATTTATAAATTATATTACATATGACTTTCATGTACATACATATATATGCATGTATATGAAACATATATATATACATATGTGTGTGTGTGTGTGTGTGTGTGTGTGTGTATCTTGTCCAAATCTTATATCTACCTACCTGTTTGATAATTATTTATTCTATTAAAAAGCCTAATGGGAATTCCCAACTTATTATCTGCCAAACAGAGCTCATAATTCCCACCATCCTCTTCAAGATCCCTGCTCTTTTCTCACTTAGGTCAAAGTCTTCACCATTTACAATATTTATCAAGGTAAAAAAGGAACAACAATAGGTATCATCCTTTCTTCACTTCTATTCACCAATGCTCCACATCCAATTAATCTTTAAACTGTACCATTTCCATCTTCAAAATATTCACACTCATACACATCTTCCCATCTCCACCACAGCCAAGCTGGTCTTGGCCTCCATCATTGTTTGCCTTCATCGCTTGTCTGTCTGCAGCTACTCTTCTTGCTCTTGCTCCTCCTGTCGAATGCATTCCCAACACAGTAACCAATGTAATATATATATATATATATATATATAAATTATATATATTATATATATATATATATATATAAACATTGCAGACTATGATCCACTCTTGCTTGAAAATATTCAAGCTATCTTACTCTGAAGAAAGGGGAATCACTTATCTTCAGCATAAGATAAAGGGGATCTCTATTTCCATGACTTTAAATGCCCATGATAATTTAGCTCTTGCTCCTCTCTCCAGCCTCATCTTATTCTAGGCTCCCTGTCTCCTTAACTTGCTGCAGATGTAGATCACTGAGGCAGGACCCCTGGTTTTATCCTTAAAACTATATTTGGCTAGAAGCAAAATGAAAAGAATAAAGCTTCTTCACAGTCCCCTCTCAGATGTAAGTAAGCAGGCAGTTAGGAAGATAAGACAGCACAGGCTTCCTCAGACATCAACAAAGCACAGTCACGGTTTCCCAGTACAGGCTCTCTCAAGTATGTGATGAAAAGCAGTGATGAAAAGAAAAGCAATAGAATGATTAATATAATGATTAATTGCTTGGTCTGCTTCTGTCATCATACTTACACTAGGAAACACATATCTCATTCATACCCCTCCACTCTCAACATTAGGTAACCAAATGTATAAAACAGCTTGTATGTTTAGTGTTGGGTACTCACACTCAAAGGTTTGCTTGCTGAGGGTTCACTAGTGAATAAAGAGACCTGCTTCTAACTCCGAACTCTGTCTCCTGACTTCGGGGACATAATTTTACTGCAACAACTTGATCTCCTTTCTGTTATTCTTGTCAGCCATAATTCTTCTCACAGCAGCTTTTGTTGTGTTGTTCTAGGGAGCCATGTACTTCTCTGTCCTTTCCTTTTTAAAAATCTCCTTCACCTTGCATAATTTAGTTCAAATGTCATTTTCTCAGAAAGGCATTTTCTAATCACTTTACCAAGAGTTGCTGTGATCCCAAATAATCATCATATCTCTACACATTTCCTTCATAGCACTCAGCAAGTCTGCATTTATCTTTCTCCTTTTATCCAGTTTTTAATTCCCTTATAATTTGTCTCTTCCTACTAAAGTGTAACTCCTATAAGGACAGGAACCATGACTATGTCATTTATTTCTGTACTCTGGTTCTTAGACTTGTTCCTCAACACAACCCTATGCATCTGAGGTATGCTGAATAACTGCCCTCAGAAGATGCCCATGTCCTTGTCCCTGGCATCTGTGAATATCTCAGATTATACGGCGGAAGGCACTCTGCAGATGTGGTTACAGTAATGGAGCTTGAAGTATAGGGTTTACTCTGCTCTATCTGGGTAAAGACAAAATCAGAGTAAGGAAGGCGCTGTGGTGATGGAAGCAGAGGAGGAAGTGATGTGGGCCATGAGCCCAGGGATGCAGGTGACCTCTGGAAAGCCAGAAAAGGCAAAGAAATGGACTCGGCTCTAGAATCTCCAGAGGAAATGCAGCCTACACCTGACTTCAGCTCACCTGCCGACCTCCAGAATTGTAGGTTAATACCTTTGTGTTTTAAGCCACTAAGTTGTGTTAATTTGTTAGAGTAGCAATAGGAAATGAACACAGCCTAATTCTTGATTCACTCTTTTAACCAATACAATAAATACTCTCTGAATGAGTGTTGAGTGCTGAAGGAGTGTAAAGATTGTTTACATGCCTTTGAGGAGCTTGCATTGCTGTCTTTATTTTTTATGTCATGAGATATAGAATTATGGCTGCCCTTAAAATTATTTAGAAAATTGGGAGGGAGGAGGGGGTACTGGAGTGGGATGCGGAGGGAAGTACACCAAGAGCTGTGTGCATGTGTATTTGTATCACATTGAACCTCACTATGACGTATAATTGCAATGCACCAATAAAGCGTACAAAAAAACCCATTTTGATTAGAATATGGCTTGTACTGCACTTTTATACTCATTCATTTTTCTTTTTAAAATTTGTTTTTAAACTGATAAGTAAAATAAGTAAAAACAAAAATATTACATATTAGTGGAGTATCATATAATATTTAGATGCATGCATAAGTTGTAAAATGTTTAAATGAAGTATTTATCTGATCAAACATTTATTATTTCTTTCTTTTCTTTTCATTTTTTTGCATTGGGGATTGAACCCAGGGTCTTGCGCATGCTAGGCAACTGTTCAAGTATTGACCTATATCCCCAGCTGTTATCATTTCCTCTGGCAAAACTCTTCAACATCCTTCTGGCTTTTTAAAATTTATAGTGCTTTATTGTTATCTATAGTCACTCTACTGTGCAATGGCACACCAGAACTTCTTGTTTCTATCAGTATCCATTAATGAACCTCTCTCCATCCTTCCCTCCCCTACTCTCCCCAGCCTCTGGTAACCACTATTCTACTCTCAACTTCTATGAGATCAATTTTCTTATGATTCCACATATGAGTGAGATTATTTAAAATAATTTCAATGTGCCTATTATAAAGGGACTCTGTGTTGGAGGTGTGGGTGAAGAAATCAGCATCAAGGGGTATGTCATGCAGATCTGTGCTGCCCAGTTCATAGGTACTGGCCACTTGCAGCCATTTAAATTTATACTGTTAAAGTTAATTCAGTTCAATATTTCATTAGTCACATTTCACCTGCTCAGTAGCCACATGTGGCTGGTGGCTATCAATCAGATATGCAGACATGGCACATTTCCATCATCACAGAAAATTCTTTTGTCAATGGTCCAGAGGGAGGAAGTCGATTTTTGAGAAATAGTCCTCAATGAGTGTTATGGTTAGATATAGAATGTCCCCTGAAAAGCTCATGTATTACTGTTCAGAGTTGATGTAATTAAGCCATGAAGTTCCTAATCCCATTGGTGGAAAAATCCATACTAATGGATCTACTGGGAGGTAACCTAGGCCAGTGGGGTGTGGCTAGAGAAGGTGGATCCTTAGGGGTGTGGCCTTAGGGATTGTGCTTTTGTCTTTGAATCCCCTTGCTTGCCTGCTCTCTTGGCTTCCAGCTGCCATGATGTAAGAGCAGAATCTTTGCTCTCTTTCTCTCTGCTTCCTGCTGCCATGCCCTGAGCTCTGAATGTAAACCGGCATAACATGGACTAAAACTCTGAGCTCTCCAAGAAAACTGTAAGCAAATAAATTTTCCTTCGTCTAAGTTGTGTGGTCAGTTGTCTTAAATTATAGCACTGAGAATATTGACTAAGACAATGAGTTTCATGTTTCTGAACAAATGATCAGAAGCACCACTTATTCTATCAAGGGTTTCTGCATAGCAAAACCTTAAAAGGAAAAGGTATTGTGTTCCACTAGAGCAAAGAGCAGATTTGTTTATTCTCCATTATAATAGATAAACTGTGTTTCTTTGGTGAATATTAGGAAAGATCCTTCCAGCCCTTTGTAAAACACTGGGTTCTGTTGCATCAACCAACTGTATAGGTAGATTCTACCTGTGCCCTTCTTCATTGCCTCCAAGGAATGGGGGGTCAAAAGGACCATATATGAGCATAAAGCTCATGCGATGTGGGGTGCCATGAGCAATAAAATCTTTTGTCCCAGGAGTCTTGGATCTTCTGCCAGGATCAGTGAAACTTTGGCAGTATAACTTGTTAGCTGGCAAGTAGGATAATTCTCAGGCTCTTTAGTTTGTCAAACAGGTTTTGGCAAACAATTTCAGAAACTTACAGGAACATTATTTGCTTTGCCAAAATATTCATGTCAGGGTTCTTTTTAATAACACATTTAAGTCAGTTATAACGTGATTTGCAAAACTTCCCCAATATTCATATTTCCCTTTCCTCCAAACTACACATGCTTCCTTTCCAGGAATGCATGTCAACCTGGATAGTCATATATTTAGAAATATATGTCAAGGAAGATAAAAATCTACATTGAAAAAATACTGCTGTAGTCTGCAAATGAATAAGTATAAGCAGAATGAAAAGGTTTTCCATATACTTTTCTATTGGTTTTGCATTGATATCCTCAGAAAGCCCTGTCTGTCCCATATCTTGCTATCCATTTAGTATGAGAACAAAATAAGGTACTCTATATTTAATGTTATCAAGTAGGTCATTTTCATATATGTGTGAAAATATAAACATACAGTGTCCCCACATTCAAAATTGTTTTGGAATAACAATTGTGTTTTATGCATATTTTAAAGTGTACTTCTAAAATTATAATTGTTTTATAATAATCTTGTTTTTTGTCAGGTAAATTATGGCTTTCATTAGGTTATTCAAGGAAATCTTTTACGTATAGCCAGAGCCAAATAGAAGCTTGGAATGACCTTAATAAATACAGTTAGTATTGGCTTTTCCTTTGGAATTAATACATTATTTTACCACTACACAGATATTTTATCATGCATCTGTTTCTTTTAGACTAATAATCAAATTTGAGGTTCAGAGGAGACTTGAAGTAAATAATTCAAATAATGCTATGTTCATATATGAAGTTATCAATAATAATCTCAATAATATGTATGAGGAAGGGGAGGGAATAGGGTGGGATATGGAAGGGAAGTCCTACTACTGTGTGCATATATGTTTCTAACACTCAGAACCTCATCATGATGTAGACTTTCAATGCACCGATGAAACTATATTAAAAAAAGAATTTCCTCCTTTCTCAGGTGCAACTCAAAATACTCCACCTCCCAATCCTTCTACAAGAATAAATGGCTGTTTTTTGCTCTCCTTGGTATCCACTAGATTTAGAATTGCCTTTATTTCATAAAGTATGTGAACAAATATAAATAAGATAATATGGGTTAAGCAAAACAGAAATCTCTTTCTGTTCTCAGATAGTGTGGCTGCTCCACAAACCTTGGGGGCTCAGGTCCCTTACCATTTACTATTCTCTGTATGTTTCTTTCCTTCTTAAGTTGCCTCCTGTTCCACAATGGCTTCTGGGACTCGGGCCATCATTTTCCTATTCCACGGTGTCAGCAGAGGGGAAGCAGTCAGCTCTTTTAAGGGGGCGTCTCACAGAATACTTGTTTATGCTCCATTCCCTGGAGACTGGTCACATGGCCACTACAGCTACAAAGGAATTTGGGAAACCGTGCTGAGGGTCACATATTCAATATATTCAGCTAAATATTCAGCTACTCGAGGGGGAAAAATGATGTCTCAATCACATACTTTTACCTAATTATTACATTAACTTGTCTGATAAAATTAGTTTTTGCATGAATGCTACCATCACTAAAATACTGTGAGTTTATTGTAGGGAGAAATTCTGTAATATTATTCTTACTTTCTAGCACCTAGTAGTATCTTGTTGTGTAATCTATTCCCAATCAATATATGCTGGTTTTAATAGTATTTATTGAATAACCTTTCTTTTTAGAAAAAAACTGCACTGTGTTTAGTGAAATATATTATAATTCCTACGACAGAAGTCTATGAGGGCACTTTTGTGTGTGTGCGTGTGCATGTCTGGCACTGAGGATTGAACCCAGGGACATTCTACCTCTGAGCTACACCTGCAGCCTGATTTTTTAGTTTTCATTTTGAAACAGGGTCTTGCTAGCTTTCTGAGAGTCTCACTAAGTTGCGAGGCTGATCTTGAACCTGCAATCCTCCTATCTCAGCCTCCGAAGCACTGGGATTACAGGCATACACCACTACATCCAGACTAAGAGGGCAGTATTAATGTCTGAATCTTTATTAAAAACATGTCTTAGTCAATCTTAGATAAATGATTTACTAGACACTTGAAATGAGATTTGGGTATGGGTATAGAATATCCTTAATTTATTTTGTAATTAATTGACTCATTTGTGAAATATTTATCAAACATTATTTACCTGGAAGGCACTGTGGCAGGTAGTTGGAATATGAAGCTCAATAAGATGTCATCCCTGCTTTCAAAGAACTCCCGATCTGTTGGCCATCTATTGCATGCATGAACATTATTGCTTATTTTATACTTGTATGTAGAGCACAGGTTTTTAATACCATTCCATTCTGATGTGAGTAATTTTCTTTTGTACTAATTCCTTTGCCACCATAGAAAAATTAATGACTCTTTGTGCACAAAGAGAAAGGATTAATCCTTTTTGTAAAGTCCATTCCAGAGTATAACTGAGATCAATGGATATATATTAATCATAAAGATTTTTAAAAGACTTCTTTATTCTATGGTTCCTTCTGTGAGGTTGTTGAATTATTTTTTTTTATTACAACGTAAGATTTCTCCCAACAGGATGCTCTTTAATGTCTAAATAGTCTGTTCCAACATCTTGTAAGACATTATGGAAACCTATTATCTATTTTTTCAGGTTAGTATTACCATTGCCATTGTTCCAAACTGCTTTTATGACTTTTTGTTTCTATTGAAACAGATTTACTCCTTCTCTTACGGTGCTAAATTAATTTAGTCTTGTTGTGGATTTCAGTCCCATTTGTATTTACTGATAACCTTGTGTAATGGATGCTTTGGTGTGCACGTAGATTCCAGGACATTTATTCCCTCAGCTGCTAATAATTTGCTTGCTGATGGTTCACAGCTGAATCCTTCCTACTCAAGATTGCCTGGAGCTGAAGGGAAAAGTTTTATGGAGATTATGTGGACTCCCAAAGGGAAGTTATCAGGGAATGGCTTGATGATGTGAGGGGTTCATAGGACTGGCCCAATTTATTTAAATTAGGACATCTCTCAAGGGCCATCCCAGCTCCAGAACTTTCTACAGGATGGACTGAGGGTGCCATTGTAATTTCCATTTAACTGTAGTGCATGAAACAGTACTGAATTGGGGTAGGATGTAGGTGAATTCAGTGGTTGGGGCTATATTTCATGCATTTGGGAAGTTTAGAATAATTAGTCATACAGAAGTATGGAATAGAACGGATTAGGCTAAGTGCCTATGATGTATTAGAGAAAATGAAACATTTAGCATAAATACTCATTTGGCCTGAGTTTGAAATTCATATTACCTCTTTAAAAACAGAAACTAGAATTAGAAGGGAGAAAAAGCTGAGAAACTTTCTTATAAATGTACCAGGGTATTTTAGACAGCATTTTCACTGTTTGACCCACAATACCTGACAACCACAACTTAGAGGATGGAAGATTTATTTGCTCACAGTTCTGGAGATTTCAGAGGTTTCTGTCCATGTTGAGCCAGGTAAGGTCTGTGCAACTCAGGGGATGGCGGTAGGAAACAGAGAGAGAACATGAGCAAGTGGAGGTATTCTGTTCTCACATCATGAAGGCGGAAGCAGAGAGAGAGAGGGGGAGAGAGAGAGAGAGAGAGAGAGAGAGAGAGAGAGAGAAAGAGAGAGAAACCAGGGAAGGAGGGATACATATACAGTTCTCAAGGCCACACTTTAGCAACCAAGCCTGCCTTCAACATGACTGCCTTGTTTAGGACATGAGGTCAGGGAAACAATCTAAGTCCAAACCACAACAAGCAGTAAAGTGATACTTTTAAAATTATTATAGTAAACTGGCAGAAAATATCTTTAAAGAAAGAAAGGAATAAGGATGATATACACATTTTAGTAAAAAGATAATGAGTGGAAAGAATATGCAAACTTCTTTAATATTAGCAGATTTTTCTGAAGAAGAAGAAGGTTGAAATGCTATATCCTGGATCACGCCTAAGTTATTCCAGAAGGCACAAATGAGGTGCATAAGCAAGGACTCCGGCCCCTCCTAACCCTTTCTAATATTTCACACGTATTTCCCCCTTTACTCTCACCTGTAGCTGTAGGAAAGGCCTCTTATGACCACATATCTGGAGAAGAAAAAAATGCCCAAGATAAATGGCAAAGAAAAAATGCCATTGATAGGTGGGAGCTGTAACTTGGTGCATACCAGAAATGGACTACTGAACTAGAGCTTAAGTCTGATGTGGTCCCAAAGGACTGCCACAAAGGAAAATGCTCTCAGTGGGGAGAGCTTCGTGAGGTGCACTTGAGATCATCCATGCTGTATGAAAAATAAAGAAGCTCGAAGTTAGTGTTTATAGACTCAAGAGCAGTGGTGTGTGGCTTGCCTTTCTGTTCACCACCACTTAAGGATTAAGGTTGGTGAGTTGAGAAGAACATCTTGTGAAGTGATGTGCATTTATCCATAGGAGCAAGTATAAACTATGATGGCCTTAGGGTCACATAGTTAATGCTCACTGAGGAGCTTTAATCACAAAAGTGATATTAGCATAGACAGAAGGACTCTGCCATGTATGTCAGGGAGCTCTAATCTCATCCACTCTGGTGGTGGTAAATTGGCACATGAACAAATTAGCCATTGTGGCAGAAAAAGGAGCACATGAGCCCAGTGGCATGCGCTTTTACTTCCCATGGCTGATCTAGGTAATTATTTGCTGAATGTTTAATTGGTTAGAATTAAAAATGAATGCCAAAGTCTGATAGGGCACTGTGCATTGAGAGGAACAACAAGCCATTTGTGGGAAGTTGTATCTCTTCTAACGCTGGAAGGGGTAGAAACTGACATTGAATGAAACCGAGTTATATTTCAAATACCTGTTTATCTTCCCTGCTCATAGAGAACAGCTTTCTGAGAATTTGATCTACTGACACAGGATCTTGCTTAATATTTCATTGGACCAAGGACTGAAATTTGTAACAATAAAGCATAGCAAGCAGGATAGCCACTCATTCTACTACATATGGCTCTATTCAGAAGCTTTGGGCTAAAATAGATTTTTGAAGAGGGCTATATCCTGTGATAACGGGATATCATCCTCCAAATATAGTGCAAACTCTAGATTAGTGTCAATTTTGTGATATGATGTCCTCGGGAGGCAGAATACATAGTCTGGCAACCAAAGGTAGGAGTGGGATTGGCCCTTGAGTTCGTTATCTTGTCGTCACAGTAACAAAATGCCTGAGACAAATCAACTTAAAGGAGGAGAAAATTTACTTTGGCATATGGTTCCAGAGGTGTCAGTCCATGGTGACTTGGCTCTGTTGTTTCTGGGCCTGTGGTGAGACAGAATATCATTGTGGAGAGAGCATGGGGAAGCTGCTTACCTCGCAGCAGAAAGGAAGTGGAGAGAGAACAAGAGATAGTGGGGGGAGGGAGGCTGAGACAAAATATACCCCTGGAGGGCCAGCCCCCAAGGGCCTAATTTTTCTTACTAGGTTTCACCTCCAAATAGAGCCACAGACTGGCAACCAAGCTTTTAGCACATGGCCATTGGGAGATATGTCAAACCATACACAGTTGGACTCATCATTGCTCCTAGTCACCAACTTGGGGAATTTGTATGACTCAGCCGCAAACCTTGAGGCTTTGTAGAATAAAGGGTCTTTATCTTGTGGGAGAAATCTACTAGTTGACAAAACAGGGTCCCACTAAATTTTAAGCAGCACTAACCACTCATCCCTTTGAGTTTCTTGTTCCAAGGGACAAGCAGGCAAGGAAAAGAGTTACCATCCTTGGGAGGCTATGATTATGACTGTTAAAACTAGATAGGGATTCCATTACATAATGTAGCCAGAAGAAATATATTTGCCATCCAGATATATTGGACCTTCTCTTGGGAATCCCTTTTCCCAATGGAGAAGCCTTCCTGATAAGAATGGGGCTGACCTGCTGGGCATGGTGATACATATCTATAATCCCAGTACTTGGGAGGCTGAGAAAGGAGGATTGTAGGTTTGAGGCCAGCCTCAGAAGCTAAGCAAAACTCTGCTTCAAAATAAAATACATAAAGGGCTGGGGGTATAGCTTGGAGGTAGAATGTTCCTAATGTCAATATCCACTACAAAGAAAATAAAGGATGAGGGTGACCAGTGGCTTTAAATATCTCAGGAATAAGGGTCTGGGCCTATCTAACAGGTAAACTATGTGAACTAGAACATTGCTAGTAAAGGAGGAAGATGATGAGTATTAGTCACAACTCTGCAATCAGCAGCAGCAGATTCTGCAATTTACTCCACTGTCCCTTCTCTTACAGTTTTCCCTAGGAAAGGACACACATCTGAATCTTGGAGGAGATATTCCTTGATAAAGTCAATATATGTATAAAGCAAGCAGTCACTAACTAACAGAGCAAGGGGTGGACTGCAGTGGTGAAGAGTGTACTGCCCAGGTCATCCACTCAGAACCAAGGCCTTCATCCTCAGTTGCTGAGTGATGTCTGCTGAAGATTCAAAGACAAGTCCGCCCCGCCTACAGACTTGCTCTCAGCTGAAAGGAGCTGCCTCTTCTACACTGATGCACTTTTTCCAGGAGAAGCTGATGTCCAACGACTGGTCTATGAGAGGATCAACATTCTTGCATATTTCCTCAGTGGGAAGCAATTCTAAAGGACCATCCTATTTCCACAAAGACCCAGAGCATCAGTTGAGGGCTTTGTTGTCACTTAACTGCAGTTCAATTTCTCATTCTGTCTTTCCTCCTTTTACTTCTTTACAGATGTTACTGCCAAGAACACTACATAAAATTGGTCCGTAGAAATCTCCATTTCAGAGTGTGTTCCTAGGGTATCCCTGTGATAGCACTTTGTTCTCTCTGGATTTTTGTTTTGTTTTGTTTTCTATAACACCATATTATTTATATTTAATATTATAGTATATAATGCTTCATTATTCTATTTTAAAATATATACCTTTGTCACAAATTAAGCCTGAAAAATGCATATTCTTCTATAATTTATGTCCTTTACTCCTTTGTATGTTTTTGATTCAGTACTTGTGCTAAGCTCACTGACTAATCTTCTGGGAAACACTTTATCTGATTTGTGCTTTTCTGAAGAACCCTAATTTATTATAGGACCATTATATTATCTATTAGGATTATCTATCATTTTCTAATAAATATGGGATTTGAGTTCCTTCAATTTTATCCTATGAAACAGGTTTTTAAAATTCATATAGAGATGTTACTCTTCTGCTTCAGTGCAGGTTTCATTAAACACATAAATCAAGAATGTCTTTTTCAGGATAGAACAAATCAAGATTCAAGTAAATAACTCAAATATTACTTTTGGCAAGGCTGGCAGATTTTCTTTCCGTTGTCATCCATATATCAGAGTGGCCTTACACATTATCTATTTTTTTGGTATGGGGGATTGAATCCAGGGGAATTCTACCTGCAAGTTACACCCCAGCACTTTTTATTTTTTATTTAGAAATGGTCTTGCTAAGACGCTGAGGCTGGCCTTGATCCTCCTGTCCCATCCTCCAAATTACTGGGATTACAGGCATGACCATCACACCTGGCCACACTACCTTTTTATGTATCATCTATCATCTATCTATCTATCTATCTATCTATCTTCATCATCATCATCTATATGTATCATTTATTTATCTATCGTCTATCTATATCATCTATCATCTATCTATCATCTATTATCTATCTGTCTATCTATCTATCTATCATCTATCTATCTATCTATCTACTTCATCATCATCATCATCTATATCTATCATCTATCTATCATCTATCTATATTATCTATCATCTATCTATCTATCATCTATCTATCTATCTATCTATCCAATTAAGATCTATTGAATGTATTATTAGGTAGATGAAAAATTACCACACCTCAACAAGATGATGCTAGTAATGATGCAACCCCTAAACATATGATGCTAGCTAAGTTAATTATGGTGATTTATAGGGAGAAAAGATCTCGTAATTGCCACCAGGGGTATGTTTGTGCCCGCAGCCTGAATATACAGCAAAAATCACTGTAAGAAGAAAGACATCTCCTCCCCCAATCTAGGAGTCATATTTACATGTTGGCTGAAAAGGGGAGTATGAGTTTATGAGGGCTGTCCTAACAAAGCATCAAGGTATGGGTGTCCTAAACAGCAGAATTTTATTTTCTCACTGTTCTGGAGGCCAAAGTGCAAGATCAAGGTGTTGCAGGGTTGGTTCCTTCTGGAGCATCCCTTTTGGCTTGCAGGTGGTGTCTGCACATGGTTTTTCCTCTGTGTCTGTGTCCTAATCTCCTTGTTTTGGAAGGACACCAGTCAGTATAGGATTAGGGTATACTCTAGTGACCTCATTTTAACACACTCATCTGTTTACAGAATCTACTTCTGGAGACACAGGAGTTTGACTGCCAACATGTGAATTTGGGAGGGGAAGCAATTTGTCCCATAATGAGGGTGTAGGGGATACTTACTTTCTCTAAGTATCAGGAAATAGAAAAAAGTTCCTCCAGACTGTGCACTGTGCTGGGGAAAGTGCTTATTAAAGACCATGATCTGCGTACTGAGGGTCTTGGGTCATGATGTGATGATGTCACATAAAACTCTATTGTCTCTCAGCAAAAGTCTTGGTCTAGGTGAGCTGGCTTGCGGCTGGGCATCAGGTAGTGGGAAGGAGAAAACTGCATAGAGAGCTAAAATTGTATATTATTTCTTCCCCTTCACAACTGTCATAAGAAAGGCATGGTTTCAATTGCAGGGAATTAAACAGTGAATAAGCAAAGAAGGCCCTTTTTCTCATGCAGATTATATTTGGGGAACAGAACATATATGAAAACAAGTAAACAGCTAATTCTATATAATAATAAGTGCTGTGCATAATATAAAAGAAGGTATTTGAATGGACTCTATTTTACTACCAGAGCATCATAGAAGGTTTTTCTGCGAACTACACATCAAGAAAGAGCCATTCGTGGAAAAGAAATTATGTACTTAACAATGTCTAATTTAATTTATTTCCCCCATTTAAAAGTAATTTGAAATATCTTTATACATGTGTGTGCACATATAATATAATCATATGTACATATGGTATGTGTACATATATGTGCATATATATATAGCACTATCTTTATAACCTCTTTGCATCTATACTTTTTGTAATGTGATATTATAGCTTACTTCTTGAGAAGTGAAGTCTAATTTCCCTACCCTTGAATTTGAACTGGTCTTTGATTTTGATTTATTCTGACAATAGAATGCTGCAACACTGATGAAGCTGTTCTAAGACTGGACCTCAAAAATACTGCGTAATTCTGCATTCTCTCTTGGAGCTTAGCCACTATCAAATGAATAAACTTGACCTGTTAACCTTAGCCAGCATCTAGCCAAGTGTCAGAAATGTATGTAAAGTACCTTTAACCAGCTAGCAAGCACATAACATTCCAGCTGACCTCAGATGCGTGCACAAACTTATTTGAGGTCACCCAATTCTATCTTAGACTGGAAGAGTCAGCAAATGACCTATAGACTATTAAGAAATCTTAAATGCTTATTGTTTGAAGCAGATGAGTTTTGGGGTAGTTTGCTCTGCAGCAACAGCTAATTGATACATATGAAAATGTGTTTAAATAATGAAAGCAGATGTAGATATAAGTAAGCTAAATCCAGGAGGAAGTTAAAACTTAAAAGGTATGTCATAAAATATATGCTGTTAAAGTGGGCTGAATATTTGGTTCTGAGCTTTTCAGCAACTAATGGGAAAATATTTAGGCCACCTATTATGTTTATAAGATTGATATATGCCAAATATAACTATGCATTTGATATTCCTAATAAACATTTGAGTGAAATTATGCCACACTGGAAATAAAGAGCAAATGAAGTAAATCACAGAGTTCCAGAAAGTTCCAGAGAGCTTTGGGTTACTCCAGTAGCATTTGCTACCTTACATGCAGTCCTCTTATCCATCTGTCACCATCTTTGATACATGTACTTTTTCTTGCCTTTCTTTATTTCCATCCATTTCTACTCACTGTCAAAGGAACAAACAGATTGGAGAAGCAAGGTCAGTACTGAAAAATTTGGTCAGGATTAATTGGGGAGAATGATTCTAATTAAAATTTTTGCCTTCTCCAAAATATCTTTAGATATATGACATTTTATGCCATCCATCATCTAAAATGCTTCAGAAGTTAATGAACTTTCCTACTTCACAAGTTTATCTGATAGCGTATTAATTAGAATTAATAGACAACTGATTCATAAATAGATGCATATACTGAAAGAAATTTTTGTGTCATAAGCAGCAATTATGTACCACCAAGTTTAGAAATATACCACCAGCATGTCTTTAAAAAAATCTTTGAATATGTGCTAACATGTGCTACTTTCTTTCGTTGGCTTCCCGAAGACTTATTAAAATTTAACCTTCAAAAATTTACTGGACTTTCATTTCTCCAGTCAGTTCTTCATTATAAAGCATTTAAAGAATATGCTTACCAAATGTCAATACCAGCCACATCCAGACAGGGTAGCAGTGGCCACAATGGTGGTTGGTAGAACATGAAGACAAATGAGCTATTCAGGAGCCAGTAACATAAATTGCTCTTGGCTATGTTGATGTCTTTATTCCAGTGATCTGATCTTGGGGCATTAAGGTGCTAATGATACCCGGGGGGCCCTGAGAGGAGGCAGATGGTCAAACAAGTTGAATGTGTACTAATTTAAGATAAATTTTAGTGACATGGATGGTTCTCAGAAATTCACTGTGGAGTGGTAACTTGAATAGGACATTAGATACTAAAGCACACAAGTTCAAAAGTGGAAAAAAATGCACCTCTTTTTGAGCCACATTTTAAAGCAGTTAATTATTTTTAATGGTCTATAAAAACCATAAAACTGTCTTTGGTTGAGTAGTTGAGTTATTTAAGCCCTTAGCCCTTTTCTGCTCTATTGACATATGCCACTCTCCTTGTTTTTTATAATTGCGGTTTTAGAGAAGTCTTGAAGGAGGAATGCTGTGTTAAATGGTAGTCAATAAGGAGGCACAGGACATCCCTGTGTTAAGGATGCAGGATAAAGTTGAGTCGTTAGAATTAAAAGCCCATGCGGTTTGATGAGCATGAACCCTAAGAATGTAACCTGTTAAGTCTCCACACACTCTCATTCAGCTTTAGATGTGCGTCAGGGGACTGATTTCTGAATTTCTGGGAGGGGAAGGAAGGAAAGGAGATGTAGAGAACCGAGCAAAGGATGGAAAATCAAAAGGAGAATGTGGTAGGTAAACTCTTAGATGGTCCCCAATGCTCTCTGATCCCTGGTATTTTCAGCCTGGTATCTCTTCCCCTAGACGATGGTCCACACATAGTGATGTGCTTTTACCAGAAGCTATAGCAGACATGATGGAAAGTCATTATTTGGATTAGTTTACAAAAACAATGTGGCTTCTGCCTTGGGTACTCGTTCTTCTCTTTCTCTCCCAGAGATCTCACTTTGGGAGAAGCAAGCCTCCATGCCATGGCACAATGCAGAGAGCCCTAAGTGGCAAGAAATATTAATCTTTGGCAATAGCCAATGAAGACCTGAAGACAGTCAACAGCTTTAGAAGGGGATCCTCCCCCATCCTAGCTGGATATGGCTCTTGTCTCCTTGTAAGAGACCCTAAGCCAAGGCTACGTCCCCTTGGAATCCTGATCCACAGAAGGGTGGGATAACAAAGGTTTACAGTTTGGGGGTAATATTTTTGTTGGTTCACAGCAATAGAAAATTAATACAGAGAGATAGGTGGTTTCAACCTATTCACCCTGTGTCTTAATTTCTACTTTCTATGTTCTCATATCTTTGCTCTACTTTGAGTCTGATATTCTTTAGACTCATTTTTTCCTTGGTACTTGTGTGCTAAGGGCAGGAGTAGGAATCTGATACAAGAGGCAAGAGCAGTATAACATCCCCGGTCCTATATCTAGGTGGCTGTTATGGTGACACCACATTTAGACCGGGTCTTCAATGGTGGGGCAGAACCATTCTACCTCCTCTCATGATGGACTTAGAAAGATATATGGGGCAGTAGGATGCACTGAAAATTCCTTCATCTTCCAGTTGATGTTTTTAGCATCTAAAATGATGGGCGATCATCATGTTTTTGGTTCTAATTTTAAGTTCTAATTTTCTGTAGCAAATGTAACTGGGCTTCAGATCAAAGTCTTTTTCAAATATCACCATCTCCATGAAGCCTCCTCTGGCCAATTGATTTTATGTTGGAACACACTGTCCTATTATTACCTTCTACCACTCCTAACTTCCACCATATATTTTATTACAAAGCACTCTATCACCAGCTAACATAGCGTATAAGAAAATGTGATTTCCTTACATATCATGTTTATTGCGTGACATATATGCCCTGTAACTACAATACTAAAACAAAATCCATGAAGTGGTTGTTTTGTTCACTGGTATATTTTAATTGACAAAAATGGGCTTATTACATGTTTGTTGAATTAACTAATTAATTCATTAATTTGTAGAGTTCTGAAAAATTAATGCATGATGGTAGCTTAGAGATTAGCCTTTTATCTTCTGATTCAAACAGAGCTTAGAGGTAAAAAAAAAGACTTCATCAAAGTCAGACAGAATTTAGAATAAGGGCTAGGTATTAGATTTCAGTTTATTGGACTAATATGCTCTTGCAGTTACCCATTTCCAGGACAAATAAAAAAGATACTTAACATACATGGAGTCTTAGCTTTAAATGTTTTTCCTTGTTTAATATTATTTTTCGTGTGGATAATTACCTTCTGATTTTTTAAAGTTTCTAGATTTTCTCCAGGCAGTACATTTTAATAGAGTTTTAACTTTAATTTACAAAATTCATCTTAATTTCCAAAAATCTGCCAAAAACCATATTGAATATTTGCATGGCTATAAAGCTGAATGAAGTCTTAGAAACTCACAGATTTTGAAAAAGCATTTTTTTGGTTAGAGTAGTTTTCTCAATCATTTAATTTTTTGGCATTGTATCACTCACAATTCATTCTGCACAGCTCCTTGAAGCCAGCGGCTTTCAGACTTTCAGTCATACCACACTTTCCCTGACTCTTTGACAAACATCCCTTAATCTCCTTATCGGTGTTCATAACCCAACAAAAACCTTGACCTTACGGTCTGCCACTATCCTGTGTCTTTGATGCCATATGGAGACCCATCAAACATGCTAGCCTTTCCGCTTCTTGACCTCTTTTATTATTTATTTATTTATTATTTATTTATTTATTTATTGGTACTGGGGATTGAACCCAGGGGCATTCTACCTCTGAGCTATGTCCCCAGTCCTATTTTATTTATTTTGAAAAAGAGTCTCACTAAGTTCCTGAGGCCTTGCTAATTTGCCAAAGCTGGCCTCAAACCTGCGATTCTCACTCATCCTTCCAAGTAGTGGGATTTCAGGCGTGAGCCACCACACCCAGTGAGCTTCTTGACCTCTTTATCTGCAAGGAGTTCATCTCTACTGCTGCTCAGACATCCCCTTTCTACCCCCATATATCACAGCCTGAGCCTTATAACTACTGCACCTTTGAAACTGTCAAATTATCTCACTCTCTGATCATAACTCCTTCTCTTTCCACTTACCCACCCTCTCCCATTTTGGTCATTTATCAACATCAGCTCCTCCAGTTCATTGGGTCTCTGGCTTCCTGCCAATCCATTCATTTTCTGCAGTTGTCTTTCTTCTTAGATGGCATGGGGCTAGTATTTCGACATTTTTACCAAAGCTGTTAATTCTCTTCTTCCCTCTGATTTTGAATTTCATCTGTTTAAAGAGAATTTTTATCCTGGACAAAACTACTCACATTTTTACACTTGCATCTGAGTAGCATAGTCCTTCTGAAGAAAGTCTCATCCCAGGAATGATGTGATTGCCTGAAGTCACAAGCCTCATCCCCTACCGTGTCACTCTCCACCCTGAACACTTTCTTGCATGTCTCTGTCAAATACTTTTCAAAGTTCTCTGTGCCCTCTCATATTCACTTATACATGGTATCTGACTTTTTCTTATACATTATGAAGAATGTAGAAGGCTTGAGACAGTTACTCTCTTAATACCCCATGCCAATCTGCGCCAATATCCTATACTCTCATTCTCCTATTACAGTAGAGGAACTGCCTAGGCTAATCCCTCTATCCCCATTTTGGACCATAACCCCTCTCACTTGTCAAGAACTTCATTTTACTGACTGAATTTTCCCTTGGATATTCAAACTTTCTATTTTAATAGAATTTTTCCCAAACTTGTTTATCTCCCTTTCATTTTAAGGCAAGAAATGACAGCTCTTCTGACATCACCTTTCTTTGTATTTGTCACCTGTGGCAGGTTGTATTTTGCAAAAATAACTGGCACAATATCTCCTATCCCACATTAGTTTCTTAAAATGTGACCTTGACTGTTCCAATAAGTGTTGGGGACTATGTTCCTCTCTCTTGAACCTGGGCAGTACTTTCTGATTGCCTTGACTAATAGAGTAGAAAGAAATAATACACTTGTGACCTCTCCATATGGCTTCTCCCTGTGAACTTGCTAGGAATTTCTCACAGCATGGTGGTTCAACTCCAAGAGTAAGTATCTCAGCCAAACAAAATAAAGTTATGTAGCATTTTAGTGATCTGACCTTGGTAGTCCTATAGATAGGGTTACTCCCCAACACAGAATATCAAGTGTGCATTTTATTAAATGACTTATCACTGGCGATGATAGTTTAAGTCACAGGCCTGAAGAGGTTCTCTGATCTGTCCAAGGCAAAGTTAGTATTTTTATTTCTTTTCATAGTATACTTTTTGAAAGGAAGTCACTGTGAACTGCTTACTCTTAAAACATTGGGAATTCACATGTTCTACTTCCTTGAGGTTGGAGTAGCTCCATAATTTATTTGGATTCCTTCTGCATGGGAAATATATTCTTCCCTAGTTATTTACTCTTTGATTACTTATTTGTGTCAGTATGAACTCATGGTTGTTTATTTTAAAATTTAGGTTATATTGCAATACCATATTAATTATTTATTTTTTGTTCAAATAATTTTTCTTTCTCCCCTTTCTCTTCTTCTTCATCTTTGTCTTCATCTTCTATTTCTTCTCTTCTTCCTTCTTCTCCTCATCCTGTTTCTTCTTGCTCTAGTGCCAGCTTTAGCATTTGGAGTTCTTTGTGTTATATCCTGTGTCTCCTTGATAGACCCAAAAATATAGTATTCTTCTTATCACTTCCATACTTTCTGACAGTACAAGATAATCATCTTTTATATTCTTTTACCTATGCCAAGTATCAACCCTTTCTCTGAAGAACTTGGTGGTTTATTGAAGAATATTAGACACTGAGATTCAGGCATAGGTGTGCTTTTTGCTACAGGGGTTTCATTGCTTTTAGGCCCTATCAGCTAACTGAGCAAGGGAATATACATGCATATATCAACCCATGTATACACACACACACACACACACAGAACTTCTTATAGTTTAGATCTTTGCAGTATTTTGTATTTTATAATTAAAGAGAAATAATTTATATTCTGTTGTCAAATATCATAGAATATCACACATATTTTACTTAAAATGCTTCTAAAATTAATTATTAAACTAAAGACAAACCACATACCCTGTGGAAGCCTTACTTTTTCATTTGCAAAATGAGGAGAAGTTCCCTGGATGACTTGAAGTTTCATCTAATTCCAAAGTCTTTATGTACCTATAAGCAAGGCATATGCAGATTATTTTGAGGGACTTTGATCTGGATTTAAGAAATATAGATTGTCATTTTCACAATCTATTAAGCTTGTCTATGTGTAAATGTGTCTTTATGTAGATCAAATGTGGACTCACACTCTGGCCACCAGCTCATTCAGTATATTCATTTAAGTTACTATCTTCTCTATATTCTGTATATTAAATGAATACTGCACTAGTGAATGCATATAAGGCACTATATGTATATAAGGCACTCTATAGCTCTGTTATTTCATTCCTCTCTATTGGCATTACTTCTATGAGAATGTCCTCATCCCTTATGAAGTCACATCTTCCCTCTGTCTTTCCTTGTTCCATTAAGAAGAGATTTGCAGAGATCTGTTTAACCTTCTCTGCCAACTCAAAACCTAGCTCTCTATGGTAGAAAGCTTCCTAGTTTTTGGAAAAAATAAGGAATTGGTATATTTCTGACATTTATTTGGATAATATGTGTCATCATTGTGTCTCAAAAGCATGACATAGACTTCTTTCAGAGTGCTGGACCATAAAAAGAGGAAACAAGAATAGATTTTTCAAATAGTTTTAAGTGAAATAACAGCCAAGTAACTCTATGGTTCACTGGTTTAGGTTATTTTCACAGTTGAAAGAAGGCATTTTATGATAAACCAGTTTCTCTACTCTGCCCTTCATGGTGAGATCACTGTTTCTGTGGAATGAAGAAATTTTTGAAAGTTATGGGATTTTCTGGGTCTAGTGTCCCCTCAATCTTTTCAATGCATGTTTATCCTAAGCAATCCATCCAATTTTGAGTAATCTAAGAGCCGATCTGCTAAACAATTAAGTAAAAATTTAAATCTAGCCATCATAGTATCTGGGCATTAGGAATGGAGTTTTCGTGGGAAACTGCACATTCCATACTACTGACTCTGAATTTAATCTCAACCATTGATTGCAGAATGATTTGGAAGCTTAAATATTTTAATTATGTCCATATATGAAGCTGTTACTAACAACCTTACTAGCATGTACAGAGAGGTGGGGCATAGTGGGATGGGGTTCGGAGGGCACTGCACCAAAAGATGTTGTGTGCATTTATGAATATATCACTCTGAATCTCACTATGATGTCTAATCATATTGTACCAATAAAATTCTTTAACAACCAAGAAAAAGAAGTTTAAATATTTAATATCAGGATTATTTTAGGTTTTCCTCCCTTCTGACAGTCACATTTTCTTTAAGTCGGGGTGACAGTGGTTTCATGAGACAAGGTATGTCAATTAAAGAGAAGCTAGTTTTGTTTTTCTTTCTTTTTTTTCCCCCCTGAAACAGAAAGTTCTTGACAGCATTAAATGCACCATCTTCAAGTAAGCATCTGGACTATTGTTATAGATGAACATTTCTCATTTCATTGTCTGAATACAAAGTCATTTATAGGGCAACTTATCTCATAAACACCCCTTGGCATCTTATAATAGAAATCAATAACATGGCAAAAAAAAAGAAGACAGATGCAATTTAACCATATGCTACATAAAAAATACCCGATGAACTTCTTAAAATCTTAGTCTATACTATATTTACCTCGCATAAATGCCTGATATATACAGTTAATCTTCATTAGTATTTGGCAAAAGGGGAGTGGAATATTTAATAGAAAGATGCAAAAATACTATTTTTAGATTCTTTAACCATCTCCATATTTATCAGTCTTCAAATGTGCTGTCACTTACGGATATGCAGAGAGATGATGTAAAGGCCCAAAAGGAGGTAGTGAGGGGTCAGTAACAGGTCTAGAAAGAATCAGGAAATTGTTGTCTAGTCTGAAGTATGGCCCAGGTAGAAAGGTATGGGGACAAGGTAGAAAGGTATGGGGACAAGTAGGGCGTGGTGTGGATTGACGCAGAGGTGACCAGGAGCTGGGAGTGTCATTATAGCTGGCTAAGCAGAGGAAAACTTCAGTAGCAAACACAGTGAAACCACTTGTCTGCTCCGAGTGACATAGCCAGATGGTGGATGAGGCAAAGATGGCAGTAGTGTCTCTGGGACCTCAATAGCAATCCCAAGGCAGCCACCATTTACAAAAGGGTTGCCTAAATGTAGAGACTTAGCATGGTCTTTTTAGTCAGGGCCGCTGAGGCAGAAGATGGGTGTAGAGGGGACTGTGTCTTGGGATTGGGTTATGGCAGTGGGGACACGCCAGGGACTGGTGGGTTTTGTCAGTTTTCTCTCTCTTGGGCTGCGGACTGGGACCTATCTGTCCCTTGGGATGCACAAGGAGTCCTCAAGTCTTCATTTTCTCTGATACCTCGAGGTCGAGATGATGATGGAAGACATGCCCACCTCTCCTACATGACTCCAAAGTCACTGCCTTTGCAGAAGGGCCTGGTTTGGAGAAGGCAAACACCTGATTTGTGTTTTAACATTACACATCTCATCATTTCCTGCAATAATAATTGACTGATAGTCTCTTAACTTGTACAGTTTTGTACTTCACCCAAAGATATATTTCTATACTTCCTTCAGTTCTTTTTAATATTTAGTATCACAATCTCACATTCACAGGAGGCAAAGTTGTTTTTGTTATTTTATTTCAGTACATTCAGCATTCCTCCTTATAATTTACATTTACTTTTATGATTTCATTAAAAGTAAAGAAAAAAATTAAAACATTATTTTTTTCTTTAATATGCTTTTTTTTTTTGCGGTACCGGGGATTGAACGCAGTTGGCATTCTACCTCCGCGCTACACCCCCGGCCCTATTTTTTTATACTTTATTTTGAAACCGGGTCTCACGAAGTTGCGGAGGGCCTCACTAAGTAGAGAGAGAGAAAGACAGGGAGAGAGAGAGATAGAGACAGCTGAGACTGGCCGCGAACCCGGATCCTCCGGTCTCTGCCTCCCAAAGTACTGGGATTACAAGCATGCGCCACCATGCCCGGCGTTTTAATATGCTTTTATTGGTGCATTATAATCTCACATCATAATGTAAATCATGTTGACAGTGACATACATGAACACAGTACTTGGTGGGCCCCTCCTCGGCTCCCTCTCCATCCCCCTTCCCCATACAGAGTACTGATATTGACATTGGTATTATTCATTTTGAAACTGTTTCAAAACTTGTGAGGGCCTCACAAGTTGCTGAGGCTGGCCACAAATATAGGATCCTCCTGTCTCAGTCTCCCAAATACTATTCCAATTCTCTGCAGAGTTCTTATCATGAATGGGTGTTGGATTTTGTCAAATACTTTTTCAGCATCTATTGAAATGATCATGTGATTTTTGTCCTTAGTTCTGTTTATGTGGTGGATTACATGGATTATTTTTCATATGTTGAACCAGCCTTGCATTTCAGCATCTATTGAAATGATCATGTGATTTTTGTCCTTAGTTCTGTTTATGTGGTGGATTACATGGATTATTTTTCGTATGTTGAACCAGCCTTGCATCCCTGGGATGAACCTGACTTGGTCATGATGTATGATTTGAATGTGCTTTGCTACTATTTTGTTTAGAAGTTTTGCGTCTAAGTTCATCAATAATATAGGTCTGTAGTTTTCTTGAGCTGTCTTTATTTGGTTTTGGTATCAATGTGATGTTGGCTTCATAGAATGGATTTGGGAGAATCCTGTTTCTTTCTATTTTATGGAATAGATTGAGGAGTATTGGAATTAGTTTTTCTATAAAGGTTTTATAAAATTCATCTGGGAAACCATCTGGATCTGGGCTTTTCTTTGATGGTAGGTTCCTTATTGCTGCTTCAATTTCTTTGATTGCTATTGGTTGATTTAAATTTTCTTTATCTACTTGGTTCAACTTAGGAAGATTGTATATGTCTAGAAATTTGTCAATTTCTTCTCGGTTTTCCATTTTGTTGGAGTATAGTTTTTCAAAGTAGTTTCTGATAATCCTCTGGATTTCCATGCTGTCGGTGGTAATATCACCTTTTTCACCTCTTATTTTAGTAATTGGTTGATTCTCTCTTTCTTTTGGTTAGGTTGGCTAGTGGTTTATCTATCTTGTTTATTTTTTCAAGGAATCAGCTTTTGGTTTTGTTAATTTTTTGTATTTTTTATTCTCTACTTTGTTGATTTCTGCTCTGATTTTAATAATTTCCTGTCTTCTACTGGCTTTGGGGTTAGACTGTTCCTGTTTTTCAAGGGCTTTGAGGTGTGTCATTAGGTTATTTATTTGGTGATTTTCTGTTCTTCTTATGTGGGCACTCAGTGCTATGAATTTTCCTCTTAATACTGCATTCAGGGTGTCCCAGAGATTTTGATATGTTGTGTCTCTGTTTTTGTTTGTTTCTAGGAATTTATTAATTTCTCCACTTATTTCTTCTGTGACCCATTCCTCATTCAGCAGTGTGGTGTTCAGTCTCCATATGTTTATGAGGTTTCTCTGGGTCTTCCTATAGTTGATTTCTAGTTCATTCCATTATGGTTTGAAAAGATGCAGGGGATGATGTCACATTTTTTGAACTTGCTAGTACTGACTTTGTGGCTTAGGATATGGTCTATTTTAGAGAAGGTTCCATGAGTAGCTGAAAAAAATGTGAATTCAGCTGTAGTTGAGTGGAATATTCTGTATGTGTCTACTAGGTTCATTTGGTTTATAATGTTCCTTAGGTCTGAGGCATCTTTAATGACCTTTTGTCTTGAAGATCGATCTAGTGGTGTGAGAGGGGTGTTGAAGTCTCCCAATATTATTGTATTGGGATCTATGTGTGATTTAATGTCATGAAGAGTTTCTTTCATGAAAGTGGTTGCACCTATGTTTGTGGCATAAATGTTGACTATTGTTATATCCTCTTGCTTGATCATTTTACCAGTAAGAAATGACCTTCTTTGTCTCTTCTGATAAGTTTAGGTTTGAAGTCTAATTTGTCTGATACCATAATTGCTACTCCTGCTTGTTTTCGAGTTCCCTTGGCATGTATCACCTTGCTCCATCCCTTTACCTTTAGTTTTTGCATATCTTTACTTGTAAGGTTTGTTTCTTACAGGCAGCATATAGATGGATTGTAATTTTTAATCCATTTTGCCACCTTATGTCTTTTGATTGGAGAGTTGAGACCATTTATATTCAGCGTGATTATTGAGAGATGAGTTTTCATTCCTAACATTTTGAGTTTTAATTTTTGTTTGAGGTAGTGTTTATTCTTTGCCTAGTTGTTTGTTTGATGGAAATCACTGTTTCTCTGGTTCTGGCATTTCCTTATTATATCTTCCTTGTAATTAATCTCTTTGAGTATTTTCTCTAGTGCTAGTTTGGAAGACATAAAGTCTTTCAGCTTCTGTTTGTCATGGAAGGTTTTTATTTCCCTCATCAAATTTGATAGATATCTTTGCTGGGTACATAAATCTTGGCTGGAAGTTGTTTTCTTCCAGAGTGTGGATTATGTTGCTCCAGGCCCTCCTGGCTTTCATGACTTGGTTTGGAAGGTCAGGAGTGATTCTTATTGGTTTGCCTCTGAATGTTACTTGGTCTTTTAGTCTCGCTGCCTTTAAGATTCTCTCCTTGACTTCTACTTTAGTCAATTTGATTATTATGTGGTGTGGTGAACCTCTTCTCTGATCTTGTCTATTAGGGGTCCTATATGTTTCCTGTACCTGTGTGTCTTCTTCTTTGTCTATGTTTGGAAAATTTTCTATAATTACTTCTCTGAGTAGATTATTGAGTCCTTTGGTTTCAGCTTCTATTCCCTCTTCTATGCCTATTATTCTTAGGTTTGCTCCTTTAAGACTGGCTGAGATCTCTTCAATGTCCAATTCATGCTGTCAAATTGTTTTTTTCTAACATATACTATACATTCATTTTTGGAAAGGTCATCTTCTAAGAGTGAGATTCTGATTTCCATGTGGTCTAGTCTATTGTTGATGGTCTGTATTGATACCTTCATTTCAATTATTGCATCCTTTAGTTCCTTCAGAGCTTCTTTTTTATTCCTGGTCAGGGTGTCAGATTCTTTTTTTATTTGATCCTTCAATTGTTTCAGGCTTTCTCTCTGAATTCTTTTCGGAAATCATGTATCATCTCTACTATTAAAGTACTGAATTGTCCTTCTGGCAATCTTTGCACTTCTGTGTTGGCGGGTTCTGTTGTTTTGGGGTTGTGGGAGCTCATTGTTTCTTTGCTATTCTTCCTTTTCATGATTTCAAGTTTTTAAGTTTATACCTTTGTTGCTTTTGGTAGGTCTCTCTCACTCTGTAGATTTCCTATGTCTAATCTCTCTCCTTTTATAGTTTCTTAACCTGGAGGTAGATAGTTGCTACTAGGTGAGCCTTAAAGGTGAATAGCCTTTATTGAATGGTTATTTTCACTTGCTTGGTATAATGTCCATTTGTAGGCCCAATTCCTGGTCTTCTTCAGTGATTGAGACCCTTTCCAGGTGCCTCTCACTAGCTGTGCAGGCGACCAGTGCTGCTGTTGCCCCTCTCACAGCAAGCATGGGTCTCTGCAGTCTCTACTTAGATTGTCCCTATGTCTCTCTCTGTCTACATCTATGGCAGGTGTCACCAGCAGAGGGCCCCAGGCTTGTGTCTCTTTTTGCCTACAGAAGCGGCGGATGTCATTTTGACCCTATTCTGTGCAAATACGGAACTCCATGTATTCCACAGAGAGGGCTGGTTTGGTCCAATTTTTCCCCAGGTACCACAGCTGTATGTCCTGTGGCGATCCCCGGGACTCTATAAGGGAACTGCGACCCATAGGCTGCAAGTCTGTCCCACCCAAATGTCACCAGGGACTTTCTGCTTATCCATGCATCTAATGTGTCCCACAGCAGACCCCACTCCCACCTCCGCCGGGGCAATCTGCACCATCTCAGACCCCGTGAGTCCCTGTGGCCGCACTGGGTGGTCTCCCCCTGGGGCGGCTCATTGACTTACAGTCTCGTTGAGCGCTGCTCTTAATCTCTGAGGGGCTCAGCCGCTGCCGCAGGTTCTGGTCAGGCCTCCAGGCCCTGGGGACTCTGCCGAGCGTGGATCGAACTGCTACTCGCTTTTGTCACTGGTGCTCTGCAGTGCTGGTTTTAGAAAGGTCCCTGTCTTCTTTGTTGGTGGCTGCAGAAGCCGCAGTGCCGGTAGCTGCCGGCGCGGTCTGACCAAGATGGTGCCACTGCCGCTTCCGCCGATGCGGCAGTTCGGATCTGTGTCGCGCGTGGAGCGAGTCGCTGCCCGCCGTCACTGCTGCTATTCTGCAGCTGCTGGGTTCACAGCAGGTCACTGGCATCTCTGTTGATCTTGTGTGGAAGCCACAATGCTGGTAGCCGCCAGTTAGGTCCTGCCAAGATGGTGTCGCTGCAGCCGCTGTGGCTGCCGCCATTTTGTCTCTTGAGTGTGGCGGAGCCGCTGCTCGCTTTCGTCTCTGGTGATCTGCAGTTGAACTCACAGCAGGTCTCTGGCTTCTCTGCCGGCGGTGTGTGGAAGCCGCGATGTCAGGAGCGGCCAGCGCGGTCCAGCCAAGATGGCGCTGCCGCCTTCCCTTAGGTAAGGCTCTTGGAGCTTTTTACTTTCCTCTGTTTTGTCTTCTGGCTTTGATTCCGTCGCGTTTCAAATTTTCCTTTGTTTAGTTCAATTTTTTGTTGCTTTTCTTCTCCTGTTGAGAAGTTGCTTTCACAGCAATTGAGACCCAAGTCTCAGAGAGATCGTAACGTGGTATCTCCCTCAGTCACCATCTTGGACCATGTCCAAAACATTATTTAAAAGTAGTTTTGTTTTTATCTATTTAGAATTTTATTGGTGTGATAGTATTATATATCATAGCAAAATTCAAAGTGGTACATTCATATATGCACACACCGCTCAATTTGTTTCCCTCCTAACCCCATCCCACTATCCCCCTCCTCCCTCCCCATATATGCTAGTGAGATTGTTCATGATGCCTTCATATATGAACATAATATTATTTTATCTGTTTCCTTCCTCATTCCTTATTTTTCCCTTCCCCTCCTCCTTCCCTGATCCCCTTCCAGTATTCTACTGGTCTCTCTCCTCTCTTTGTTTTTTTATCATGAAGTCCTTTTTCTTTCCTATTTTCACATAAGAGAGAAAACATATAACCTTTGACTTTTTGAAACTGTCTGATCTCAGCATAATATTCACTAATTCCCTACATTTTCTTGCAGATGACATAATTTTGTTTTTCTTTATGGTTGAATACAACTTCATTGTGTGTCTACCATATTTTCTTTATCTATTCATATGTTGATGGACACCTAGGCTTGTTCCATAATTTGGCTATTGTGAATTGTGCTGCTATAAATATGGCTATACGTGTATTATTATAGTATTCTAAGTTTCATTCTTTTGGAAAAACACTGAGGTGTGGTATACCTGGGACATATGGTGGTTTCATTCCTAGGTTTTTGAGGAACTTCCATATTGATTTCTATAGTGGTTGTACTAATTTATAATCCCAACAACAGTGGGTAAGGGTTCCTATTTCCCCACATTCTTACAAGCATTTATTATTGTTTGTATCCTTGATGATTGCCATTGTAACTGTGGTTAGATGGAATCTCACTGTAGTTTTGATTTGCATTTCTCTGATTTCTTATGATGGTGAACATTTTTTTCATATATTTGATGGCCATTTGTGCATTTATTTTTGTGAAGTTTCTATTCTAGAAATAAATTTCACTAAAAATTGGGCAATTGAACTGAGTAAAATGTATTTTAGGAGGTCATAGTCTCATAATCTATTACAATTTTGCACACATATCACTCCAAATGTTATAGTGAACTATTTTTCTTTTATTTTAGATCTTTGTTTTATAGGAGTTATCCTTTTTCTTGATCTATAATAATAATAATTATAATATATAATTATAATAATAATTATAATAATTATAATATATAATAATAATAATAATAATAATAATAATTATTATTATTATTATTATTATTTTGTGGCACTAGGAATTGAATTCAGGGGCATTCTACCTCTGAGCTATACCCCCAGCCCTATTTCAAATTCTTTATTTTGAGATGGTGTTTCACTAAGTTGCAGAGGGCCTCACTAAGTAGCTGAGGCTGGTCATGAACCTGCTATCCTCCTGTCTCAGCCTTCCAAGTATTGGGATTACAAACATGCACCACCATGCCCAGCTTCTTGATCAATTATTTAAAAACCAGATAAGAACAGATATTCTTTTCATTTTTTACAGATTTAAAGATTTATTGTGTATAATTCATATACCATATCATTTATTCTTCAAAGCATACATGTTATTTCAGTAGCTTTAATATGTTTCATAAAGTTGTGATAGTTGCATAATATATATGCATAATATATAGAGTTGCATAATATATATAATTCTAGAACATTTAATTACTCCTAAAATAGATCTTTATACCCATTAGCCATCATTCTCTATTTTTCTCTTCCCTGACTCCTGACAACCACTTCTATCTTTCTGTTTCTATGAGTTTGCCTATTCTGGAAATTTATATAAATGGGATTATACATTATGTAGCCTTTTGTGTCTGGCTTTTTTCATTTAACATAATTTTTAAAGGCTGATCTGTGTTGTTGCATGTATCAATACCACACTGGCTTTTAAATCTGACAAATATTTCATTGTTTCGCTATGCCACAGTTTGTTTATCCATTTATCAGTGGATTGATACTTGGGTTGATTCTACCTTTGAGGCTGCCATAATACAATACCATAGACTCATGGCTTAATGACCATAAATGTATTTTCTCATGGTTCTAGAGGCTGGAAGTCAGTGTTGGAAGGTTCAGTGTCTGCTGGGGCCTTTCTTCTTGACTTGCAGATGGCTGTCTTCTCAATGAGTCCATACTCTCTTGTGTCTTAAATTCCTCTTCTTCAAAGGACACCACTCATGTTGGATTAGAATTCACTGTAAAGGTCTCATTTTAAATTTAATTACCTCTTTAAAGATCTTGTCTCCAAATATAATTATATTCCAAAGTGAAAGTGTTCAGGTCTCAACATCTAAATTTGAAAGGGTACATAGTTGTGCTCATAGCATATTTGTGGGGAGGGAATTGCTTGGTCATAGGTAACTCTTTAGTTAGACTTTTCAATCCAGCTGCACCATTTATATTCCCACCAGTATTTCAGGACAGTGCCAATTTCTTCACACCTTCACCAACACTTTTAATATCTGTCTTTTTGATGATAGTCATTCACAATAGGTAAACTTCTGAAGGGCATAATTTTGTGAGTTTTACATTTCTCCATATTTTTGTTTCTTCTCTCTTGCATTGTCCCTCTTGATTATGATATTAACATATCTAATTTGATGCTAATATCATGTACCCTTGGCATGCTCTAAGGGTTTAAGTATTTGATCCTAAGACATAATATTAACAATAATGATAGGTGGGAAATGCTGATAAATTGTGTAGTTTATTATCAAAACAAACTGTACAAATACTAGTCAAAACATAATTACTGATAAAATAGACAATCTTGGATGAATGATCTAAGAGTAATACTTTTACATATTATTGAAAACAGCCCACATTATTGACTTATATAAAACCAATAAGGTACTTACCACTTTCCTTTCAATAATACCTCTTGCTTAGTAAAAAGCACTACAACCAGCATGAAGGTACTTCCCTAGCCAAAACTTATGTTGGGAAGGGTATACTCCATTGCAATCATTCCTCTGGCAGAGAGGAACTTATTAGAGATCAAATTGTTTACATGAGTTGGAAGTCCCCTATGTAAACCTATTTGCATTCCAATGAGAAACTTTTAAATTAAGTTCTTAAGTTAATTTATAGTTTTTCTGTAAGACCATTAATTTCTTTATTCAATTGTATTAAATAATATTCATGTTTCTCAATAGTCAACAAAGAAACCATTATAGCTTAAACAAAGATACTCTACAAAGAACTGCAAGTGGAAAAGATCCTTCTTTTTGCCAATTGTCTAGAAGAGGAGTTTACATTTTGCCCAAGGCCAGAACTTTTCTAATGTCTTCTAAATATCTTTGAAACTTACATCAATGCAAAGCAAATAAACTGATAATGTAATTCCAAACACAGTTCTCATTTCCTCCTAGGCTGTTTAAATTCAGCCCAAACTTCATCCTTAAAGCTTTGCTGGCTGCTGTCCCTAGAATCCTCTCTTTGTTTCTTCCTCTCCTTCCTGTCCCCACTCCATGCCTCTTTTTACTTTACTGATGCTCTGACATCTGCAGCAGCCACAGTAATTGTGTTTGTGCACATCTCCCCGTGCAGGTCAGTGGTTATCAAGCATGATGATGCATCAAAATTGTTTGAAAAATTTTAAAAATACCTGTCCCTCTCTGGACTTAAAACAACAACAACGATGATGATGACGATGATGACGGCGATGACAACAAACCAAGTTGTCTCTCACGTGGAGCAGATTCCTTGATAGTAGTTCCTAGATATTGGCAGGCTCAGTTCCTGGATCAGTTTACCAGAATTTGGGAAGGGGCAGGAAGCCATTCCTCATCATGGTTGAAGGTGGACCATCCTTTTCTTTCTCTTCCTTTCCCCTTTGCTTATTTTTTGGTCTGACTCTGCCAGTTGCAAACAGCATATATTTGTAAATGAAGAACTTACCTATTAAGCATTTCATACATATACCTGAGGAGGTGGTTTTGGGGCGGGCTATTTTTAAAGAAGTCTTGACTGAAATTTTTCTACAAGAAAATCTGAATGAAAGCTAGGTGTGTAGCTCAGTGGTAGAGTGCTTGCCTAGCATGTGGAAGGGCCTGGGTTTAGTCCTCAGTACCACAAAAAGAAAAAGAAAATTGAGTAAAGAATGGAGATATTTTCTATTGAAAGTATTCTATGTGCTAGAGAGTTTGTGAAGCACACTGTAATAATTTATTTTCCTCACAATTCCATGAAGCATGTATTGCTATCCTTGCCTGACAGGTGGAGACATACTCTAAAGTAATTGTATAAATTGCTGGAGATCATACACAAGGAATTGTTGGGACTGACCAGAGGTCTTTTGCCTCCCACATAGCCCATGGATTAAAGATAGATATGTTTATATCCAGTTAGGTGAACACTATAAGAGTTATTCTAATCTGCAATTGCAACGTCAAAATGCAAGTTTGAAGTTTTATTGTCTCTCTTACGTACTCAGGCCAAAGCTGAGTCTGCTGGTTGCTGCATCCCATGTTGCTTTTGGACAAAAGTGAGTTGCATCAGTAGGAAGATGGCAGCCTTGTGTGTCTCTCTGCATGTGTGTCTGTGTGTACATGTGTGTGCAGTGGATCAGATATGCATGGATACAGTGTTTGTTTGGCTCTGTGTTGCTTAGCATGGTCTTTGGTCTGAGCCTGACCTGAGCAGCAGACTCCTAAGCATCCTCCAGATATTAATCTCAATTGTTTCCTCAGATTAATCCCTTTGGGTGAAAGAAGCAACATTACAATTGTGATATCTGTAAAGCTTGGGGATGCTAGTGAATGTGTCTGGTAGTGGAGAAGCTTCTGCATAAATATGAAGCATCTATCAGAGCTTTGTTAAAATAAGCATTGCTAAATTATGATGGGTGGGTCTGAAGAGGATGTGGGAGTTTACATTCATGGGCATTGCAGGCACTCCAGCAGTTTGCATAGGGACTGTATTGGAGCTAAAAGACCTTTGTACATAAGTATCTTCGAAAGCATCATGCTGAGTGTCTGTCTTTATAGCATCTACTTATAACACGGATTCACATTCATAAGTACTAATTCCCTAGCATAGTTTCACAGTAGAATACAGAGATTCTTTTTTTTAATGTTTTTATTGGTGCATTGTAGTCTCACATCACACAAATCAGTTTGGTGTTAACATACATGCACACAGCTTTTGGTGTCCCTCCCCCCCCCGCCTCCTCCCCACATGTAGCACTGAGAATGATGTTGGTATAATCTCATATATACACATTGTTTATGACAGTAATTCCATAGATTCACTTCTTTCTTGCCCTTCCCCTTCCCTTGTACCCCTTCCCTTGCACCACTGAGGGTACTCCGTTGTCATTGGAGTCCCTTTTGTGTCCCCACTACTCCCTAAGTTGTGCATATTAACAGCAATAAAGAAGAACAAAATAACAGCATTCGCAAGAAAATGGAAAGATCTGGAGAACATTATGTTAAGTGAGATTAGCCAATCACAAAAAAGAAGGGACATATGTTTTCATTAGAATACAGAGATTCTGAAGGGACAGGAAACTTGGGACAGCATATAAAATGAACAGTCCTTGAAAATGAGGCAGAAGATGAGTGAATGAATGAGTGTTTCAAACCAGCTGTGGTGAAGAGCCAGTTAGTTTTCTCTACCCTGTTGCAGAATGACATTGGTATCAGTTTGCTTGAATCAGTTCAAGTGACTTGTCACTTGAATCAGATGAGGTTAAACTGGCCTATACCTCATTCAGTGGGATGTGTCCACTGATTGTATACTTAGATATCAGGCAATGTCCAATTGATGTAGAAGTATCTAAATGCTTACTTGTTATTTCTGTATTTATCTCTTCAGGAGATGGGTCACAGCAGACAGGTGCTGATCTGTGGACCAACCCCACTTTGTTTCATTGCAGTAGATAAACCCTACTTACCAGATAGCTCTGCCAAGACCAACATTGCCAGTAGATGTTAGGAGGATGCAGGCACTCTTTTTTTGTTTGTTTGTTTTTTTGCGGTACTGGGGATTGAACCCAGGGGCGTTCTACCTGCGACCAATACCCCCGGCCCTATTTTTTATCCTTTATTTTGAAACCGGGTCTCATGAAGTTGCAGAGGGCCTCACTAAGTAGCTGAGGCTGGTCATGAACCTGGATCCTCCGGTCTCCGCCTCCCAAGTACTGGGATTACAAGTGTGTGTCACCAAGCCCGGCCCAGGCACTCTTGATATAGTGCCTTAGGTGGTGTTTAGTGTTTAGTTATGTACTAGGATATCCTGACTCCAGGATCATGCTTTTATAGCACTATGTTGTTTGTGTGATAAAGGCCTCTTCACTATTTTATTTCTTAATAATAGTCATGATGAGTAGAATAGCTTTTCTGACCAGAAGTGTGACTCCCTTATACAGAGATGGCACAAGAGCAAATATCATAGTTGTAAAGTCAATGGGAGCATTGTCTATGTTGTTTTAGCAACTTAAAAAATGAGAGCCACGAAGTAGAACAAAAATATGTCACTTGCAGAAAAATGGGTGGAACTGGAGAATATTATGTTAAGTGAGATTAGTCAGTCTCAGAAAGTCAAGGGTAGAATGCTTTCTCTCATCTGTGGAAGCTAGAGAGAAAATAGGAAAATAAGGGGCTTAAAATATTGCAAAGATAGATCTGTGGAGTAGTTGAAAGGGAATAGGGGTGAGAGTTAAAGAGAAGAAAAGAAATGGGAAAAAACAGTTCAAATAGTGCTACAGCAATATGTAAAGGTATTGCTACCAATCTCACTAACTTGTGTGGAGAGGTAAGCGGGGTGAGTGGGGTGGGATGTGGAGGGAAATACATCAAGAGTTGGGTGCATATATGTTTTTAACACATTGGACCTCACTGTGATGTATAATTGCAATACTCCAATAAAAATAAAAACAAAAATGAGTAAATGTATTTAATATCTTTAAAAAACAGAACAGCCAGGCGTGGTGGCGCACGCTTGTAATCCCAGTACTTTGGGAGGCGGAGACCGGAGGATCCGGGTTCGCGGCCAGCCTCAGCTCTCTCTCTCTCTCTCTCTCTCTCTCTCACACTCTCTCTCTACTTAGGCCCTCCGCAACTTCGTGAGACTCGGTTTCAAAATAAAGTATAAAAAATAGGGCCGGGGGTGTAGCACGGAGGTAGAATGCCCCTGGGTTCAATCCCCGGTACCGAAAAAAAAAAAATAGAACAGTGGTTGCCATCTGGTGGGGGTAGCACAGTTGGCAAAAAAATACCAGAAGAGATAGTGGTGCTCAGGCAGAAAATTTGGGAAAAAAAAAACAAATGTTTAAAATAATTTTATAAAATTTCATTATTTCTTGTATCTTCCTATAGATTTAGGTTTATTATCTTTAATGCTTTCTAGAATTGGATTTATTTTTAGAATTTTTCAAATGACTCCTTCTAGAGTGTCTCACCTTAAAGTGAGGGGCGAGAGGTGTTGGCAGATCACAGAGGCTGATCAAGCAGAGGGAAGGAGGAAAGAAAGAACATGTTTACTTTACTTGAGCATTTAATTCCATTAACACAAAAATCATTATGGATCATCATTGTGCTGTTATTTGGGTGACTCTATTTTTAGATCCTGATGAAGAAGGGAGTTTCTAGTTGACTCTTCCTTTGGTTGTTTTTCTGTTTGTGGAATGTGTAATTTACAGATTGTCAAGCTCTTCCTTTTCAGCATCTTGTCTCAGAAGTAAATATCTGCAGAGTGATTAATTTGAGTGGATTAAGTGGGGATTAAGTTCTGATGCAGAAAATATTCAGATTGAGGCAGCAGGTCTAGTTATTAAGACAAACATTTGATCTCCAATGTGATGCAGTGATATCTACAAAGCTGGGTCTGTAGCCAAGTGTTTGATTGCTAAACAAATCCCTTCCTTCAGTTCCTAGGCAGAGAACACGTGTAGTTTATGGGATTTTCCACCTTTCCCTTCTCCCAGCCCAGCAATTTTAACACCTGTGTGTACTTTGTAAGACAAGCCTGGAAATAAAATTAGGAAAAAAATAGAAATGGCAACACAGCTTCTCCTTGGAAATAGGAATAACTCTTGGCAATCGGTAGTCACAAATTGCAACTTTTTGGTTGATGATGTGAAACTTCATGAAAAAAGAAAATCCTCAAGCTTCAAGAAATTATGATTTGATTAGCCATGGATTGTAGGGCCGAAGGAAATGACAAAGGAAATATGGAGTTCTGTAAAGTGTGGTGAATTTTCAAAAATTGGAACCATCAGTTGAAAATTAATCTCCTTTTTCTTTGGGTGAAAAGTATGCAAGCATCTAAAACATTTATTCCAATTTTACTTGTGGCGCCTACAGAATCAGAGGGCATGAAGAGAGATGGCACATTTGTAGTTCAGTACTTGTTATCCTTGAGCACAACTTGGTTCAGCCAGTGCCCCCGAAAGCAGGTGTGAAGTGAGGGTGAATAGTAAGTGCACATCACAGAGACTCCAAGTGGATACCCCATCAGAGCTGGCAGGGAACGAGAGATAGCGGAGGTGAGGAAACAGAGAGAGGAAACACCTGTGGAAAATTCAACATGCTGAATATGAGGCGCTGTGGTGAATCCACTGTGCCAAACACTTCCCCAGAACACTCCTTCAGGAGTGTTAGCAAGAGGTTAGTTACTCTTAAAATTCCCTTGGGCCTCTCTGATGGAAGTTACTACATTCCATTGAATCTGAGCTGCCATTAATTATAACAGAGAGCTTATTTTATTTCTATTCAGAAAGAAAAAAGAAAAACACATCCAATTAAACGATGGCACACTAATGCTTTCGCATTGAGACTTTTTATTCTATTTATTGTATAAGTGTTTTTCACTACTTGATTAATTAATTGGTCACACCAGCTTCTCATTACTTTGAAATAGTTTTTACCCTTCCTAGGGATATAATCCTTAATTCTGCATTCATTTGTACTGGCTGGTGTATTTTGGGTAGTCGTTTTGTACATATCTCAGCAATAATTTTTTTTTTTTTTTGCGGTACCGGGGATTGAACCCAGGGGCTTTCTACTTCCACGCTACACCCCTGGCCCTATTTTTTATACTTTATTTTGAAACCGGGTCTCACGAAGTTGCAAAGGGCCTCACTAAGTAAAGAGAGACAGGGAAAGAAAGAGAGATAGAGCTGAGGCTGGCCGCGAACCCGGATCCTCCGATCTCCGCCTCCCAAAGTATTGGGATTACAAGCATGCACCACCACGCCCGGCTCAGCAATAAAATTTTAACAAACTTTAGCTTCCTGTGGATCCCATGGTCCCTTAGTTTCCAGAAAAATATTGTTTTTGTTGTTTTAATAAAACATAGAATTGTGCTCATTCTTTCAAAGGTCAGTTTCATTGAATTTATGCCCCATTATTCTATTTCCGTGGCTTTCTGCTTAAACAGTAACTTCTTATTCAATGCTGAATCATAACACAACACTTTACAACACATTTAAAATGGATGTAAAACTCACTGTGGTATTAACGGAAGTGAACATGACTCAATTAAATTGACAATTGCATCACAGTGACCAAGTTCAATAATTCACAGGAAATGTCAACTAACAGCAACAGTTTCATGGCCAACAGCAACTCGGGAGGAGTTGATTGTTCAACATACCCAGGTATCAGAGAAGTTAAAATATAACTACTCTGGTTTAGATCTGGAACATCCCCCAGAACCTCATGTGTTAGACAATGCAGCAATGTTCAGATGGGGAATCAGTTGGATTATGAAAATGCTGACTTCATCAGTAGATTAATTCATTTGATGGATTAATAATGTGAATGGATATAATGGAAGGTGGTGAACACTATATGCAGGTGGGGCGTGGTTAGAGGAAGCAGGTCCCTGGGGACATGGCCTTGGGGACTGTATCTGCCCCTGCCCCTTCCTGTCTCCTCCTGTTTTGCTTCTCTGCTGCCATGAGGTGAGCAGCTTTCCTCCACCAAGCGTCCCCACTGATGTTTCTGCCTTGGAGCCAGCCAACTACGGATTGAACCTCTGAAACCCTGACTCTAACCTTCCCTTCTCTAAGTTATTGTTGTCAGGTATTTTGGCCACAGCAACAAAAAGTTGACTAACATGATAACCAAAGGTATATTTTATTTATTTATTCTTTTTGCGGTACTGGGGATTGAACCCAGGGTCATTCTATCTCCGAGCTACACCCTCACCCTAGTTTTTATTCTTTGTTTTGAAACAGGGTCTCACTAAGTTGTGGAGGGCCTCACTAAGTAGCTCAGGCTGGCCACGAACCTGCTATCCTCCTGTCTCAGCCTCCCAAATACTAGGATTACAAGTGTGTGCCACAACGCCCGGCTCCAAAGGTACATTTTAGAATCAATGAAAATAATTGAGTGAAGTCAACATGAGCTTAATATATTAATTATGTATAGTTAATACATGTATAACTAGCTTTGCCTACATTTTAGGTAATGTTTCAAATACTACATCATATAACATGTAGTAGCTGAAGGTTTGTGCTCCAAAACTCAAATATTGGAATCCTGGCCCCAGATTGATGGTGTTGGGAGGAGAAGCCTTTAGGAAGTAATACGGTCACAGAAGTTGAATTGTCACCAGTGGGGACTAATGAGCCCTTATGGGGAGCCACTCCGGAGTTGTCTCTCTGCTCTACACCATGTGAAGACACAGTAAGAAGGTGACCATCAGTGGACTAGGAATGCCCTCACCAGACACCAGATGTTGGAATTTCCAACCTCCAGAACTGTGAGAAATAAATGCTTGTTGTTGAAGCCACCCAGTTAATAGTAACTTGTTTTGTCAGACTAAAATGGCTAGGCTAAAGTGAGTACAGGTGAAAATTGCCTCTTGAGCTGGACTGGCATGACCTACAGGCCTGGATCTCCTCAGATACTTCACTTCCTTGTGAAAAATAAACCTTATTTACAAGGGAGTTTTTACTTTGCTTGTGCTTACATGCATAGGGTGATTTTTTAACCCTATCAAGAGAGATTGAAAAGCAGAACAATTTTTGAATTATTGTATTTTTACAATGAGATATATACTTATAAAAATAATAGAAATAGAGAAAAATACAAAAACTAAATAAAAATAACTTTTAACACTATCACCCAATGTGAGAAATAGCCTCTATGACTAATAATAGATATTCAGCACATATTTTGCATAAGACACTAGTTTTCTATATCGTGTATTTGCAACAAATGAGAACTTATTCCTGTCCCTGATGCAAGTTTTTTTTATAGGTAAGACTTACCCAAATAGCCTCAGCAGAAGCAACTTGTACTGAGAGTTATGTTGAGTACTAAGGGATTTGGAGAAGAAAAAATTAAGATACTATTGGAAGTAGTTCAATTAAAAAGCACTCTTGTGTGGGGCTGGGGATGTAGTTCAGTGGTAGAGCACTCACCTGATATGCACAAGGCTAGGGTTCAATCCCCAGCACCACCAAACCAAACCAAACCAAACCAAACCAAAACACTCTTCAGTGAAGGAACATTTGATATGAATCTCCATGAGTAGAATGTGTAGGTTATATGGAAGAAGCAGGCATTTCAGAAGCAGAGGAATGTTTAATTAATACTCAAACAAGAAGTGCAATTGGGATGATGAGGAGAGTCATTCATTCTAATTATAGTTCTCCAGGTTTTTCTGGGCATGTGGTAGGATTCTATCTCCTATAGAAGTTGGGTGTGATCATAAAGTGGATTAAACAGTGAATTTAAGAGCAATTTTGTGATTGTCCACATTCTGTCCTAAAATGCTTTCCGATGTAACTGCTCTGTTGGCTAGGGTTACTGAGTGATTATGCAGAGCAGAGTCCCAATCCACAGAGGACACCAAGTGAGGAAGAGAAATACGGCTTATTTGATTTAATCCCCTGAGATTTATTACTATATCATAACCTAACATCTTGATCATTATAGATACAGATAGGACATGTGAAGACAAAGAATGAGAGATATGCCCACAGAGTTAGGGCTAAATTTTCTCGTATTAGGGTTTTTTTGTTTTTGTTTGCTTGTTTTTCCCCCACAGTGGACTGTGAGTGAGTTGGAGAAGTACAATAATCAAGTTAGGGCATTAAATAGGAGGTCACTGCGTCAGCCAAAGTGAGGGTATGGACTAAGTTTTCAGTCATGGGAAGTGAGAGGATTCTTGCAGAAACAGAACAGAGGTACAGCTGATGAGATTTGCAGACAAGATTATTATCATATGACATTATTGTTATGAGTTGATTGTGTCCCACAAAATGGATATTTTTGTGTCCTAGCCCCTAGTACCTCAAAATGTGGTCCTATTTGGAAAGAGGGTCATTACAGAGCAATCAATTTAAATTGGGACATTAGGGTGGGTTGTCATCCGATATGATTGGCTCTCATAAAGAAGGGAAATTTGGGCCCAGAGACAGGCATTCAGAGGGAAGATGATAGGAAGGGTCACCAAGAGAAGATGGCCATCTTCAAGACAAGGAAAGAAAGCCCAGACCAGATCCTCCCCTCTCCCCTCAAAAGAAACCAGCTCTGCCAACTCCTGAATTCCAGACTTCTGGCCTCTAGAAACCTGAGATAATAGTTTCTGTTTTTAAGCCACCTAGTTTGTGGTATTTTGTTTTGGCAGCTCTAGCAGGCAAACATCACTGTTAGAGTATTTTAAATGCTATTCTATTTGAACCCTAAAGATTTCAGATTGCGCTTCCCTCTGCGTATGCTGCCATTGCTGCTGCCATAGTTGTCTACATTAACCCAGAGGCACAGCAATAACTTTCTGCTCTTCAGTGTAGCAACTGAACCTATTTTTCCAGCCAGCTGACCTTTGTTCAAATTTGCATTTCATCCTTGACCTCTTGCCTCCTTTCTCCTATCTGAAAGGTAGCAAAGCATGATGTGTTTTTGCAAACACAGGCCTTACCTTGAAAGATGGAATAAGAAGGTTAACATTTTAGAAAATCAGACAGCTCTGAATTCTGCTTAATTGAAAAAAAGTCCTTTGGTGTGATAAATGCAGTCATTAATTTAATACCTGGCTCTATTGAAGCCTTTTATAGTCAGCTTTTGAGTTAAAAGCATCAAGGTAAAAGCTTTCACAGATTTCCTATCTAATAGAAATGAGCTATGCACGGAGTTTTACTTGTTACTCTCTAAATTTTACCCCTAAGTGCAGAAGGTGATGTGAGAAATTCTTTACAGGAATAAAGGGATCCAGATTAGTGATGCGTGTGAACTCATACATCATATTTCAATGCCATCAGTTGACAGACTATGGCCTTATGGAATCATATTATTATTTAGCCACACTTTGAGAGCCTTACACCAGGAACATATAATTCATTTTCTTTATAATCTTAATTTGGCCTTGGAAAATCCAGTTTCATTTATTTGGCAATGTGACTATTGAATAATAACTCAGTATGGAATGGAAAAGTCAGCTCAGGAAATTCTGCAATTACAATCACATCCAAGTCTTGCTCTTCCAATGCATTCATTCCTCTCATCCAAAGCATGTGATTAAAGTGCGTTATTTCCATGTACAGATATTCCACAATGAAACTCATTATCCTGTTTAATGAAAATGCACGAATACAAATGCTTTTGTTTTAAAATGTCTATCTGCATCATCACCATGAGATTTTTAGGTATGTACTCATTTTATTAAAATATAAACTGGCTTTGAGAGAATTCAACTTTACGTGATAAACTCTAGTTTGATTTCTCAACCAATGCCATTGGCAATGCTTAAAATAAGCCTCAAACTAAGTTATCCCTGAAAGTTAGGTACACTGAGAGCTTATTCAAATGTCTCTAGACATATCAACAAGAGTCAATAAAACATGTTCCTAAAATCACATTCGTAAAATGTTCAGTATTGGTGTATTTGTGCTCCCAGAATCTTGTTATGAGCGTGTTTCACATACAAGTTGTACTTAGTGACAACATCGTTCATTTATGGACTCTGCATAATACAACATTTCAGTGACTAAGATTCCATGGATACACAAGACAATGTCATTAACACATTGTTTTTTTAATAGAAGTTTATTGGTGCATTTAATCATACATCATGATGAGGTATAGAGTGATTGGAACATACGTGCACACAACACTCGGTGTGTTTACCTCTGGATCTCACCCTACTCCCTCCCCTTCCCCATACATGTCATTGAGCTCAGTATTGATAACAGTTTTTATATTTTTATTAGTGCATTATAGTCTCACATCATAATGTAGTTCATAGTGATAGTGACATGCATGCACACAGCACCTGGTGAGTTTCGCCCTGCAGTATTGATAATTTCATACATGTACATATATGTACATATTTCATATATGTACATTATGTTGGAGGAAGCATTTGTGCAAAATAATGAGTGAAACAATACAATACACATGTTTTTACTAAACTTAATCTGGTATGTTGGAATAAACAAAACATTATACTGATTTACTTTTGAAGAACTAGTAGAGTATTTTTAAATAAGAAAATGCAGAATATTGTAGGCAGAAGAAATAGCACACACTCCAGTTCAGTGTGGAGACTATTTAGGGCCCAGCAAAGATCAGACTAGGTTAGGGAAAGGGCTGTTTATGCCAGAGGCAAATGGAAATGCTAAAAGTAGGTTTGATATTCATCTAAGTAACAGGAAATTTTGGAATTTTAGAGTTGGTAAAAATGAAAATAGAATCCGATAGAACAATTCAACAGCACATGAGTCCTGGGGCAAAGCAAGTAGGAAAGTCTTGTTGAGCATGTGCTACGGAGCCATTCAACTTTCAGTTCTGCCCCTGATTATAGCCAGAAATTTGGTATTTGTCCCAATTTGCCAAATCAAATAATTGGAACATTCCTTTGAGAAGAAGGAAAAAGAAATTTTATTGATTTGCTAGCAAATTGGAGAAATCAGTGAACATACATTAAAGAAAAAAAATATCCTGATTCTCCCTGGCTAGAGGGAAGGACGTCCCTTTTTATTTTATTTTATTTATTTATTTATTTTGCTGTACTGGGAATTGAACCCAGGGGCATTCTACCTCCGAGCTACACCCCCAGTCCTATTTTTTATTCTTTATTTTGAAACAGGGTCTCACTAAGTTGCGGAGGGCCTCACTAAGTAGCTGAGACTGGCCACGAACCCGGATCCTCCTGTCTCAGCCTCCCAAGTACTGGGATTACAAGCGTGCACAACCATGTCCGGCCCCAGCTCCCTTTTAAAGAACAAGCTCTTCAGGGTCTTCCAGGTGCACTTATCAGAAAGACACACTTCATGTCACCTTGTCCTTGAGGTGAGTTTCTCAAACTCATGGGCACCAAATTTTCATTCCTTCTGTCTGTAAACTGATAAGACCATGTTACTCCTTAACAGGGCCAGATAAGAATTGGGAAGAAGGAAATGCATCAGCTTTGAAACAGGCCATCTGTTAGCTGCCAGAGACAGAAGCTCTGGAATGGGCCCTTGTTGCATGATTATTTGGGAGATCTTTGTCAATTCATTCATTCTCCATGCATTTATCAAATGATGTAGCTGAACCCTAGGCTCTGTAGGGCTAGTCACCACTTTGAAAGCTAGACTTCTGAGGTGACCAGTTTGGTTGTTACTGGATGGTAGAATCTATGTCGATTTCATCAAGTGTATGAACAGTGCCTGCTGGGAGAAATCAACTAGTAAGTGACAATAGTAAGTGTAGAGATTTGATGCGCAATTTGATACCTTTTCACAGCATTTGAAGTCCTTTAGTTATAGACATTACTGCTTGTAATGAAGTAAGTGTAGTAGACAGTTAGCATATGTTTTTAGAAATCTAGTACCTTTTGAACATCTCTCATGTATGATAATTTTCTATCTTATAAGCCCCATGTCCTCAAGGTATGAGTTAGGGACCTCGCTTTCTCATTTTCTTTACTGCTTGGGTTTATCGCATGACCACTGGGTCCACTATCCACATGCATTTGGCCAAAATTCCATTTTAGAAGACAGAGCTGAAGGAGGAACCCATGTGGTAGAGACATCTGTTCTTCCTTCCTTCCTTCCTTCCTTCCTTCCTTCCTTCCATCTTTCATTTATTTCTGTACTGGGGATTTAACTCAGAGCCTTGTTCATGCTAGGCAAATGCTCTACCACTGAGCTATATCTCCAGCCTTTTAAAAATTATTTTAGCACATTACAATTATGCATCATAGCAAGGTTCAATGTGATTAAAAATATATATATCCTCATAGCTCTTGGTGTATTTTCCTCCACATCCCAACATCATCCCCCATCTTCGCTCCCCAAAGGTGTTACTAAGTGAAATTGGTAGTAATGACTATACATATATATATGTCGGCTGGCTGGGTAGCTCTTCCTATCATAAGGCAATGCCAGCATTCTTTTTGTCACTGAATAAATCAAAATTGATTTCTTTCTGGTGACCTTTCAGTGATGACAAAAGTGGTCAGTCTCCAAGTGAACTATTCAGGACTCAACTGTGAGTCAGTCTGGTGTTATTGGGGTTCTCTTCTGTCTGCCGTCTCACTCCAAAAACAGATGTCAGAAATTGGTCTGAAGAAATACATGCTAAAACTTAACATCTCTTGATAGAGAGATTTGATGATAGAAACGTAAAGAACAAGGGAGATCAGGAATAGGGAGGACGTGGATGTATGAAGAGAACAAAAACCAAAGCCAGTAGGAAGAGAAGGTAAAGAGAAAATATAATGGGGGGTGGTGATTGTATGCCTGGGATTTTCACACTGAAAAGATTTTATACACTTAAATACATCCCAGGTGCCACTGTGCCTGAAATGGTACCACTCAAGTATACTTTATTTCCATTAATTACTGCTCTCTCCAGCTGTCTCTCTTACAATGGATACATCAAGCACAGGTAACTCACCAAGTCATTAACAGCTCTGTGGGACCACAAGCCAGAGAGAATCCTCAGGTTCTCATTGCCTAGTTTAACATCCTTTCCTCTCAAACTCCACCTTTCTAATTGCACCCTACTTTCTTTTCCATCCCTGTCATTCTCCTTTTCCTGCAAGAATGCTCTACCTGTAATCTTCCATTCTGTTTTCTCCGGCATTCCCAGGTAGTGTAAGGATTCATATTCTCCATGTAACCATAAATAGCTTTGCCTCCACAAAGCTGCAAAACCTCTGGATGGGGCAGGCTTTTGGTCTTTTTCTTTTGCCATCTTCCTTATCTTCCCCAACTCTGCAAGTTCAATAGAGAGGCACCTTCTGTTTTACTCCAGCCAAATTTTCTTTCAGTGCTTCTAGTGGCCCCAACAGGGGAAAATGTCCTATAAAGAAACACACAAACAACCATTCTTATGTTTCTCCATGAATCCATGGAGTGGCCATGACAGATGTACCTCCTAGGGAACATCCTCTGTTGGCAATTCTCAGTAGATCCATTTTTTCTTCTCTTCAAAATAGCATAGCCGAGTATACTCCCTAGTAAAGAGATTACAGGGATTCACTGGGGGCTGCTCTCAATTTAAACACATGTCCTTGTTTGCAGAGGTTAGCTAGTGTTGGTCACATGTGCTTATGACAATCCTCACTGGTGATCAGCATGCTCTGGTAAGAAGTGGCCCTCAGCCGAGGGCCCCATGACTCACTTCTTGTCCGTCTCCCCATTGTCTTCCACACTTGATGTTCTAATTCCGCCTTGGTTATTCTTTTATCTTTTTATCTTACCCTTCTGTCACTACTTCCTCCTTTGACATGTATTTCACAACAAAATAAAAGCTACTTACTCTCAATAATGATATATTTTTCTAACCCATTTACAATAATCCCTCCTTATCTGTGGGAGATACATTCTGACTCCCAGATGGTACTGAATCCTATACATACATATACATATACATATACATATACATATACATACAATGTTTTTTCCAATACATGCACACTTGTGATCAAGTTTATTACCTAGGCACAGGAAGACATTAATGGCAATAACTAATAATAAAATAACTATAACAATATACTGTGTTAAATTATGTGAATGTGGTCTCTATCATTCTCAAAATATCTTGCTGCTCTGCATTCACCCTTCTTCCTGTTGACAATGGGTAACTGAAACTGCACATAGTGAAATTGTGCACAGGGGGCAGGACACTACTGTGACAGAGCCAGCTCCTAATCTCTGCTAGGAAAGAGTGAGGTATCTGAACTTGATCCATCCATTCATACATAGACTCACCCACCCAGCATTTTTCCCAGCTAGTTTTTGGGGGAAACAGATGAATATGACACTAGCCAAATCTGTACCAGAGTCTTTGCTTTTAGCAGAAAAAGCTGGGCTTATGCTTCTGAGCAGTCGACCTTTGGCAGGTGGCAAACACCTTCACTTTATAAGGGTCAACAAAGAACACAGCTAAGCATGTTTCACCGTGGTAGCACAGGGGAGCTGTGAAGCTCAGCCTAACAAATCGGTGTGACCATACTTTCCACCTCTGTTCCCTGATTTCCCTCAGCCACTCACCCCGAGAACTGCTGAAGTAATTACATAAACGGGTAGGGTGAGTTCTCTCCATTTTCACTCCACCAAATCAGTGACAATCAAACATATTCCTGAAGAAGACTCACAACCTTTGTATCTTTTATCTTATAGAACCACACTGAATTTCAGTTTTCATGTAAAACACTGTATTTAATGGACTTATGCATGTATTTATACACTGAGGGATGGGGGATGAGAATTTAGAGTGTAAATTTAGAAATCTCGTTCTTCATTGATTCTCCCTCTGACATTATGTACATATGTGAGAATACCAATGCCAGTCTCAATATCCTGTGTGGGGAAGGAGAGGAGTAGGGAGGAAGCGGGGGAAAGCCCACCAAGTGCTGTGTGCCTGTGTGCCACTATCACTATGAACTACATTATGATGTGAGACTAAAATGCACCAATAAAGGTATACAAAATCTCATTATTTTTTGTTTTAATTATTTTTTCAATTTAAAGAAAAATACATTATTTTAATTAAGACATAGTTTAACCCAAAAGAATGCTTTCAGAATTTTCTCAATGATACAATACACATATAGCCATATATATATTTTTAATTTGCAATATATGAATATCTGTATATATTATCTCCTTACATATTTTTAGCTTTTAGTATATAGAGATAAAATAACCTCCTTATGAGAAGCTACAATAAATGTACATGTTTTCACTAGTTATTCTATTACGGTTTTAGAAAATATTTTAGGAATATTGATTTTCCCATTCCTTTTTGGAAATATTTTCCAGGATGTTAGTTTCAAATGCTATTTATTTATTTGCATATATAACTCTAATGTTGTGTAGTTTTTCTTTCTGAAACAATTATAAATAAGAATGTGCTTTGGTTTTAGCTGTTGTCATTTTATATGACTGAAAGAGGTTAGTTATTGCAGAATCTAAGTGGAGAGATATTGGTAAATTGACACTCATCAGAAAGGCCCATCTATTATTTCTGCATCTAATTAGATGCGATAAATCCATTTTAAGAGGCTTTGCTCATCTCATGCGCGATGCCCTTGCACTCTATAACTGAGCGCTGCACCCCTTGTTGCCCATCTCATGTGCACAGGGGAGCTCGGAAGCTGTGCAGTCAGTTCTGATGACAGTGCTCAGGTTTTCATTTGGGGGGTTTAGCTATGAACATGATTGGTGGCCAAGGGGGTAACGACGGCCCAGGAGCATGCTTTTCCATGTGGCCCACTTCGTTCCTGTCTCAGATGTCTGCGCTGATACTGGTGTCATGATTTGGGTTATTCTGTTTTATAGAGTAGTACACCTTGTCTGGAGTACAATTTGAGTTTCATGAGACTTTAGCAACTGGTTTCCGGACATGACTTTGACTTCCTAGCACTAGGAGGACATCTGGCTTGAGGCTGGGGTCATCTGCCACTCCCTACCTCAAGGGAGTGCTGCTCTGTTTCTCCTCTGCTGGGGCCAGCTCGCCCACAAACACATTTGTGTTGGGGAAAACACAATTTGTGCAGCCTCAGGATACTTAGACTAAAACATCACCACCATCACCAAGGTAACACTCATCTAGAAGTTACTGCTCATTGCTTTGTGCCCAACAGTATGTGCCAATAACATGTCCATATACATGTGTGGATATGCGTACACATGTATATATACACACACATATACACACATATATGTACATATATACCTTGCATAATACACAAATTGCAATTATGTTTTCCATAATTACTAAATTTTCAAATATCTACATATAAGAAAGAATTACGAATAAAATGCAAATGTTTTCACATAATAATATCCTGAAGGCAATATTTCTATAGTGGCAGAAAATAAAATAAAACACAGCAATGAAACAAGCAAAAAATTAAAAAAATATTTGTGTGTTCATGTTTGTATGTGAACATGAAGGAGACAGTAAGATCTGAGTATGGGAGTAGAAATGGCTCCTTAACAAAACAGGTCTTTCATTATAATGAAAAGATGTTTCCCCACTAAAGACAAAGAAAACACAAACAAAACTTCCTTTGTTCATTGGCATTCACCCTCGTGTTTAACGAATGATCCTGCTGCCAGGAAACTCAGAGGCCTGAGTGGAGACATGTGGCAGCTGCCTGGGTACGTAATCTGAATGCCACCACACTAGCTGGCTGCCCAGAGACAAATTATTTAACCACTCTAAGTCTCGCTAATCCGCTCCATTAATTGGGCTGCCTGATGAGGGGATGTTCCCTGCATTTTGGCAGGTCCCATTTCCCTATAGTGAAGCTAAAAAGATAGCTGTTTCCCACATTGCTGGCAGTCAGAGCAATAAGCATGCTAGATGGTTTTTCCTGGTTTTGTTGCTTGTTATTGTGAACAGAGAAAGGAAAGAGAAACCTACAAGATTTCATGGCAAGTGCAGCCTGTATTCAGGCAGTGATACACACAGCAATATCCCCTGGCCAGTCCTGCATGTTCTTAGTAGCCCGGACTTGCAGAGTTTCTAATAGCTTTGCAAATCTGGTTCTTCCATATCCCCACTGATTCTATGAGTTTCCCATTCTGTTTTTATTTACCTTCAATATACTTTCATTAAGCATATGTTTAATATTACTATGTGCCAAAAAGGGTATCTTTAAGCAATTAAATCAAGAATAAATGCTTACTCGCATTCCTGTGTAAATACTATCTAGCTTTAGAAGTAGAATATTAACCATTAAATTGCATTTAAACCCCTTTGTTTTTCTTTCCTCCTAGCAACCTCATTGTTCTCTCCACATATATAAACACTCTTTGAAATTTGTATTCTCACTTCGTCTTTTTTGTAGTTTTATTATATACTTACATATCTCTATACAATATAATATATAGCTCCTTCTGTTTCTTTTGAATTCAAATCATTCTATGCATTCTTTAGTGATAGTCTTTTCTCAGTTTTGAGTTTTTGAGACATTCATGATTTTGTGTGTACTTTAATTTTATTTACAATGTTGTATAACGGTGGTGAACCAGCGTGGATGCACATTTGAATCCACTGGGAAGATTTTCAAAGTGACTGTCAGTGCCTGTCCCACACACACTAATGCATGCATACTTCCTGGGGTAGGGCCCAATCATTCTTTTTTTTTTTAATTATTTCCCCTGAATGCATTGATACCCACTGCTTCTTGGCGTTCCATTGTGTAACTATGCCACATTTGTGTTTCTCTCATCTTGTTGTTGCTTATAGTGCCTTACTATTACAGAAAATATTGATTTAAACACTCATAAAACGTATCTCTTGAGGTTCTAAGCAAGATTTCCTGTAGGGAATAAATTTCTGGGTCATAGAAGATGTGTGTTCAAATTTTTACAGCATTCTCATTTGTCCACCTCTTGCCAACATTTGATATTTCTCTAATTGCTACTGAAATGTGTATATCTTTTATATAACTTTCACCCATTTGAGGTATTTTTTTAATCTGTGAAATGCCTGTCCTTGTCTTTTCCCACATTTTCTATTGATTTTTGAAGAACTGAACTATTCTTGTCTACTTCCCAGTTGATCATGCTAGACATGGTTTTCTATACACTGTTGGATTCAATATGTGAATACTTAACTTGAGAATATTTTCGTCTATGTTTATGAGCTATATTGGTGTATAGTTTCTTTTCTTGTGATGTTTTTATCAAATTTGGTATTAAGGTAATGTTAGCCTCATTGAATGATGGAGGGAGTATTCCCTCAGTTTTTATCTTCTGAAAGATACTGTAGAGAATTAGCATAATTTCTTCCTCAAATGTTAGGTAGAATTTATCTGTGCCCAGGTTTCCTATTTATTCAATTACTTTAGTTGTTGAACTGTTTGAATTATCTGTTTCTTCTTGTGTGAATTTTTGCAGATTTTGTCTTGCAAGGAATTGGTTTATTTCATAGGTTATCAAATTGGTGAGCATAGAATTATTTATACTTAACCTTTATTATCTTTGTAATGCCCATGGGATCTACAATGATGTTCTTTCTTTCATTTATAATATGAAAATATTTTTACCCATGGTCTTTTTTTAGTTTGGCTAGACACTGTTTATGAAAATGTCATGAAATATTAAATTAAAGCAATTTTCACTCTTGGAATAAACCTATCTTGGTCATGACAATTTTATTACCATTTTCATTCATTTCTGTGTATAGTTGTTTAATATTTCACTTTGAGATTTGACATCATTTTTCTTAAATTGATTACAATTTTTCGTTCTCATACTTTGTCTGGCTTGCTATTTTGCTAACCGTATGAGTTGGAATGTTTTCTCTTTTCCTATTCTTTTCCAATTATATTTCCTTGTGTATATGATAGGTCTTAGACACTGAAACTTCTGTAAATAATGTTTTCTTTTAGGAAAAAAATTAAAGGTCAAAATAGTAATATAGTATCTTTACTGGTTCTAGCGACATAGAATAGTTTTCTCATTACTAGGCACCTTTGGGTAATGCAATTAATTTTTAGAAATTTGTAAATTTTTCTTAATATTTAAAATTTTTGTTGATGTCAATTATCATACTTTTTATAATCTCTACTGCATTTCCATCTAGTCCCTGTGATAGTTAAGTTTAGGTGTCAACTCGACTGGGCTAAGGGATATCCAGATATTGGTAAAACATTACTTCTGTCAAGGTACTTCTAGAAGATATTGCCATTTTAATCAGAAGACGGAGTAAGGAAGATCTTCTCTTGTCCAATGTGGGAAGGCACCATCCAATCAATTGAAGGACTACATAAAAATAAAAGGCAGAAGAAAGAAAACTCACTCTCTTCTGAAGCTGGGACATCCATCTTCTCCTTCCCTTGGACATCAGGACTCCAGTAATGACGCTTTCAGACACTGGGACTTACACTTGCTATTCCCATGGACTCACACTGACTACAGCTTCCCTGATTCTGCAGCTTGCACAAGGCACATCTTGAGACTTCTCAGACCTGATAATCATGTGGGACAATCCCATTATAAATCCCTCTTTCTATCTACCTACCGATCTATCTATAGTCTATCTAGTAGAATGTTATTTTTTCTCAGATCCCTGACTAATGCAGTCCTCTCTTGTTTCTAAAGTTTAATAGTGACTTGTCACTTTTCTCCCCTTGAGAAATATTAGTAAAGGTTTATCAATGTTATTAATCATCTTGCAAAATATTCTTTTGTACTTTGTTCTTACTGTCTTTTGGATTGTGCTTTCAAGCTTTCTTACTTTCTGCATTTATTTTGTTTCCCTTTTTCCTTTCCTTTATGTTGTTGTTCATTTTCTGGTTCTTTAAATCCATGCTTTGCACACTCATATGCTGCCTTTCTTTTAAAATATATATTAAAGATATTCATTTTCTTCTGATCCTTGATTTATCTGCATCTGGTATATTTGATATGTAATGTTTTGTATTGTTCATATGTTTTTCATATTATATTTTCTGTAGAGAATTTTTATATTATTCTGTATTTTATAAATAGTTTTCTTCTTGATTGACTAGCACTGTATAAGTGTTTAAAAATGTCTCAATATAATGATGCCCTTGTCAGTTTCTCCTTATAATACTTTCATATCTTGCTTTAAATATTTGAATTTACAGAGTAAATTTCTGGTGAACTGAAACTTTTATTGATAAGTCATGATCTTCATTCCAGTAATACGTTATTTTGCTTCAGGTCTAGATTGTCTGAAAGACCGGCTGATGTTAATATCCTTTTCTTTTCCCTCATTTAAATAAAACTTTCCCTAGGTGTTTGTGTTTCATTTTATTTTCATGCACTGTGTGTCATTTCGGTCCAGTCTCTCAGTTTGGTTAATTGTAGTCTAGTGTTTAGAAATTCTCATGAAAGATTTTTTCATCTCTCTACCCTACCATCCTCAGCCAAAGAAGCAATTTCAACTACATTTGTAAAATTTGTTTCGCTTCCTCCCAAAAAGCTGCATTCCAAAGGGTGTGTTATCCCATGGATGCATGACCCTTCAGAAATCCTGGGTTCTTGCAAGTGAGAGGCTTCTAGACAATACTCCACCCTGCTTGAACCCTGGACTTTGCTACCTCTTATAGTTTGGATTTAGAATGCCCTGTAGACTTCACAGAGACAAGGCAGCCATATTGGAGGCTGGGCTTGGTTGCTAAGGAGGGGTCCCTGAGGCTGTGGCCTAGGGGATGTTGTATATTTCCTCCTCCTCTTGCTCCCTCTCTCTTGCTTCTGGGCTGGCCTCCAGGATGTGAGAGCAGAGCCTTTGTGCTTTTCTCTCTTTCTGCCTCCCACTACCATGTCCTGAACTCCACATACTTCACCTAACCTAACATGGACTGAACCCCTGAAATCTCCAGAACTGTGAGCAAATACATCTTCCTTCCTCTAAGTTGTGGTGGTCAGGTGTTTAGGATTACAACAGCAAGAATGCTGACTGAAATACTGCCTATACTCTGTGTCCTCTGTTAGGTAATCATTATTTCACTAGGGATAAGCATACATCCTGTAATTTGACATTGATTTCTGCTGACCTGTGGATTTTCTGTTTATTGTTGCTTCCAACATCTCAGCAATAAAGAAAAATAGATTTTACTGAGTACTTTTAGTTGTGCTCTCCTTAAAGTGGTTTCTATGAACATTGCTTCCATACTTAAGTCAGTCATACTGTTTTTTATTACTGGCAATCAAAGCTTCCAAGAAATATGTTTTGTTTGGGTTGTGGGAAAGATGGAACAACACGATCCCTGTGTTAATATGGTACCAATTAGTGAATTTGAATTGCTGTTCCTTTATTGTCATTATTGTTCATCTTATGATTATTTCCTACTATCTCAAAAATATTCAAAGTTTTGAAAAAGGATATTTCCTAGAGGACATTCCTCAGCTCAAAGACTTATTTCTTTTAAACAAATATTAGGCACTAGTAAAGCAGGTTGTTTTGAGGAGGAAATGAGAAGGGTCCTACCATTTCATTACAGCACAGATCAGTTTTTTGAGATATGCCACCAATGCATCTGCAGGTCTTATTTTAATTTGGAAAATATTCCAATAGAGATCAGGGAGATGTTCCCTGTACTTGTTTCAAATCATAAAACAAGATCAGAATATGAGAGCAAGACTGCTAATTTTACTTTTGAAGTATTGATAAGTGTCAAACTACTAGCACAAATTCATGACCAGATTGCATTCCTTTGGGGCAGAACTTAGTAAATAAGGAAGGACTTGTTCAGTTGTGAATGTTCTGAATTTCTCTTCGAACCATGAAGCTTCTCCAGAAACACTTTATGCATATGCACAGAGAGTGATTAGGAACATCACATTTGAATTTCATGTGCTTCTGGTTTGAATTAGACCTCTAATCCTCAGTATTTTTATATAATTTGCAATTTCCTTTTTATTTTCAAAATAAAAATTCCTCAGTAAGTGTCGATTTTAAAATGCAATATACCTTATGTTTCATTCTAGAAATTTTAGTCTTTGCCAAAAGGTATTATTCCATAATATATGCTACAGTTCAGATAAACTGCAGTAATTTTATGTACTTTAAATGTTTTCATTATGTGTTGAGAGAACCTCACTTAAACTCTATCATATAATTTGTCTACTTGAAACTCAACATTCATTAAAGGGTTTTTAAATTCTTTTTGAAAAAAGAATTAAGTTTTGGTGAGCTATTAGTATCATATAAGACATATAAGACACACACACACACACACACACACACACACACTTTGTTACTTTCTCAAGACAAATACATTCACATTAGCTCAATTAGTAGAACTTTGTGAATTTATTTGAGAAAATACTTCCAAAGAATTGTGATGACTTGGTACTTAATATTGCTACTGAGAATGACTATTGCTTCCATCATTAATAAGGAAATGAAATTACAACTTGGATTCAACTTTGCCATTTGTTGCATCCAGAGACAATCAGTAAGGGAGATAGACCCCTGTATAGTTTTTAAACTAGTTTGTTTAATGTAAGTAAAATTTTTTGTGCTTGCTTCTCACTATAACTTGGGATGTCAAAGTGATAGTTTCAAATGAATTAGCTGTGATGGCATAAGCTGGTAATCCTAGTACTTGGGAGGCTGAGACAAGAGACCACAGGTTCGGAGGTAGCCTCAGCAATTTAGTGAGACACTGTTTCAAAGTAAAAAACTATAAAGGACTGTGGGTGTAGCTCAGAGGTAGAATGCCTCTGGATTCAGTCCCCAGTACAAAAAAAAAATCTCACACACAAGAAATATATCAGGCAGAAAGATGCCCCCCAAGATGTTCATGTCCTAATCCCCAGAATTTATGAATATGTTAGGATTACATGGACAAGAAAAATTAAGATTACAGGTAGAATTAAAGTTGCTAATCAGGTGAGGAAATATTTATCTTGTAATAAATATTATTATATTATATATTAATATAAATGTCATAGTTGGGTGGGCCCAATGTGTAATCACAAAATTCTTGAAGACATGACATCACAAGAGGAACTCAGTGGATGGAGGAAGGGGTCACAAGCCAAGGAATGTGGACATGGAAAAGGCCAGGAAACAGAGTCTCTAGAACTTCCAGGAAGGAATGCACCATGCTAACACTTTGATTAAAGCCCAGTGAGGCCCATTTCAGATTCTGACACCAGAACCCTAAGATAATACATCCATACTGTTCTAAGTCAGCCAAGTATGTGGTGGTTTGCTATAACAGTAATGGAAAACTAATGCAAGGGTCAAAACCAGTGTAATAATATATGAACTTTGCATACAGTGTTTTGAGTAGAGAATTGCAGGGTTCCACTCTCATTGGCCACTAGGTTTCTTGAAGTTCCCCCCTTCTTGTTTATCTACTTTTTTTTTGTTGGTACTGGGGATTGAACCCAGGGGCGTTCTACCTCCGAGCTACACCCCCGGCCCTATTTTTTATACTTTATTTTGAAACCGGGTCTCAAGAAGTTGCAGAGAGCCTCACTAAGTAGTTGAGGCTGGCCGCGAACTGGGATCCTCCAGTCTCGGTCTCCCAAGTACTGGGATTACAAGGGTGCGCCACTATATTGGTCAGGGTTCACTAGATCAACAGAATTCACAGAATGAAAAAAAAATGATTTATTAGATCAGCTCACAATGTAGTCCTGAGTTTTGACTGCATGTGAAGAATCAGAGGAATCAGTAGCTAGTTGGGCGGTCTAAGAGCTGGAGCCTTAGGATTGAAGCAACCACCAATTCAGTCCAGTCCAAGATGTGAATAAGGAAGCTCTTCGGAGAAACGATGGTGAAGTTTCAGCTCAAAGGGCTGGAGGCTGATGATCTCAGACGAGAGCAGAAGATCAAGAAGCTCTTCAAGGAAACGGCAGAGTTGGAGACCAACCATCTCAGACGAGAGCAGACGCATTTTCTTCAGGAAGAGTTGCGGCTATCTCTACGCGGCTTTCTCCTTCTTTTATCTAAGTCCTGCACCTATCAGAACCCTGCTACCCACATTTAGGGCAGGACTTGAGGTTCAATCTGCTGTTACACAACCAAAGTCACATGATCTTAGGTGGGTCAAGTTGACAAACCAGACCAACTATCACAGCCACCACGCCTGGTGTTTGTTTATCTACTTTAATCTGGAGACACTGGCAAGTGCCTAATGCAGCTCAGTATATAATGAGTGGGCAGCATGCAGTGGTCCAGGTAAATATATTGAAGGGAAGTAATTGGTGTTATTTACTGTAATGCAGGCACGATTTCAGGCTATTTCAGACAGCTGTGTTCAGGTTGGATTAGGTTGAAAGGAAACTTATAGAATATCAGTGTTGTAGTTTTCTTTTTTCCACAGTAAGGCAAGAATATTTACTCATCATTTTCTTAATTCTTTGAAAACATGAAATGGAAAGTGCCTCCTAAACTGTATCACTAGACTTTAGAAAATCTCTCTCTCTCTTTTAATTTGGAGAAAACAAGCATAAACAAGAAATGTACACAAAGAGGTGTAGAGTAATTTATGCATAAATGACCACAAAAAGATAAAGAGTGAAATCCCTGACCTAGATGCCAATGGATAATCTTTGTTTTTTAAATTATATTGTTAATGGAAGAAAGAATGTTCTGAGTCAGGAGTTCTCCTTTTAGTAAAGTATATGGAATTTAATTTTAGTACCTCAATGCACAGTGGCAGTATCATAGCCAATGAAGTTTATCTAAGGCACAATTATTGCTAGTTGGAAACTTTTCCCAATACCTCAGCCATGGTGACTTGCACTGGATAATCATTTAACTGAGTTCGTACAATACTGAGAGATGGACACCACAAAGTACATGTTTTGGGGGTAATGTGCTCATTTTTTCTGGGCTCAAAGTTAGTATTTTGGCCATCTAAAGCCAACAAGAAAAACATAGTAGGTATTATTCTACAGGTGTTATCACAGTAGGTTTTGTTAATGACAAATCCACAGCATGAATATTCATTGGTGGAGAGAGACACCCCTCTTCCCTAACTACAGGGATTTCCTGACAGATGAGAGAGAAAATAGGAAACTGCTCAGAACCAGAGAGTTGCATCTTGTGAAGTGTGTGCCATATGTCTAGGGCATCACAGATTTGCTGAAGGTAGTGTGCATTTTCTGATTTGTGAAGTCATGAAGTCCACATTTAATAGAGTGACTCACATGGGTGTTTTATTGTTGGATACAGTAATGAATCAGGGTAATGCAGAAACCAAGAACAAAAGGGTAGAGACTCTACCTGCACCTCTTGTGAACCAGGGTTTTTTAATAAAGTAATTAGCAGGAACCAATGATCAACTTCAAAACCAACTGCCCTAAATGTGCCAGTTAGCTATAGCAACTGTGACGATGCCTATTATATGGATGTGTCTATCTATATCCCTCTATTCTTAAGTTAATTGTGTTAAAGATAGTGTGTGTGTGTGTGTGTGTGTGTGTGTGTGTGCGTGTGTGTGTGACTGGAGACTGAAACTAGGCATGTTCTACCTCTGAGCTACACTTCCAGCCCTATTTTATTTTTTACTTTGAGACAGGGTCTCACTAAATTGCTGAGAGCCTCACTAAATTGCTGAGGCTGGCCATGAAACTGCAATCCTCCTGTCTCAGTCTCCCAAGTACTGGGATTAAAGACTGTACCATCATACCCTGCTTTAGGTCATTACATACACTAAATTCTATAGAGTGATTGCACATTCTACAGACACTTTCCTGGTTTTTTTTTGTGGTACAGGGGATTGAACCCAGGGGCATTCTACCTCTGAGCTACACCCTCAGCCCTATTTTTCATTCTTTATTTTGAAACAGGGTCTCATTAAGTTGCGGAGGGCCTCACTAAGTAGCTGAGGCTGGCCGCGAACCCAGATCCTCCAGTCCCAGCCTCCTAAGTACTACGATTACAAGCATGCGCCACCATGCCCGGCCACTTTCCTGTTTTTATAAACCCTGCAATAGAAGAATTGCCTTTTGTATCATTTATAAGATGATCCAAACTGGGTGTAATCATTGGCTTCTGAACTAGTAAATGGAAATCAAGGATCAAGAGAGTCTCTTATGTAATGGGGCCTAAGTAGGACCTAATCTTATTTGCATAGGCCATTACCATTTCTCACTGGATATTATTGAAGAGGTGCAAAAAGGTAATTATACTACAACAGTGGTATTTAATATTTATTGCAGGCTGGCTATAAGTAGATTATCTCATTTAATTCTAAGTACTATGACACATAGGTAATTATGATCCCCATTTTATAGATGAAGAAATTTGGGCTAAGGAATACGTGTAACATGTCCAAAATCAAACAGTTAACAATAGAATAATTGAGTGAGGATATAGGGCTGTGTGGCCCCATAAGCCATGAGCCGGATATTCTTGAAAGCACCTGGGGACCGAGCTGTGCCAGAAGCAGTCTTTACCTTGAGACTCTCCCAATTCTGAAAACGTGACAATCCTTATTGTTAGGTTGGAAGATAGCTTGGTTCAATATTTCTACATCTGTAATTCTGTGGACAGGTCCACTGAGACACAGAAAAGTGATGCAGTGTTTATCTTGTCATTTACTATGCTCTGTATTCTCATCTCAGCATTTTACTGAGTTGCATTACTGTCCTGGGCTTGCTCACCTTCCCTCTGTACATCACGGTACTTGTGAGGGGTAAACAGAGGACTTTGTCTCACATGCAGAGCATGTGCCTTCTCAGCCATAGTCGTATCGATAAATACGCTGACCGACCTCAGGCACCAAATCATCTGATTAAAAGCTGGACACAGTAGCCATAGCCAGGCATAGTGGTACATGCCTATAATCCCAGTACTTGGGAGGCTGAGACAGGAGGATCACAGGTGCAGGTTCAAAGCTAGCCTCAGCTACTGACTGAGGCCCTATTTCAAAATAAAAATGAAATATGGCCGGGAGTATAGCTCAGGGGTATAATGCCCCTGGATTCAATCCTCAGTAAGAAAAATAAATAAATAACTAAGCTGGATACAAAGTTGTCCATTGCCAGTTGTCATGAAATATGGGGAAACACCTCAAACCTGACAAAATGCCAGAAACTCCATGTAATGGTTGAGTCAATGGCATTCAAAATATGATATCTGTATTGTCAGTGTTTCAAAGTGATAACAAGACTAAAGCACAGTGAAAGATGGCTGAAAGGGATTGATGTTCATTTTAGTGAGCCAGCAGATGGTCATGTAGTCCAGTAGCAGAATGCAAAATGAACTCATCACAGATGTTGTGTGCTAATCGTATGACACATGGATTCCAAAATGGATTATTTTTCCTGTGGCTATTATATGAAAATGATAGAAACCATTAGTTTAATGGAACTGAAGCATAACGAGTAGGCTTCATGTTTAATATCTACTATAACATATGCATACATACATAAATGAATAAGGCATTGTTAGTGTATTTGAGTAATCTGGAATTTCTTCTGATGGGCCATGTTCAGCATAGGATTACTTTATCTCTCTAAACATTACAGATCTAAACTTTCTATGGGGGAGTGTTTTACCACTCAGGCATACTCAAGCTGAAATACATGAAACTCTGACATTATAAAGTAGACTTCTTGGGAAGGATCAATATAAAATACTATTAGTATAGAAAGCTGTCTTCATGTTTTAGTTGAAAAATACTCCAAATAAAACTAATATACTCTCATAATGAATCTGTATTCCTGTCTGAATTAGTTTGCTAGGATTACCATGATAAAGTACCTCAAACTGGGTGGTTAATCAATAGTTTATTTTTTCAGTTCTGGAGTTTATAAATCCCAAACCAAGAAGCTGGCAGGATTGATTCTTCTGATGCCTCCTTTTTTTCTTGGCTAGCTTGGATAGCTGTCTTCTCCCCGGGTCTTCATGTGGTCTTTTCTGTGCATGTCCATGTCCTGAAACCCTCTTCTTATAAGGACACCAGTTCTATTGGATTGGGGCCCACCCTAAAGACCTTATTTTCACTTATTGATCTCTTTAAAGACTATGTCTCCAAATACAGTGACTTTCTGAGGTACTGGGGGTTAAGACTTCAATATATGAATGTTGGAGAGATAAAACAGCCTATAACACTATCTTATAAATTTGAAAATAGTTTCCTATTGCAATACAGTAATCTTTGCTGTGGGATAAACATTGAGATGTCTTATAACATAGAAAGTTGTGTTGAAGTTTGTAACTGTAATAGAGTACAGTCTAAATAGATTATCCCATTTCACATAGTCACAAGCTAGTTTCTAGGCACTTCATTCCTTTTTCTCCCCAGAGGCAGAACTTATTTCCTCTTGCAGGCTCAGACCCACTTTCCAGATGAACTGATTTATTTACTTATTCACCAAATATTTATTGGAATGTTTGTACATTCTAGAATTTATCATTGTATCATTGACCGCTTCAACACTGATCGAGGTTAAGTTGAATTACAAGCTACTAATGGTGTCTTTATAAAGAATAAAAGCACTTGACTCTACTATGTACATTATTTCATTGACCCTCACAACACTCTCATGAGGTAGAGACACTTTTAACACATGATATGACAGGGTTTTCTTCTTAGTATTTCACAAGGCTGAAATCAAGGTAATGACTTGGACTTAGCTGAGTTCTCATCAGGATGCCCAGGGGGAACTCTGCTTCTAAGCTCACTCAGATTGTTGGTAGAATTCCTCTCCTTGTGGTTGTAAAGCCAAGGTCCCTGTCCTTTACTGGCTGTAGGCCAGGGGACCACTCAGCTTCTGCAGACCACCTGCATTCCTGGACATCAAGTTCCCTCCATCATCAAGACCATAACAGCACATCAAATCCTTCTCATGGTGCAAATCTCTGACTTCTCCCATTTTACAATCTCTAGATCCAGATTTAAAGGGATCATATGGTTATTACCACATAATAAGCTTTTTTTTAACATGCTATATAACATTACAGAAGTGTGAAATTCAAGCTCATCATCAGTTACTGTCTGGAATTGTGCAGGTTGTGTGCATGAGGGTGTAAGAAATATCAGGCACTGTTATGGCTACATGTAGAATGTCCCCTGAAGAGCTCATGTATAGTTCAGGGTTGATATAATTAAGTCATGAGGGTTGTAATCTGGGTGGAAACCTAGGCAGGTGGGGTGCAGCTGGAGAAGGTTGGGTCCCTGGGGGGCATGGCCTTAGGGACTGTGCTTGTGTCTTTGAAGCCCCTTGCTTGCTTGCTCTCTTTTTTGCTCTGGCTTTCATGATGTGAGAGGAGAGCCCTTGCTCTCTCTCTTTATCTGCTTCCTGCCACCATGCCCTGAGATCTGCAGACTCTGACCTCACATGGATTGAACCTGAAATCTCCAAAAACTGTGAGCAAATAAATCTTTCTTTCTCTAAGTTGTATGGCCAGTTGTTTTGAATTAGGGCAATGAGAATGTTGGCAGAGACAAAGCACCATCTTAAAATTCTACTAGTGAAATGTTTTCTGTGTCCCCAATGATGCTAGACAACAAATAGTCATGAAAACTCAGTAGCATGCAACCCTCTGCATTTATTTACCTCCTATATCTGTAGGTTGGTTTGTATGGGGAGGAGTGGGACAGTTGTCAGTGATCTGGTCTGGGCTTAGCTTGGGTTCCTTAGATGGGTGTCTTTGTTACTTGTGTTTCTTATTTTCTGTTCAGGGTGACTGATCATAATAGACAAGCATGAGGGTGAGAAGAAAGGTACAGTCCCTCCTGACTTATGCTCAGAGTTGGTCCTTCTGGCACTAGCCACTTGCTCTTTGTTTTATTGGTAAAAACAAATCATACGGCCAATGTCAAGGGTCAAAGAAATATTCTCTGTGCCTTTAATGGGAATAATTGCAAAGCTGGAATGCAAAGAGGGTAAATACAGGGAGAAGTGAAGAACTGGGGCCAAAGTCAGAAGGTAAAGAAAGTAGATATAGGGAGAACCAAAGAACTGGGACCAAAGATATATCTTTTAAGGCTAAGTTTTGCCACAGTGAAATTTCCCTCAGTCCTGATTGGGGCTTCCTGTCTAGCCTCTGTGCTATGTAAATGGGTGAGTTTATTTCTAATCACTTCTTAGATGAATCATCTTCTATTTTTGGTTATTTTCTATAGTGAGACAGCAAATATTTTAGCTTTTGTGGACTATACTAACTTTGTCATATCTACTATTAGGACACTGAGGCATGAAAGCAGTCATAGACAATTCATAAATAAAATTTTATTTGCAAAATTGGCCATAGGCTAGATTTGGCCTATAGGTGATGATTGTCTGGTCTTTAGTCTATGTTCAATTAACTATGATAATTCAACTATATCTGGTACTTTGATCAGCTGTTGCCACAATAGCACTAAATAACAAACCACACAAACATTCAGTAGCTTCCAAAGCAACATTTACTAGCATGCTCTAAACTCTGTATAGCAACTTCAGTTTGGTTATATTAGGATGGGCCTGCCTGGCTAGCTCCTTGTTATGCTATGGATTGGCTGGCCATGGCTCCAGGCAGCAGATAGTGTCAAGCCTCCTATATCGGTATGTATTCTTGGATCCAGGCTGAAGGGGTAATGATTATCTGGTATAATATAAGAATGTACTGCTTGGTCTCATGTCATGTCTAGTGACATGAGCCAAATAACATAGCCAAGCCCATCATAAATAGGGTAGAAAAGTATACTTTGTCCATGGTGAGAAAGGAAAGGGAGTGAATATATGTAAGAAAAATTTCCAAATTATAATGCCTGGTCAAATTACAAGATACGAAAATCTTCCCTAATTATTGTCAATGTTTTCTTTTTTATCACTAGAAATGTTCTGCACAAATGAGCTTGTTTATTATGATAAATGGTAGGGCAACCGTGGGAAGACAAGAAGCACTCCACTCTGAATATGTACATAGGAGGGAAGTATTTATATTATCCTTTATCGGTTTCCCCTCCATTAATTAACTTGGAATATCCAGCAGCTGCAAAACAACAGGAAGAAAACTGACTAGAAGAGGCCAATCATTGCCCACAGAAATTATGCCAAGTGTCAATCAAGATCTCAGCAGGTCAATTTGCAGAAGTACATGGTTTGTAGAATCTACTCCACTGCTGATCAGTTCAATTTCATGCACTTCATGGTGCATCTGGGTGAGGTTAGACCAGATAAGCCAAGAGGAAAATCCAGATACAAAGCTGACTCCAAGAGTAGAGAGAGTTAGTCATGGAGCTTGATTATGTCAGCAAGTGATTCTCAAACCTGGCAGGACATTAGGGTCACCTGAGCAAATTAACAAAAAACAAAACAAAACAAAATGAAAACTGCTATGGATTCTGGAAAGGTAGTGGCCATGTTAGCAAAATTTTTCCCAATCTCCACATTAAAACAGCCAGAGAACTGAATAGCAAAAGCAAAAACCTTTGGCTCATATTTGCAACAGACTAGGTGATAAGGTCTTTTTGATTATCTATTGCTACATCAAAAATCATCCCAAAATTTAGAGGCTTAAAATAACATCTTATTGACTCTCATGATATCTATGGACCCAGAAATTGGAAACAGCTTACATGGGTAGTTTGAACTCTATGCCTTTCTTAAGGTAGCCATTGGGGAGTGGCGGGAAATGGAGCTGTGGGCACCAATGTTAGGCCTCTCTCTCTCTCTCTCCTCATGTGGTGTCAGAGTGTCTCCATGGCGAATCTCCAGATCAGGCATCTTGGGTTCAAAGAGTGATATCCTCTGGGAAGTAGGATTGCTTTTATTCTGGCTGAAGACTTCAGGAGTTTTCCATCAAGCATAGTGGAGGTGGTCCTTCCTCCTGTCCAGCCTCAGAAGTCACTAGTGGCATTTCTGTAGGACTTGCTTAATGGCCAAGGAGACAGTGCCCCCTCTCCTGTGAAAATGGTGTCAAGACCACATTGCCACATAATCATGTGGAATAACAGGTATTGCTGGGCCATCTTTGAAAAGTATTATCCTTTCTACATCTTATTTCCATGAACTCCCAAATACAAGTGAGTGGGTACAGGTACCCACAGCCTCAAGACCATCTGTTGGCACATGTGTAGGAGGAAGATGCAACTGCAGGGAGCATGTGATGGAATTGTGAATATATAAATCATAAAAGAGCCCACAGATACTCCCTGGAAGCCCAGCAGGTGGGTTTAAGAGCACCTGTGAAACAGCTCAAGTGGAGAAGGGTTTTACCTTTTACAATACTAGGGAAATACGAGGTTTGGCTGAAGAAGTTCAGTGCTTAATGTACTCTCAGAACTGACCTCCTAGCACTTCTTATTAAACAGTGTTCACAATGGGGTTTTTTGTTCTGCATTGGAAAAAAGATCTGTCTAACCCAGACCCAACTCAGTTTATGAAAGAGTTAGTGCTGTTCTCCTGCCAGTAGGAGAACTAAGAAGATATTTTGACAGTGATGAGGGCTTATTCATGTGTTGGGCATGAAGGAGCCATACTAGATCTAGTGAAGAAATAGAAGATGATGTTTATATTTTAATACAGAGCTGTAAGTTAGCAAAGAGGGGTACATAGTTACTACATCCCTTACTGTACTTCATATGTCTCGAGAAAGGTTATGTTAAATATCAGATTAAATATGACTACTGTTAGATTTTTATAAGCACTTGAATTGCTAATATTCCATGATTTTGATTAAGGAGACAGCATCGTATGATACAGATATCAGATGTGTGAATGATAGAGTTGACAATTGACTTTGAATTTTAAAGTTCTTATTAATGTTCTTGCCTGAAATTAATACGGTCCTACCTTTATGCAAGGGTGTGTCTTGTCATGTTTATACACGATTACCAGCAAATAGGGCCTACATTTTAAAAGTAATTTTAATATGTTTCAAAACATTGGATAGGTACACATGACTGTGTCATTTTGTACTTGAAACATTGATTTTAATATTTTATTTTATTTATTTATTTATTTATTTATTTATTTATTTATTTATTTATTGTGGTACTGAGGATTGAACACAGGGGCATTCTACCTCCGCGCTACACCCCTGGCCCTATTTTTCTTTTATGCTTTATTTTTGAAACCGGGTCTCACAAAGTTGCGGAGGGCCTCACTAGGTAGAGAGAGAGAGAGAGAGAAAGAGAGAGAGAGAGGAGAGGGAGAGAGAGAGGAGAGGGAGAGAGATAGATCGACAAAAATGTGAGCAATCAAGAGCCTTCAAGTAAAAAAAATATTCAGTGTCTCTCGAAGCACTTTTAGTTTTGTGCAGAGCTTAGTGCAATCTCCCAATAGTACTAAGAAGTAATCACATTGGGTTTTCTCAATGCAAAAGCATTTAATACTGCCTTTTTGAAATTTGAAGAAGTAAAATACAGTTTAAGTAATTGATGCTAAGTTGTTCTTTCTGACAACATTAAGTTAAAAGGTTTAATTACTTCTTAAGGTAGCACCTTTTTCATAGTACTTGCACAGTAACATCAATATAGACAGTCTTGTCTACTTATAAGTAATGGCAATTAATCTCCCATTAAGCTCAGCAAATACACCATCTGCTGTTGAATGCATATGTGGGAGAGCGGGAGGTTAGCTATAATGCAGCCCTGCTTTACAGCATTTTGAGTGGGGATTTTATTTGTCAAAACATTGATCCTACTCATCCCGAGTCTGACTGAAGAACTGTGTCATGGTAGAGGATTAGAAAGAGAATGAATAGCTGTGAATCCATACTGAAATTCAAAATCTTGTCATAGACACATTTTTTTTTTGTACTAGGGATTGAACCCAGAGGCATTCTAGCTCTGAGCAAAACCCACAGTCCTTTTTATTTTGAAACAGGGTCTCGTTAAGTTGCTGAGGGTCTCGCTAAATTTCTGAGGCTATCCTTGAACCTATGATCCTCCTGTCTCAGCCTCCCAAGTACTTGGATTACATTCATGCACCACCATGCCCAGCAAAATGTGTTAATCTTTTTTTCTGGTGAGATGAAGGGAAGTAGGACTTCACATAGCACTTGCATGGTGTTTTGCAAAGTGCTTTGGCATAAGGTATCCACTTGACCCTCACAGCAACATCACACAGTGTTTGAGTTTGGATTTAAAATGGGATTACAGCACCCTGTCTCAAAATAAAAAAGAGTTGGGAGTGTAACTCAGAGGTAGAATCACCCTGGGTTTAATCCCCAGCACCCTCCCCCAAAATGATAATCAAATTAAAAAATATCTTTGTAGCAACTTCTATATAGGTGTTTGACAAAACAGCATAGCCCAATCAAGTTGACATAAAATTAACTATCGCAAATGGGATTGGGAATTTGAGTTGAATGGCAGCAACACAGTTTGGGGCAAAGTGGAAAGTGTATTAGAGGTAATGTGATACCTCCAGTCAGGGGACTCGCTACAGAAAGCAGAGCAAATCCTATATGGGAGGTACAATACCTAGTTGATCTATTTAAATGAGCTAGCCTTCCACACTACCTCCCTCCCTCCCACCCAGCTGGCTCCACAGACTGACCAAGAGGATTCACCCTGGACAACAAGTTCACTTCAGCTTTGGGCTCAAAGACCATCCCCAGAGTGATGACACATTTGAGAGAAATAGAACAATATTTGTGCTGTTAAAATGTCATCTGCTCTGAGGATAGCTGGATGGAAGGTTGGAGATATGAGGGAAAAGGAATTTAACACTATAGGGAACTGAAGACCCGGAAGTGACTACTATTTTAATATCAAATGTTATTGAGAAAGTTTGAAAAAATAGCCTGAAATTGCATTAATGGATCTTGCTTTTGAGAACTGAGCAGAAAGTGATATAGCACAGCTGGGAGTTATCAGGAAATTTCAAGTCAATATTTATTTATCCCACAACCAATAGGGCTTCCACCAAACCCATATTAATAGGATGAGTTACTGCAAAACGTTATACATTTAACACAACAGCTTCATAATGGAAGGGTTACTCTCTCCATTAGATGGATCAGGAACCAAGGTTAGAAAGATTAAGTAGCATAACCAAGACCACACAGCTCCTAGAGTCAGGTTTGGGACTTTCACTCCATAACATTTGAATGTGAAATCCGTTCCTTTTTTTCTGTCATGTGTTGCATGGTTTGTCTCCCTAAGGCCTATTTTAATATTGACTTGTCAAACTGATGGCTTCCTTAGAAAAGCAGTTTAAGTTGAGTGAGACTGCTATTATGCCATCGGAAGTCAGTTAGTCCTTTCATCCATACATTTTATTTATACATTGTATTCCTACATTTTGCTTATTTTTCTATAAATGTCTTGTAAGAGACAATTTGATTTGGCCACTGTCCAATTTAAAAGGTAAGTTTTTCTGTCTCCTGGGGGAGATGTAAGAGCCATATTTTGAATCTTAAAAGAGTTGATAGTGTTTGTGTATTTTGTGTACGCTTCAAGCAATCCTTTCATCTTTTGAGGGGAGCTTCTGTACAGGAAAGATTTTCTTGCTAGAACATTCCAGTCTCATCCAAGCCTTTTGCTAAAGATCCTTCTTCCTCTTATCTTGTTAAAGGTTTTATCTTTCTCTCCTCCATCTCTTATGTTAGATTATCCTGATTAACGCTGTTCCTCGGGCTTCCTTCTCTTTTGTTCTCTTATATAAAAAGAATGTATCACATTCACTTTAGTCCCCAGCTAAGGAGAATTTATAATCTACCTCTGATTGCTGTGTCCTGCAGCCAACAATAAACCCTGTAAGAAATATTGGGATTTTTGGCTTTTGTCTTTTTTCCTCAAGCTAGTTCTCAATGTTTCTTACTCAGTTGACAAGTAGACTTGTCTTCCAAACTTTCTTAATAACAACATTTCTACTTCAATGGACTTATTTCTTAATATAATTGTGGGCTAATGTAAACATAAATTCATCATTTAGTGTATTAACCTCTGTATCCTTAACTTCAGTGTCCTTTAGACATAAATTCCTTGAATTTCTTGAAACACACTAGATGTGTTTATTAATATTTTTGATTTAATGGATATTTGGCACATGGTAAACTATATGCATATATGTGTGTTTGTGTATGGATTAACACATAACTACCAGTTTCTTTATATTTTTAAAGCAAAAATGATAATTATATTGCCCTTTGATAGTTTTTATTAGTATAAGTATGGAAATTTATAATATCTCATTTATTAGACAGGGTAAAATAATATTTTGGTCATTTTAATGAAGAAAGATTATTAATCTTGTTGCTTATCCAAAGGCATCTAAAAGTTTTAAATGAAAATGCAGAATCCAGCCGCCTGGAAACGTGTTTGAGTGTTTTGGATGTTTTCCTTATCAACAACCAGTCCCTCCGTCTAGACCCATCCCAATTGCCTTCCACCAGCAAGCAGTGTGGTTCTGAGGAACAGCCAGCGGCTCCACAGTAAGGGCACAAAATGTTGGCTTGAGATTAAGGCTATTGCTTTCTGGGAATATCTGTATTCATCTCATTAGAGATCCTCATCACATTGCCTCTGGCCTCTGTTTAAATTCCTACTTGGCTTGCTGTAGCCTTGTGGAGAAAATTCAAACGCATCCTTCAATATACAAAACTTTCTGTAAACAAGCCTGTGACTTCTGTAGATTCATTTATTGCCTGACTTTTCTCCACTACTCTGCCAAGCACACATACATGTGCACACACACACACACACACACACACACACACACATGTATGTGCACACACACAGTCACACATTCTATACTGGGGATTGAACCCAGGGCAGTCTATCTATGAGCTACGCCTCCATCCCTATGTTTTTTATTTTGAAACAGAGTCTTGCTAAATTGCTGATGGTCTCACTAAGTTGCAGAGGCTGGTCTTACACCAGCTATTCTCCTTGTTCAGTCTCCCAAGTGCTGGGATTACAGGCATGCACCATCCTACCCAGCTATCTATCTGTTTTGAGAGCAATTTTGACTAAATCTTTCTTAAATAGAACATTTTCTGCCCTTGATGGCTCTGTACATTGAAGTTCATTGCTTGCCCCCCACCCTGTGTCCCTCTTGCCTCCCCCACTGTGGTTTGGGTTTTTTGTCTCTCTAGGCATGGACAAGGGCTACTTCCTCTGAGAACATTTCAGAGACAGAATCATAACTTGGGGATCATCTATATTCCCACAGCTTAAGCCTTGTATTCTTTCCTAGTGCTCATCATATTGCTCTGTAATTGTTGGTTTTATTATACGTCCCTAGAAAACACTATAACCTTTTAGAGAGCAGAGACTGTGTCTTAGTTGCCAAAAGAGGACAATAGGAAGAGTGTGTACCTTGGAGTCTGATGGGCAAGGCTTTGATTTTATCCCTGCTTGTGTTTTTTTTTTTTCTGTACAACCCTTTCCATACTGTGAAAGTTCCTTTTATCTGTGCCTTGGCTTTATTAGCTTTATTTTAAATAGAGAGAACAATGTCTACTTCTCAAGGAATTTTTATATAAAGAAATTTCCATATATAAACCACTTAATGTGGTGTCTGACACCTAATTCCTCTTATGAATCATTTAATATATTTCTAAATAAATAGCTGGTCATTACTAATGTCCAAGAGTTGAAGTTTACAGAGAACTTACATTTAATTCCCACTGAGATATGGCTTCTGCAGCATTATTCTAACACTTCTTAAAATATTGTCCTCAAGATTAAAAAAAAGATTACTAATGGTGAGAGTAACACCCTTGACTTTCTCAGACTAATTAATCTACTTAGCCTAAATATTCTCCAGTTCCATCCATCTTCCTGCAGATGACATAATTTTTCTCTTAAAGGCTGAATAGAATTCCACTGTGTGTATGTACCACATTTTCTTTATCCATTCATATGTTGACCAATACCTGGGTTAGTTCCATAATTTGGCTATTGTAAATAGTGCTGCTATAAAAATGAATATACAAGTATTGCTCTAGTATTCTGACTTGAATTCTTTGGAATATACCGAGGAGCAGTATAGCTGAGTCATATGGTGATTCCATTCTCTGTGTTTTGAGGAACCTCCAACCATATTTCCATAATGGTTAACACTAATTTACAAACCTACCAACACTGCATGAGAGTTCCTTTTCCCCACTTCCTCGACAGCATTTATTATTGTTTGTATCCTTCACTATACATTTAGAATTATTTATTGTAGTAAACTGATAGAAAATATTTTTAAAGAAAGAAAGGAATGAGGATGATATACACATGCTAGTAAAAAGATAATCAATGGAAAGAATATACACATTTTTGTAATATCAGTAGATTTTTTTGGAAAAGAAGGAAAACAAATAGCATAGTAAAATATGTTATACCACCAGAACATACACACTCATGTTTACACACACACACATAATTTCACCAAGTCTGGTTTAGAAAGCACAAGACATGTTTTGCTGAAAAGCAAGGATTCTTTCAAAGGTTAAAAAGAAAAAACACAAAATCGAGAATGAAAAAGTCTATGACTATACTTAGCTAATGTATAAAAATAAATGCATGCAGAATTATACTCAAAAATTAAAACCAAGCCAGGCGTGGTAGTGCACGCCAGTAATCATGGTACTTGGGAGGCTGAGACAAGAGGCTAGCAGGTTCACGACCAGCCTCAGCAACTAGTGAGATTCTCAGCAACCCTGTTTTTAATGAAAAATAATAATAATGAAAAGAGGGCTAGAGGTATAGCTCGGAGGTATAGCTCTGGATTCATCCTCACTACAACCAAAAATAAATATACAAATAAATAAATAAAATTAAGAAAAAAATGAAAAAGAAACAAACAAAAGAGAGGGAAACCAAATCTGTTTTGTTCACCATTGGTGATCACAAGGATGTTAACACTTCACACAATATGAAATATTCCAGAGAATGACTGACCCCATCCTTTTAAATCAGAAGCATGCATTAAAAAAGATTTAAGGGACTATTAACCAAAGACAGTACGTGGAATTTGTTTGGATCCTAACTTAAACACACTCAACAGCAAAAATAGAATGAGGGCATTTGACTGTGGAGTGTGTATTTGGTGTTGTCAAGTGGGAAGACAATTTCAAGAAGGCCTCTGGGATTTCTGGCCCTGGTTACTCCTGTTATTATGTTAGGAAGAAGAGATTATCTGGGGCAGGCTTGACACAATCCCATGAGCCATTTAACAGCAGAGAATCTTCTCTGGCTATGAGCAGAGGAAGAAGTCAGAGAGACTTAAAACTACAACGGATGGGAGACAGGGAACTTGGTGCCTACTGTGGCACACAGGTCCCCAGGAGTGGGCCCCTGGCAGGCCCATGAAGAAACCCATTGCAAGGACTGTGAATGACTTCAAGAGATAAGTAGCATCCAGAAAACGTGACCTCAGTCCTACAACCTCAAAGACCTGAGGTGATATCCTGAAGGAGCCTGGAAGAAGGTTCTGCCTTGGAGCCTGTGGGAGCCAGCCCCCTCCTACATGTGACCCCTGCACTGTGACCTGAGTTGAGCCAGCACCAGCTCAGATTTTTGATTTACAGAAACTGAAACAATTGAATTTTTTTTTTTTTTTGCGGTACCGGGGATTGAACCCAGGGGCTTTCTACCTCCGTGCTACAGCCCCGGTCCTATTTTTTATACTTTTTTGAAACTAGGTCTCACGAAGTTGCAGAGGGCCTCACTAAGTAAAGAAAGAGAGAGACAGGGAGAGAGAGAGAGACAGAACTAGGCTGGCCGCGAACCTGGATCCTCCGGTCTCCGCCTCCCAAAGTACTGGGATTACAAGCGTGTGCCACCACGCCCGGCCTTTGAATGTTGTTTTAAGCCATTAAATCTGTGCTAATTTGTTATGCATCAATAGAGAATGAATATATGAAATAATTAATTAGTTTTATTAATGCAATACGAGCACTATCATTGTATAAGAAAATGACCTTATTTTTACATATTTGTACTGAAGTACAGAGAGGTAAACTGTATGGCACTGAATGTTTGCTTTGAAATACTTCAAAAGAGCTGGGTGTGGTGGTTCACATCTGTAATCCTAGTATTTGGAAGCTCAGATAGGAGGCTTGCAGATTTGAGGCCAATGCATGTTAACTTAGACCATATTATAAAATAAGGCTGGGGATATAGCTCAGTGGTAGAACTGCCCTGGGTCCAATCCCACCAAAAACACCAAAAACACCCCACAAAAAACAAAACACACACATACAACCACACACACACTCATATATACACACAAACTTCAACATAAGGAAGGAACTGTTTAAGTTAAATATCATTTGTTAACTTAACTTATGTAGGTCTAAAACAAATGAAGCATTGAATTTTAAGCCTTCCATGCCATCCCTTAAATTTTCAACTTTACACATTTACCTGCTATAAAGACTGAGTCATTTAAATTTGTAATCATTTCTCTACATCCATTGTTGCCACCTCTTCTAGCTTTGTATTTTCTTGGTAATTTCATTTACAGAGTCCCCTTGGTAAACAAGAATGTAACTCATTTAAGACAAGAGACTTAATTTCCTTGAGAGTAGCAACAACAATCTCTGCTATAACTTCCTCAGCTATATGGGGTTTTAATTTCCTTTTGTAAATATATATGTTTCTACTATCTCAGTTTTCATTGTGAAGCACTTCCCCTATCAGAGAAGATAGAAACAAAATAGGGACCCACCCATCCATCTTTTCCTCTCTCAATTAGCAATCCTTTCTAAATGCCTCCTTTATTGTCTATACCATAACTAAAATGGCCCCAGGAGAAGTGCTATTTTGGTAAGTCCATGTTGTTTGTTTCTTACACAGTTATCACTCATATCTACTTTTGTCTGGTTATTTACAGGTTTGTTGTAATAAGTGTATATTGGAGAATTCATTTACTCTAGATGCAGAGAAACAAACATGTTTGCCTGTTTGCATTTTGGGGGAGAGGATACTGCTAACAGTGACTTCAATTTTAAATCAATTAAATTCAGTTCCTGAGCATGGATTATGTGCTACATACTACACAGATGCAGGAATAGAGTCCCATTCAAAGTGTTCAGGTCCTGTAGAGTGATAGAAATTATTATATACACAAATGTATAAGAATTAAACTATTAATATTTTATTTTCTCAGTAAGTGAAAGTATAAATAAGTATAAATGTGCATATGTGCATGTTTTTGTGTGTGTATGCGTGTATTGCTGGTTTCAATTTACTGGTATTTGGTTGAGGTTTTTGCACATTTCTATTATGGCTAGCCTGCAGTTTTATATACCTTTGATGTCTCCTTTGGTAAAACAGTGATTCTAGCCTCCTACAATGCATTAGGACATTGTTTTTTCTATTTTGCTGAAAAGGTTTTTATATGGTTGGTATTACTTCTCTCCCTTAAATATTTGACAGAATTTAACAGAGAATTCATCTGGCCCTAAAATTTTCCTTATGGAAAGATATTTAAATAAGAATTCACTTTCTTTGTAAAAACAGGGTTGTTTAATTTGTCTATTTCTTCCTGACTAAAGTTTAAGGGAGTGTGTGTGTTTCAAAGAATTTTTTCAGTTCATTTAAATGATTGCATTTATTATCATAACATTGTTCACAATATTCCTTTATCATTCAGCTTTCCTCCATTGATTGTTTAGATTATTTTCCATTATCAATTTTATTTATTTCTGCATTATTTCCGTTTCTTTTCACAGGTTGGACTATTCCATCATTGATTTACATCTTCATTTTTCTAATATAAGCAAATTAATGTATAAATCAGTGTTGCACCAGACATATTTTTATATTTTATTTTAAGTCATTCAGCTCACCTTACTTTCTTAGTTCTATTTTGACTTCTTGTTAGACTATTTTGACCTAATTTTTATTGCTCTATCTTTATGTTCACTGATTCTTCCATCATGCCCGTCATTGTTTATACTTAATCTCGTGAATTTCTCATGTCAGATAATGTACTTTTTTATTGAAGTGTTGGGGATTAAACCCAGAGACATTCTACCTCCGAGATACACCCCAACCCTATTTAGTTTTTATTTGGAAACAGGGAGGGTCTCACGAAGTTGTTGAGAGCCTCGTTAAGTTGCTGAGGCTGGTCTCAAACCTGCAATCCTCTTGTCTCAGGTTCCCAAGTACTGGAATTGCAGGTGTACACCACCACACCTGGCTTCAGATAATGTGCTTTTAACTGTAAATCTTTCAGTTTGTTTGTTTTTATTGTTTCAATTTTCCTGATAGATTCCATATTGGTTTACTCATCAATATATTTTACTTTAAAAAACATTTATAATCCATCTTGAATCTTTGCTCTATACAACACTTGCATATAATTCCAATCCATTTTGATAATCATTCTTTTTGTAAATATGGGCCATATTTTCATGTATCTTTGAATGACTAATAATTTTCTAATTGTTCATTGAAACTGGATATTGCAGAAAATAAATTTTACTGAATTCAGCTGTAGTCCTTGGAATCTTTATGGTTTGTTTTCCTAGAAAGCAATTATCTTATTTTGTTTGTTTTGTGGTGGGGGGTGTTGGAAGCCTTCTTAGTCATCAGATCTAAGGTTACCTTTGTCCAGCTTGGGAGGGGCATAAACTGCCCACCCAAGTGGAAATTTGTTTGCATCCAGACAAATTTCCAAAGACCACATGGAACTGATACGCAGGGACCCTGACAATAAGCAGAGATCCTGACAACTTCCTTATTTCCCAGAATTTTACCCTTTTTTTGCTGATTCATCTGTGACTGCCTTGATGTTCTTCCCTGACACATCCTATAACTGCTTTGATGTCTCCTGTGATTAATCATTTTTTACCATGTTTTGGTTAAAACCCTCAATGAAAGAAAGACACTGGTTGAAGGAAAGCAAGTAAATCTGTCTTTTCTCCAACTTCCCTATACTTCCAAAAATTATTCTGACTCCCTGTCATTCATGTGAGAGACTTCTAATCTCATCAATCAATCAACAACACCATCCTCAACAGTGAGGATTGAACCCAAGGCATTGAACATGCTATGAAAGTGCTCTACCACTGAACTACACCCCCAGCAATTTGGATTCAAGTTACAAAATCTTCTATCCTCTTCTCTTCTGCTTGTTGTGGAAAAGTGCATGTCTGTGCTTAGTGTTTTCAGTTTCTAAAGCCTACTGTGCTATATCCAATTTCTTGGAAGATCTCTTCTGTGCCCATTTGCTTCCATGTTGAGCCATAGATTGTTCAGAGTTTGTAGCTACATTCTGGAGTTTACCTTTTCTGTGTTGCCTCCTGTTGTGTTGCCAATCTAGCTTCCCACTTGCTTTATGAGCTTTTTGAGTTCAATCCTTTTAAGCTAAGAAGTCTTTACATCCCTGCTGTTGAGCTATGTGCTGGTTGAGAAACTCACTTGATCTAAAACACAAAAGTGTGCAAATCTAGCCAGAAATAGGCTTATTTTCAAGGAGCTGTGACAATCCTCAGCTTTCCATCTGCTTTGTTAATGGTCTTTCTGGGTTTCCTGTGTAAATGAGTAATTTAGAATTCAGTCAGGGAGATGGAGGTGGAATGGGAGGGGTTGGGAAGGGTGGAAGATAGAGTTGTACTTTGATTTTTTTTTAACCTCAGTTCTTCTGAGATTCTTTTACTTACAGAATATTTTCCTGAAATATTCTATTCATCTGCTTTCAAGCCATGGGCTTTAATATTGACCACTTGAGAGTGACAAGGCCCCAGTCTTTTGCAGTCACAGCTTGGTGAACTGGGGAGTGCCTAAAGACTAAAAGGCATAAGCCCACAGTTCTTTTTTAATAAGATAGATGTCTTTCAGTTACAACCTTCTTAAAAGTCTCCTCATTTTGGTCATTTTCTCTTGCCTTAACATTTTGTTTTTAACAAGTGTGTTCAAGTTTTATAATTATTATCTGATGGATGAATTGTCAGAACTCTGTATGTTACTTTGATTGCAAATCCTGCCCTTTAAAAATCCTGTGCCATTCCTCTGTTAAAATACTTTCCACAGGAAACCCAGAATACCCATTAACAAAGCAGATGAAAATTGGAGGATGGTCAACCCCTCAAAAATAGACCTATTCCTCATTGGGTTTGCAAATTACTCACCTGTATATAAAGACAAAATTGTGATAGGATGAGCTCTACAACCACATGGTCATATAGTTTCAGATGAGCTTTTACCTGTCTTGTTACACTTCTAATTATTTTGAAAATATTTTATAGTCAGATTTATTATTTAGCTGATGTGTAAAATATTTTTAAAATATCTTACAAAAATGTTATACTGTCTCTAGGATTTATATTAAAAATTTCTATATCTAGATTTCTTCATTTTGAAAAATTTAATTACCGAGTATTTAGAGGAGGAGTCAGGATCATGTAGCAACTGATCATTGTCTTGTTGAGGTCATGCCTTAATGACTGAATAATGGATAATGAGTCATCACTTACCCATCAAACCAGTGGGTAAGCAAGGCTGGTTACTGACATGCTCCCCTTACTGGTACATAACATTAAATATATGAAAAGGTAAATGCTTTTGATGTGTCTGTAAAAGGCTTGCCTTTGATTGTCTTTGTCTTGCTCATTCTATTTTGTAGTTGAATTCATTTCCCCATGCACAATGCAGAGGTAAACTTTGTAAATAACAGATTAATTAAATCTGTTTTAAAGAGGCTTAATGAGTGCCTCCTAACACATTTCCTCATTTCCATGAACTTTACCAAGAAATAAGTTTTAATTCTCCTTTCCATGGTCAACTTGTTATTCCAGTAAGTTCCTCAGTGCCTTTGGACTTGATTCTCATTCTTTTCTATCTCCCTGAGTGATTCATCTATGTTCTTTTGAAGTTGGCACAGGCCTTTAAACATGAAAGATACAGGTGGGGGTAAGAAAGGGACAAAAGAGTCAGAACAGAGAATTTTAGGCTAGGAGTTTCTGGTGAAGAAGGGAAGGGATGTGAATGTCTTCATTTGGATTATTCTCTCCAAATGATAGTCTATGTGGACTTGCAAAAAGAACAAACCTACATGCAAACTCAATATTCTGTTTATGTTTAATATATGGATAATATGGAAATTAAGAAATTATAGGACATATATTATTTTCTTATATGATTATTAAATAGTCACAGGGAAAATGGAAGAACAGAAGCCTGCAAGCTCTGTTAGATGCTAAATGTAAGTTGTTTTATCTAAGAAATCAATATGGAATTATATGATTTTGTCATTTGATTGCATTACCTACAATACAGTTGAAACCTATATACTTGTGTGCACCTGATATTTTTTTGCAAGGCAGAATTTTTAATAATGAGCTGAAAAATTAAAAATTATGTGTCCATATTATTATATTTCTTTTGGATGAAAATTAGTGAATACAGAATATATCATTTCCAGCCAACATAATTATTAATAAATAATCCTGAAGAATGGGAGATTGTTGACACAGTTTCTTTAAGAAATGTAGTCTTGTGTTAGTTATTCTCTTTTGTTAGATTGGTATAAGAGTTGACTAAATATTGTATATTTCATCATTATACAGTTTTAATGAAATGTGTATATCTATTTGTTGAATAACCTGTCATACAGCATTGAGTTTCTTTTTCTATTTACCTATCTAGACAAAGAGGATCCTTTGTAATGGTAAACATCTGTTTTAGTACTTACGAAGATTATTAATTTGTAAATTTGAGGCAACATACATTTGGTTTTTTTTTTTTTTGCGGTACTGGGGATTGAACACAGGGGCGTTCTACCTCCGTGCTATGCCCCCGGCCCTATTTTTTATACTTTATTTTGAAACCGGGTCTCACGAAGTTGCGGAGGGCCTCACCAAGGAGAGAGAGAGAGAGAGAGAGACAGAGACAGAGACAGAGAGAGAGACAGAGCTGAGGCTGGCCGCAAACCCGAATCCTCCGGTGTCCGCCTCCCAAAGTACTGGGATTACAAGCGTGCGCCACCACGCCTGGCTTCATTTGTTATTTTAAAAAGTACATTTTTATAGGGCATCTTATAAAAATCTCTGTTTTCTCAAATCTGTAAATTTTTCCCTTTAGTTTTCTTTTACTCCCTAGGTGTAGGCTATGAGTTATTAACAGCATCACTAATACAGTTTTAATTATCTCAATAGGTTAACAAAGTCTATGCATATATTCATAAAATTAAAATGTCACTATTAGAGATTAACTTTGAAACAGTGCAAGATCTCAAATTTGTCTCCCTAGAACTTAACTACCTGCCTTAAGGATTCCAGGTACTGCTTGGCTCATCAATTTCTGACATTCCAGTCTTGGTCCTTGTTCTGAATACCTGATGACAGCTTCAAAGATAATACAGTCTTTTTCCACAAAAGTGTGTCTTAGCCAAAAAAAAAAAAATAAATCCTTTTAGAGTTAGAGTTCTGGTAATTATTTTCAGTAGTAGGGTAAGGAAGCAGGAAGGTGTAGAGGGGTTAGCTTATCAGCTAGAACCAATGCTTCCAATCAGTTTGACTCCTTGGGATTATCTAAAATCTTGATAAGGTTTTGAAGTTACTTGTGTTAAAGTTTAAACTTCAAAAGCTAACACTGTGGATTACATTTGAATATACAGGAAACATGTGTCAGATTGTTATTTAAGTTCTTAATAAAGAAACCCACAAGGTAGGAAATCTGGTTCAGAAGAAAATACAAAGCTGAAGATGCCTGCAGAACAATAACATTATGACCTTTATTGTTATCTTCTCTATGAGATTAAAACCACTGCACCTTTACCAGAAATATTCATTTACAGCTTGTTAGTCTTCTACAAGTCTAACTTTACATGGAATGGGCCTGATCAATAGCAATCAGTAAGTCAAACAGTAGTTTACTTCCTTAGAGAATTAGATAATGCTTGCCTGTTAGACAATGCACCTTAATTTTAGCCTGATTTTCAAGTTTTGGACAACATTTAGCTAACAATTATGGTTTCCTGGAAACTATAAGCCCTTTTTATTTCTTTTAAAAATTTCTAGGAGCAGAACCACATTCTCCAGAGAAATATCAAACCCTGAAGTTTTTGTGGTAGAGTTGTGGTTTGATATTTATAATTTTTTATAAGGCCTTTGAAATAACCTTTAGAAAAGATCATCATATTTTTCAACTTAGGGCTTATTTATTTTTACATTAGAAATAGATGAAGTTATAGATAATAGCTTAAATATATGCTTTACAATTTGAGTAGTTTCAACATGCTGGAATGTGTACCACATTTTGTGGGGGGGTAGATTACAATATTAGAGATGGTAAAATTAAATGATAGCCTTTTCCTTTTTTAAATATAATTTTATTGGTGCATTATAATTATAGATCATAGGGAGGTTCAAAATGATACAAACATACATGCATCTCCCCCCCACTGCTCATACATGTTAGTAAAATTGGTAGTGATAACTTCATATATGAAAATAGCATTATTTGAACTGTTTCCTTCATCAATTCAACTTTTCTCCCTCCCATTCCCCTTCCCCAATCCTTTCTTTGCATTTCCATTTGAGTATGGATTAAGTTCTCAAAGTCATACCAGAAAGATAGAGAGTGTAAGTTGAAAATGATGTAGGTAAAAAAAAATGGTGCTATAATTATACTATAGGGATTCCATTCTATGATTTGGGTCTGGAATGTCCCCCAAAGTTTGAATATAATGTCCCCCAATATAATATTGTTCAGAAGTGGGACTCTTGGGAAGTAATCGTATCATGCAGATTCTGATTTCATCAATGGATTAAACCATTGATGGATTAATAATTTGATAGCATTATTGGAAGGTGGTGGAAACTGGGGGGAGGGGGCTAGTAGGAGGTAGGTCATGGGGGGCATGCCGGGATGGGTATATCTTGTCTCAGACCCCTTGCTCATGCCCTCTCTTTCTGCTTCCTGGCTGCCATGAGCTGAGCAGCTCTCCTCTGCTGCGACCTTCTGCCATGATGTTCTGCCTCACCTCAGGCCCAAAAAAATGCAGCCAGCAAACCATGGACCAAAATTTCTGAAACTGTAAGCCAACGTAAATCTTTCCTCCTTCAGGTTGTTTTCTCAGGTATTTGATCACAGTGACAAGAAGCTGAGGTATCTATGGTTGTAGTAATCTCTTCAGCTTGCAAGCTTGGGAAAGATGTTGCAATCTGGGTGAGTTTATGGTTCATGCACTAGTGTTATATTCAGGAGTTTTTTGATTCATAAAATATATGCATATATTACAATGATGGGTTTCATTGTCTCATTTTGTTATTTTTTTTTTTTTTGGTAGTGGGGATTGAACCCAAGGGAATTCTACCTCTGAGCTACACCTCAGCTTTACTTTATTTTTATATTGAAACAGGGTCTTGCTAAGTTTCTGAGGCTGGCCTCCAACCAATCAACCTCCCACCTTAGCCTCCCAAGTACTGGGATTATTACAGGCATGTGCCATCATGCCTAGCTGATTAGGTAATTTTATAACCAGTTTACTATGGTTATGGTTGAAAGTTATCTTCAGTGATTAAACATTTTCTTTCCTGGCATAGAGGAGGAAGGAACACCTTCGTAAATGAATGTCCTGCTCTTAGGCAAATAGGGATGGCAATCAGCTTTTCCTGTATCTTCCTTTAGTGCAAAGTGATCTTTATGCTGAAGTGGAATGTTCAGGGTTAATATAATCTGCTAAATTTTGCCTTTGGACTTCAAACACTGAGTAAGGGCCATCAGTGACTTTTACTGATTAATTCATTCAGTTGCTTTCTCACTCAAAAAATATTTATCCAGCCCTGAAAATATGCCCATCCCCTGGTAGGTATTTAAGAAACAATAATCAGAAGTCAAAGTGTAATTACTGTCCATAAGTGATATATAATCATATGAACAAATATTTATCAACTCATGAGACACATAAATATTTTAAAACTTTAATAAGTACTATGAATAAATGATACAAGTTACTGTGGGAGGAATCTAGTTACATGTTAAAGGTTGTAAACTTTTAACCAGGAGATCAGGAAGAGAAGTTTGGAAGGAGAAAGATAGGATGGTAACTTTAGAGATTATTACAATTTTTAAAAATGTTTTAAAAATTTATTTTCAGGTAAGAAAAATCAATCATTGTTGATTTCACTTTACTTGCAAGAATGCTTTGGCTATCAGACTCCGCATTTTCCCAGGCTAGACCATTATGAACCCTTCTTAGAAACTCTAGTCATCTAGTTTTGCATAATTATTATTTGGTAATAGCTGGACAAAGAATCCCACTTGTGGTTTGATACAAGAGACAAAAAATTTATTACATAAATGTTTAGCATGCCCCAGGTCATATAGCAAACAGCTGGTACAGAAAGGCATTGGACTATAACTTTCTACTTCTAAGGTTTCTGCTTTTTCAAGGACATAAAATTGTTATCCAATGACACACACTGTTCATTTGCCAAAAGCCAATTAATACTTTGATTCTTTGTTGATCATTATTCTCTTCATTAGCATAGTTCTCAATACATGCTTGATTTGAAATAGATGAATGTAAAAATTACTATCCCTCATTAAGGTAACATGGTTCCTATCACATTTAATGTGCCAAATTTCCATGTATAATTCTTGCTTGTACAAAATATAACCAATATGAATTTTTCGGGAAAATCTTCCATTCATTTATAACAACAGTTTTTTAACACTCTTCTATCCTCATTTAAAGCTATAATTGTCATTTGGTAATTAACAAAAACTCTATTTAAAAAAGCAGTTGACAAGGAACAAGATAAATTATACAGAAACACTATGAAAAAACCAACACTGGTAGGTGACAAATCTTTCTACTTTTGTGAATTGCTAAGGCACAGACTCATTTTTCAAATATGACAGAATTGCTTAAGTAGCAGGCATTTTTCTTTGGGATACTTGGGAAGTCACATTATGTAAAAAAAAGTCAATGAAAAAAACATTTCAGTTTTTGAGGACTTTTGGCAAAGAGAAAGTATTATTTTTAATTGGGTAAAATAGAGGAATTTGTTACCCACTAGAGAAATGAAACTAATGCAACATACATACTTTTACCAGGCAAAGGGGATCCGATAAGATGCTGCCAAAAAAATGCATATCAAAGATAACTTTGAAAATGATAGGAAGGCATGTAAATCTTTCTGTATGTGAGGTCACTGCAAAGCTGAGAATATGTCAAATGCATAAATGTTGCTGTATTTAAATAAGACATATACTAAATTATTTTATTTTTAGCTTTTATTATTTATTTTTCTTTTATTTTTTAATGTGCTTTTATTGGTGCAATATAGTCTCACATCATCATATAAATCATGTTGACAGTGACATACATGCACACATCACTTGATGCCCACCCGTGCCTCCCCATTTTCCCCCTTCCCAATACAGAGTACTGAGATTGACGTTGGCATATTCACACATATGTACACATAGTCTATGGTAGTAATTCCATTAATGAACATCACTCTTCTCCTTCCTCTTTCCTTAGATCACCTCCCTGGCTCCACTGAGTTATGTCCTCCATTATCTGAAGCCCCTCTTGTATCCAAATTACGCCCTACCTTGAGCATATTAGAGAAAACATATGACCCTTCACTTTCTGTGATTGCCTAATCTCACTTAACATAATGTTCTCCAGGTCCTTCCATTTTCTTGCAAATGGCATAATTTTGTTCTTTATTGCTGAATAGAATTCCATTGTATGTATTTCCCACAGTTTGTAATCCATTCATCTGTTGATGGATACCTAGTTTGGTTCCATAATTTGGCCACTGTGAATTGTTCTGCTATGTACATGGGTATGCATATATTACTGTAGTTCTCTGGTTTCAACCCCTTTGGAAAGATACCCAGGAGTGGTATAGCCAGATGATATGGTGGATCAATTCCCAGTTTTCTAAGGAATCTCCACACTGATCTCCATAGCAGCTGAACTAGTTTGCAATCCCAACAGTGTAGAAGAGTTCCTATTTCCCCACATCTTTGCCAACATTTATTGTTATTTGACTTCTTGATGATTGACATTCTTATTGAGGTTAGTTGGAATCTCAGAGTAGGTTTCATTTGCATCTCCCTGATTGCTAATGATGCTGAACATTTTTTCATGTATTTATTGGCCATTTGTATCTCTTCTTTTGTGAAGTGTCTATTATATTCAGTTACCCATTTCATGATTGGGTTATTTGTTGTATTTTTTTTAGTATGAAGTCTTTTAAGTTATTTGTATATTTTAGATATTAGTCCTCTGTCAGAGGGATAGCTAGAAAAGATCTTCTCCCATTCCATAGGCTTTCTCTTTGGACTCTTGACAGTTTCCTTTGATGTGCAGAAACATTTTAGTTTAGTGCCATCTCACTTATTAATTCTTTTTTTAATTTCCTGAGCTTTGGGGATCATGTTGAGGAATTTAGTTTCTACCAGTGCCTATAAGTTGGAGTGTTGAACTTATGTCCTCCTCTAGTAGCTTCACAGTCTCTGGTCTACCTTCCAGGCCTTTGATCCATCTCAAGTTGACTCTTGTGCAGGGTGAGAGGTAAGGATTTAGTTCCTACAAATGGATAACCAGTTTTCCCAACACCATTTGTTAAAAAGCCTGTCTTTTTTCCAAGATATGTGTCTGGCACCTTTGTCGAAAATCAATTGGCTAGAAGTTTGCAGATTTGTTTCTGTATCTTCTATTCTGTTCCATTGGTTTATGTGTCTGTTTTTTTGCCAATAACATGCTATTTTTATTATTAAGCTCTGTAGTATAGTTTGAAGTCAGGAATTGTGATGCCTTTTTCATGGCTCTTATTGCTAAAAATTGCTTTGGCTATACTGGGTCATTTGTTTCTCCATATGAAATTTATGACTAATTTTTTCTAGGTCTATGAAGAATGACATTGGTACTTTGAGAGGGATTGCATTGACTCTGTAGATCACTTTTAGTAGAATGACCATTTTGATAATTTTATTCTGCCTATCCAAGAGCAAGGGAGATCTTTCCATCTTCTAAGATCTTCAATTTCTTTCTTCACTGTTTTATAATTTTAATTGTAGAGGTCTTTTACCTCTTTGGTTAGGTTTATTCCTAGTTATTTTATTGGTTTTGAGGTTATTGTGAATGAATTGTTTTCTGAATTTCTTTCTGAGTGGATTCATGGTTGACATATAGAAAAGCTACTGATTTTTTTTAGGTTGATTTTGTATCCTGCTTCTTTGCTGAATTTGTTAGTCAGCTCTAATAGTCTTTTGATTGAGTTTTTTTGGGTTTTTGAGATACAGAATTATGTCATCTGCAAATAAAGATAATTTTATTTCTTCTTTTCCTATTTTAATTCCTTCAATATCTTCCTCTTATTGCTCTGGCAAGAGTCTCGAGGACTATATTGAAGAGGTGTGGTGATAGTGGGCATCCTTGTCTTGTTCCTGATTCTAAAGGAGAGTCCCTCAATTTTTCCCGCTCAATATGATGTTGACTTTGGGTTTATTGTATATTGCCTTAATGACATTCAGGTATGTTCCTTCTATTCCAATTTACTGCAGCATTTTTTAATATGAATGGGCGTTGGGTTTGTCAAATGCTTTTTCAGCGTCTATTGAGACGATCATGTGAATTTTGCTTAGTTCTATTTATGTGGTGAATAACATGTATTGATTTGGTATGTTGAACCAGCCTTGCTTTCCTGGGATGAAACCAATTTGTTCATTTGTGTACAAATTTCTTGATGTGGTTTTGAATATCCATGGCTAGTATTTTGTTTAGAATTTTTGCTAGTATTTTGTTTAGAATCTATGTTCATCAATGATATTGGTCTGTAATTTTCTTTTCTTGAGGTATCTTTATTTGGTTTAGGTATTAATGTGATACTGGTTCCACATAAGTGTAGTGAGGGAACCCACAGAGACACACCAGACTCCAAAAAATCCAATTTTGATATCTTTATTCTACCCACCGGTTGGGGCCACACACACACCTGGTGAGTGCAGCCTGAGGCTCTATTGATGGCCACTTATTTGGAAAAAGTACAGTTTTACAGGATCAAAAGTTCAAGTTCACATAATTTTAGAATGATGGAAAACAACTCACTTGAGACCAAACAATTACAAACCTTACATTTGACATTGCTTGGATTTTCTACATTTGCATAAGCAGAGCACAGGGATACAGAAGCCAAGGTTAAACATTATGCAGCATTATCAAAGTTAATGGCAACCTTGTCCCATGCCAAATATAGTGGAGCTTATGGCCTTACAGTGCTCAGGGCAGCAATATCGAGTAACTAGGGCTAAGATCTAGACACACTCCATCACATTACCCACTGGTTCCAGCAATATGAGTCAAATTGTAGACTCATCTTGGGAAAGAGGATCATAGTGCTCCCTGAGAACTAATAATTTGACTGAGTTAATCTTCTGACATACATATCCAGCAAGGAAATTTTTAAATAAGGTCCTACAGCTAACACTATAAGCAGAATAATAAGTGGTCCTGTTAAAGCAGTGATTAAAATAGTTAACCATAGGGACCAGGAGAATAATGACTGATACCAGTTATCAGATTCCTGGCAGTGTTTTTCTTTCTTTAAGATTATTTCTGACTAAAGGTAAACTTTCTATGATAATACCTGATTTATTAGCATAAAAGCAACATGTTTATCCTAAGGCCATACACAATCCACCTTGTTTTAAAGATAATAAATCTAATCCTCTTCTATTTGGCAAAACTACTTCTGCTAGTGAGTCTACTTGCTCCTCTAGGTGGATGATGGAGTTTTCTAAGTGTCTTAAATCAGTGTCTACTTGGGCACTTTCTTTAAAGTCCTTGTCCTCTTTGATTAAGGCTGAAGTGTCTAAAGCTGTTGACCCAGCTATCTCAATCCTCACCAAAAGAGGTACTAACACTGGGGCTAGTGCTCATTTAGCTCTGAGCTTTGCATCCATTCCAAAGTGATCCTGGCCCTCTTCCCCATCATATAAGTAGACAAGTGGTAAACATGAACTAGGACACAGAGGGTTCCTACTGAGTCTGCCTCAAATTGGTCTGATAGAAAACATTTGGTAAGGCCATTAGTGCATACAAACCACGTGTCATCAGGACTTTTAAAACACATTCTTTCTGAAGTACCTTGTGTCACTTTAGTAATGTCTATACAGACTGTCCTATATGGGGATTTTGTTAAATCATAACTGGGTGAGAGAAGGCATGAGCCCTGGCCTTGTAAATCTCCAAAAGTAATCTGGTGTATATCCCATTTACATTCTTCTTGTGAAGAAGATATGACTGAGTTATTGGAAGCAACCCCTATATAATATGGTGGTTTAGAATTTAAACTATGTATTTTTTCTAAAGTAAGAATTATAAAGGACTCAGTTTGAGGTCAAAGACTGTTTTGTTCTGTAGCTGCTGGCCAGGTATGAGGGGTAAGCTCAGTAACATATGAAACAATGGCTCTTTGGATGGATAAGTTTAATTCACTGTTTGGCCCAATTGGTTTTTTGCTCCTATCTAGGGAGTCTCTTTTGAATAGTGAATACATCTCCCGGGTCCTTCCATTTACATATAGGCATATTCCCCATGTCCTGCCAGCAAGCCAGTAATGGCTTCCATGCTCGTCTCAAGTAAGTATCTGAATTTCTAAGGGGTTGCATTTTCCTGACATGCAACCCGGAGGGGGGTCTCAGTGGTATATTTGAATGTGAAGGTCCTCATGCTTCCATGAGGCTTCAGTTTCACAACCCCACACTTTGCAATAATAATGGCCTTCTTCTATGCAATTAAGTCTACTGTAAGGAGGACAAGCATAAAATTGATCACCTTGGATCCCATTTTCAAAATTTAAATTTCCACATCCTCTTTTTTTATATCCCTCTCTTCTCCAAACACCTGGGGCCATAAGGGAACAAAGATTGATCTTAAATATAAGCTGATTATTTGTAACCACTTGTTGAATTATTTTTCCATTTCATGCTTTTCTAATTTCCCATATCCATTTTTGGGGCACTTCAATCCCATAGGTAATTTCTGCACTACATAACAACAGGCATAGCAAGTTTCTCATTAAGTAACCCATTTGAATCTTATCTGTAATGGGTTCATGGTCTGAATGACTGTCCATCTGCTCTCATTTTTGGGAGCCTTCCTTAGTTGTGAGTGATGAATCCAAGAAGGAATTCTGGCAACCTTTACAGCAGTTGGAGTGCTGAGGACCACAGAGCAGGGACCTTTCCACGTTGGCTCCAACATCTGAGTGTGTATCCTCTTTATCCATACTAAATCAGCAGGCTGAAACTGATGACCTGGTTCTCCGACCACCTGGGGGTGTGAGTCTCTAACAGCTTGGTGGATTTCCTTCTGGGTCTTCTGGAGTGCCTGTAATGACTTGAGAAGGGAATTATTACTTATTTCTGCTTCCTGCAAACTCCACAGTTTGGGGAGTATCAGAGGTGGCCTCCAAACACAATCTCATATGGTATAAACCCTTCTCAATATGTTGTACATCTTGTCCTTCATAAGGTAAAAGAAGGAGGCTGGCCCAACTTTTACCTGTTTCAGAAACCAATTTGGTCAGGGTTTCCTTTAAGGTCTTATTCATTCTTTCTACTAACTTCCAATTAACATTTAAAGATTTTGCCAAATTTTGGGAGATTTTGGCCATAAAATTATCAGACCCCAAAGTTAGGGGCAACCCATACCTGGAGATTAGCTCCTGTATCAGCTTCTTGGCTACTATTAAAGCAGTCTCAGTCTGGGTGGGGAATGCTTCTACCCATCCAAAAAAGTGTATACAAATACTAATAAATAATTATAGCCTAGGACTGTTGGCCTGATTTCAGTAAAGTCCAATTCCCAATGTTCTCCCAGAGTGCTTCCATGGGCTCAAACTCCCTCTGGGGGCTTCTTTCCCCCTCTAGTATTTGTTTGTGCACACACTTGGCATCTGGATACAAGCTCCTTTACAATTTGGTCCAAGTGAGAAATGTAATTTCTAGGCCTCAGACGTTCACTGAGCTTTGTTGCCCCCTGGTGGGTGTTTTGTTGTAGCTGAGTCACTACTTGCCTTCCCAGGGCCACAGGAAGAATGGGTCTTCCGTTTGGTAACACCTACCAACCTGTATTTTCCTGCTTTGTGCTTTATTTTTTAGCTCATGCCTCTTCCTCCCTGGTGTATACAGGATGTTGTGGCAATGATGGCTCAGGGATCATGACCAGCATGGTGGGATGCCCCACTGGTTCTAGAGCCACCTCTTGTGCTGCCTTATCAATAGCCCTGTTACCCCTGGCTTCAGGGGGGTCCCCCTTCTGATGGCCTTTGATATGTACAATGGCAACCTTTTTTGGGAGCCAGACGGCTTCCAATAATGCCAAAATTTCTTCTTTGTTTTTGATTCCTTTCCTGCCCATGTAAGGAGTCCCCTCTCTTTGTACAAGGCCCCATGCACATGGGCAGTGGCAAAAGCATACTGACTGCCAATGTATATTGTGACAGCTTTCTCCTTTCCCCAGTGCAGTGGCTGGGTTAGGGCTATGAGCTCCGCCTTCTGGGCTGATGTTCCCCTGCTGAGAGATTGAGCACAAATAGTTCCTTTTTCAGTGACCACTGCTGCCCCTGCATACCTGGTACTATCCTGGACAAAACTGCTCCCATCAGTGTAGAGCACTGCATCTGCTTCTAGCTGTGGAACATCAGTCAAGTCAGGGCAAGTGGACTGAACTACATCAGTTATCTCAATACAGTCATGCAAGGGTTCTTCCTGGTTGTCGTCTGGCAACAGGCTGGCTGGGTTGAGGGCTGACATTTGACAGTGCACCCTGGGCTGATTCAAAAGGAGTGCCTGGTAGTGTGTTACCAAGGTATTTGGCATCCATCTCTCTGGTGTTCCTTTTAGGAGGGCTTCTGCTGCATGTGGAGTAGTTAGGAACAATTCCTGCCCCAGTGTCAATTTATCTGCCTCTGGTGGCTACAGCCCATAGGCAAGTCAGCCAACCTCCAGCAACAGAGTCCAATTTCTTAGACAAATATGCCACTGGCCTCTTGCAGGGGCCCAAAGTCTGCACTAGGACTCCTTTGGCTATTCCCTAGGCTTCACTGACAAATAAATAAAATGGCTTGGTGATATCAGCGAGAGCCAAGGCAGGGGCCAATACCAGCACCTTTTTCAGAGTCTCAAAAGCCTCCTGTTCTGCTTCAGACCAGTTGAGGGGCCCATTTCCCTTAAGGCTGGCATACAGTGGCTTTGCAATATCAGCAAAACCTAGGCTCCATAACCGGCAATATACCAGTGCTCCCAAGAACTCTCATACTCGCTTATTTTCTGGATTGGGTATTCAGAGAATTGCAGCTATGTGGCTCTGGGACATAGCTTTCAAATTGTATCCTAAATAGGTAACACAGGTTCATCAAACAGGTTTGGGGAATTTTTAAATCCTTGGGGAAGCTAGTCTATGTTAATTGTCTTGTAAACCCTTCTTCTGAGTCAGTCAATTCATACGCAAAAATGGGTTGGCTATCAGGGACCAAAGGCAAAGAGAAAAATGCATCCAAGTCCAAACAGTATAGACATGTCTCTCTGGGGGTAGTAGACTCAGAAGGTTGTAAAAGTTAGGAACAGTGTGGTTGATGGTTTCTACCCGTTTGTTAACCTCTCAGAGGTCCTGTACAGGTTGACAGTCTTGGGTTCCAGGTTTTAAAACTGGGAGCAGTGGTGTGTTCCAAGGGTAATGACAAGATATAAGGATCCTGGCCTCTCCAAGTCTATTTATGTGTTTAGCAATCCCTTGTTTTGCCTCCCAACACATAGGGTATTGTTTTACTCTTAAAGGAGTAGCTGTACTCAGTAACTGGACCATAATAGGGGGCTGGTGGGCAGCTAGTCCAGGAGAGTTAGTTTCTGCCCACACTTGAGGAAACAATTTCTGTAATTTCTCCAGGCATTCTGGAGGAGAAGGCCTCTCCCTGGTTTCCACCTTGGGGTGTAGAAGATATTCTTCTGACAAGGGGCAACTCAACAGGATTGAAGGTGGAATCCCCTTAGGAGATAGGGACAACTTAGTCTCAGTTTCCTCAAAAGAAATAGTTGCTTTAGTATTGAAATATGATTTTTGTTTCCTGTCATTTTGAGTTCTATTTTCTGTTTGATGCAGTCTTATTTCTTCTTGCTAAGTTGCTCACCTGGTAGAGTTCACCTCTTCTCTGGTTCTGGAATTTGCTTCTTTTTTCTTCTTTGTGTTTTATTTCTTTTAGTATTTTCTCTAGTGCTGGCTTGGTAGTGATGAATTCGTTACGTTTCTGCTTGTCTTGGGATGTTTTTATTTCTCCATCAATTTTGAATGATATATTTGCTGGATATAGCAGTCTTGCTTGGAAGTTCTTTTCTTCCAGGGTCTGGAGTACCACATACCAGTCCCTCCTGATGTTCATGACTTGGGTTGAGAAGTCTGGAGTGATTTTTATTGTTTTGCCCCTATATATCACCCATTATTTTTTCTTGCTGCTTTTAAGATTATTTCCTTGTCCTCTATACTAGTCATTTTGATTATTACATGGCATGGGGAGGTCCTTCTTTGATCTTGTCTTAACAGTGTTCTATATGTCTCCTGTAGGTGGATGTCCAAGTGTTTTTCTGTTTGGAAAATTTCCTGAAATTATTTCTCTGAAGAGGTTTCTGATAGCCTTGGTTTGTTCTTCTTTACCTCCTTCAATGCCTTTTATCTATAAGTTAGGACGTTTCAGATTGTCTCACATTTCTTGTAGGTATAGGTTGTGTTGTCATGTCTTCTGTATATTGACTGTGTTTTCAAATTTGAATGAACTGTCTTCCAAGAGTGTTACCCTGTTTTTCATGTGGTCTAGCCTTCCAGAGTTGGTTTCGAATGTGGCATTTAATTCACTTATTGATTCCTTCATTTCATTCAAAGCCTCTTTCTGCTTCTTTCTTAGAGCCTCAATTTCCTCTTTCATCTTCTGTACACTTTCTTTGAGGCCTTTCATCACATCGAAGATCAAAATTCAGAATTCTCCTTCTTGTATTTCCTGCAGATCATTATTGGTAATCTCCCTTGTTATTGAGTGTGGGAGTTTATTGTTTTCTCTCTGTTCCTCATTCTCATATTTTCAGTGTTCTCACTTTAGTTTTTGCTGTCTTGACATCTTTTTCCTCTTTGTGTGTGAGTTCTGTGTCTATTTGTTATCCTATTATAATAGGGTCTATGTTGTTGGTATATATTTGCCTCTACCAATCTGACACATATAATCAATCTTTTGAGTTTGTCCCCCAGAGCCTCATTAACTAGATACAGTTCTTAGTGCAGGCAAAGAGGAGTTTATGATTGGCTGCAGGCTGCTGTGCTCTCCAGGCCCAAACTCCACTGAGCCAGAGACAATGATATTCTGTTCAGAGCCTGCAGACTGCTTGTTGGGATTTAGTGCCCCAACACCACCACCATTGCTCTGCTTTGTGAGCCCATGATACTGCAGAGCACAGACCTCCTGTGTCTGTGGCCAGTGGGCTTAGGCTCACCAAAGCCAGTGATTGCTATGTTCCAAGATTGTGGCCCAGTTTGCTGAGCTGTGATCGCCCCTGGGACAGTGCCCCTGATCTGCTTGTTAAGATCATGTAAGGTACTCTCTGCACCTAGCATGTATGCATGCATGCCAGTCCCAAACTCTGTTAGTGGAGAGAGTGTTGAGTTCCCAGCCTGTAGCTATGATCAAGTGAAACACTGCCAAGCCTCTGACCTCCAGCCTCCAGGTGTGACATGGCCAAGATGGCATCGCCTCCACTCTTTGCCCAAGGCCTAAGGTCTGGCAGGGAGAGATTGTACAGCTCTAAGCCTCGGGCTTGGATGGCTCAGTTTTTTTCCCCTGGGACACTGCTGCTGCTCTGGGCAGCTGCAATCATGTGAGCCCTTGTTGGCCTCTGGCATTGGTGCATGTAGTGCCCAAACATGGCCAGATGCAAGTTTATTGCCTTCCGAGCCTATACCTCGGTAGATTTAGTTATTTCTCCCAGACACCATGGCTGGGTGTCCTGTGGTGATCCATGGAGACCCTAAGGGGACTCCGAAAACTGCAGGCCACGGGGCCCTTCCTTCTGAATGTCTCTAGGGGCTATATGCTAATTTATGTTCACTCTGCGTCTAACAGTAGCCCCCACCCCCACCTCTGCAGGGGAGATTTGCAAAGTTTCAGACCCCTGTGAGTCTATTTCTTTGCCATGCAAGTTCCTGTGGCTGCACAGGGCCATCTCCAGCTGGGACAGCTTGTTAACTTACTGTTTTGGTGGTCACTCCTCCAGATCCCTGCCAGAAGAAGATAGGTTCAGTTGCAGCCACAGGGTCCGGTGAGGTCATCTGTTCAGCTGGGTCTCTGTTGAGCATGGAGCAAAATGCCAACCACTTTCAATGATGGTATGTAGTTGCTGGCCTCACAACAATCCACTGTTTACTTGCTGGAGGTCTCTGGGAGGCATGGTGCTGGCAGCCACCAGCACCAGTGAGGCCTGGCCTAGATGGCGCCAACGCTGCTACTTTCCATTCACCAGGTGAGATGCGTGGAGGTCTTTACCGTCCTCTGCTCTTTCTTCTGGTTCTGATTCCATCGCTTTTCAACTTATGTTGTTTACTGTTGAGTTTTTCGCTGTTTTTCTTTCCTTGTCAAGAAGCAGTCTTCCTGGTGACTGAGTTCTGAGTCTCAGAGTGGCTGAATCCTGCTTTTCCCTCTACATCACTCTCTTACTTCTCCTATTATATTATTTTTTAAAGTGCTAAAATTTCCTGATCTTCAGGGGTCTTACTGAGTAAGTTTCTACATGTTCCTATACATTAGAGTTTTAGACCTATACCCTCCTCTAGTAATTTCAAAGTCTGTGGTCTAGTTTCCAAATCTTTGATCCATCTTGAGTTGACTATTTGCAGGGAGAGAGGTAGGGATGTAATTACATTTTTCTACAAATGGATAACCAGTTTTCCCAACATCATTTGTTAAAAAGGCTGTGTTTTCTCCAGCATATGTATTTGGTACCTTTGTTGAAAATCAATTGGCTATAAGTGTGTGGATTTGTTTCTGCATCTTCTATTCCGTTCTGTTGGCCTATGTGTCTGTTTTTGTGACAATAACATATAATTTGAAGTCTGGTATTGTGATGCCTCCTGCATGGTTTTTATTGCTAAGAATTGCTTTGGCTATTCTGGGTCTTTTTTTTTCCATATGAAGTTTAGGACTGATTTTCCTGGGTTTGTTTAGAATATCATTGGTATTTTGATAGGGATTGAAATGATTTTCTATATTGCTTTTGGTAGAATGGCCATTTTGATATTATTTATTCTGCCTATTCAAGAGCATGGGGATCTTTCCATCTTCTACGATTTTCATCAATTTCTTTCTTTAGTGTTTTATAATTTTCATTATAGAGGTCTTTTACCTTCTGGTTAGATTTATTCATAGGTATTTTGTTGTTTTTGAGGTTATTGTGAATTGAATTGTTATTTGGATGTCTTTTTGAGTAGATTCATGGTTGACATATAGAAAAACTACTGATTTTTTATATTGGTTTTGTATCCCACTATGCTGAATTTGTTCATCAGCTGTGGAAGTTTTCTGATTGAGTTTTTTTGGGTCTTCTAAATATAGGATCATGTAATCTGCAAATAAAGATAATTTCAGTTCTTCTTTTCCTAATTGTATTCCTTTGATTTCCTTCTCTTTCCTTATCACTTTGGCTAGAGTCTCAAGTACTTTATTGAAAAGTAGTGGTGATAGTAGGCATCCTTGTCTTGTTTGTGATTTTAAAGGGAATTCTCACAGTTTTTCCCCATTCAATATGATGATGGCTTTGGGTGTTTATTGTATATTACCTACATAATACTGAGGTAAGCCCCTTATATCCCAATTTTCTGCAGTTTTTAATATGTATGGGTGTTGTATTTTGTCGAAAGCTTTTTTAGCATCTATTGAGATGATCGTGTGATTTTTGTCTTTAGTTCTATATGTGTGGTGAATGACATGTTGATTTGCATATATTGAACCAGTCTTGCATCTCTGGAATGAAGCCAACTTGGTAATGTTGTATAATTTTCTTGATATGGTTTTATATATGTATCACTAGTATTTTGTTTAGAATTTTTGTATATATTAAATCCCTACCTCTCACCCTGAAAACTGGTCAATTCAAGATGGATCAAAGACCTAGAAATTAGACCAGAGACTTTGAAATTATTAGAGGAGGGCATAGGACCAAGACTCCATCATATAGGCACTGGTAGAAACTTCCTCAATAAGATACCCAAAGCTCAAGAAATTAAAATAAGAATTAACAAATGGGATGACATTAAACTAAAATGTTTCTGTTCATTAAAAGAAACCATCAAGAGTCTAAAGTGAGACTCTACAGAATGGGAGATCTTTGCCAGCTCTTCCTCTGATAGAGAACTAATATTGAGAATACACAAAGTCCTTAAAAGACAACAGTAACAAAACAGCAACCAATCAATAAATGGACAACTGAACTAAGTAGACACTTCACAAAAGAAGAGATACAAATGGCCAAGAAATATGTAAAAAATGTTTAACATCATTAGCAATCAGGGAGATGCAAATCCAAACTACACTGAGATTCCATCTAACCCCAATCAGAAAGGAAATCATCAAGAAGTCAAACAATAAATGCTGGCATGCATGTGGAGAAATAGGAATTCATTTTTTTTTTGCGGCACTGGGGATTGCATGCAGGGGCGTTCTACCTCTGCGCTACACCCCCCGGCCCTATTTTTTATACTTTAGGAAATAGGAATTTTTATACACTGTTGGTGGGATTACAAATTAGTGCAGTCACTATGGAGATCAGTGTGGAGTTTCCTCAGAAAAACTGGGAATGGATCCACTATATGATCCATCTCCAATGATACCACTCTTAGTGTCTTTACAAAGGGACTGAAATCGGAAAAATATAGTAATACATGCATATCTATGTCTATAGCAGCATGAATCATAATAGCCAAATTATGGAACCAACTTAGGTGTCCATCAAAAGAGAATGGATTACAATATTATAGTATATATACACAATTATATTCTACTCAGCAATAACATGAACAAAATTATGTAATTTGTAGAAAATTGGAAGGACCTGGAGAACATTATGTTAAGTTATACTAGCCAATCACAAAAGCGAAGGGTCATATATTTTCTCTCATATGTGGGAGCTATGGAGTAATCAGGATACAGGAGGGACTTTAGACAATGGAGGAGAAATCCCAATGGAGGGATGGAGGGGGTCTAGGGGAGAGGGGGGAAAGGGAGAATTAATGAAGGAAACACTTCCAATGACATTATATATATGAGAATACCAATGCCAATCTCAATATCTTGTATGGGGAAGGGAGAGAAGTGGGGAGACAGCCAGGGGAAAACTCACCAAGTGCTTTGTGCATGTATGTCACTATCACTATGAACTACATTATGATGTGCAACTAACAATAAAGCACCAATGAAAGTATTTAAAAACAAGAAAGACACCTGCCCGTGGCACTGCCAGCCCAGTCCTCCCTGTCAGCAAGAGTCCTGAGTGGGTAAAAGAGCAAGGGGCACTGCTAGGGCCTGATGGCTGAAGGGGACTCTGGCATCCTCGGGGCTGGGACCGGGGGAAGTTGTGTGTTGTGTAGTTAGTAAAATCCTCCCATTGCCTCAAAAAAAAAAAAAAAACCAAAACAAGAAAGACAGAGGCAGAGGCAGTTATAGAAAGAGACAGGTCAGATATTAGGTAAGAGATGGGATGAAGTTAATATCATCTAGTAAGAAGTATACACCCTGGTGCCAAATTTTCTGGGTTCCAATCCTAGTTTTCATGATTCTAGAAAATGCTCAGCCCCAGTTCCCTCATTTAAAAAACGGGGAATGCCACCTTAGGTTGTTGTAAGTATTCTGCCTGATAGTGGATGTAAACATGCTAAGAACAGTGCCTGGCACAGGTAAGCACTCAAGAAGTGCTTGTTGCTGTGTGCATGTGTATTTCTTTTTTTTTTTGCGGTACCCGGGATTGAACCCAGGGGCGTTTTACCTCTGCGCTACACCCCCGGCCCTATTTTTTTATACTTTATTTTGAAACTGGGTCTCACAAAGTTGCGGAGGGCCTCACTTGGTAGAGAGAGAGAGAGAGAGACAGAGAGAGAGAGAGAGAGAGAGAGAGAGAGAGGGAGAGAGAGAGAGAGAGAGAGAGCTGAGGCTGGCCGCGAACCCGGATCCTCCGGTCTCCGCCTCCCAAAGTACTGGGATTACAAGCGCGCGCCACCACACCCGGCGTGTGCATGTGTATTTCAATCACTATCAACTACATTATAATGTGAGACCACAATTCACCATTCTATGTGGGTATATTTAACAGCAACAATAACAACAACAACAAAATAGAAGTGCTTATTGTTGTTATTGGTCAGCAAATGGACCTAAATGTTTGCAAAGCTGGACAATTCATTCTGTGTAAATTAGCTCCTTGGTTCTGGGAGAGATCACTAATATCTTTCAAAGTCTGCATCATAAGCCCCTGACTCTACCTTGCAGAGAGATACACATGGACCATGATGCACTCTCTCACTCTGCAGGTCAGATCCCACAGGAAATCCTCAGTTAACTTCCTAACACTCTTTTAATCCTCCCAGAAATACAAACACACATTTGAAATCACAAATTGCCCTCATGCTGAGGGTTCTTGGAACAGGATCAATAAGCACTCAAAGGCTAATATAGTTCTAACAAGATTGTTTAAATCCTTAATTCTTTCTCTAAAAAGAGACATGATTATAAAAATGTAAACAGCATAGAAGTTAATAAAGCCTAATATAAACATAATGAGAGGAAAATAGTCATAGATTCATCAAAATGCCCCCTCTGTCAAACAGAACAAATCAGGGATGTGGCCTCCACTCGTCCTACTTCATTTCAACGTCCCGCCTCCATGGTGACACTTGGTCATTGAGGCCCACCACAGGTATCTGTCTCCAAATCCAGAGTTCATCTCCTTCTTGATTGATCCATGGGGGCTCCAGCATTCCCGTGATGCCTCAGCTTTGGCAGGCCTGGAACCCTCTCGACCCCAAATTTTCTCCAGGTCTATCCGCTCCCACCCCCTAGTTCATGCCTTCTACTAATAGGACAATTCCTCACCTCAACAATTCTTTATCAGGGTCTTTACATCCATTGCTCCCTCAACCTCCCACAGCCACAGCCAGAAGGAGTGGACCCCATGCTGGTGACCCACCCTCTCCACGTGCGCACACACATCATGGAAATGCAGATGTGTGGCACTGGCGATGTATGGCCCCAAAACTCAACCCAGCACCTAAGGCTACCAGGACCCATTCTCCACGGCCACAGTCACGTTCCTCTCCCAGGCGCCACAGGAGATGAGTCCTCAATCATTGCCCACCCTCTCACAATAAAATCAGCTAATGGCCCTGATTTCTGCAGCACAAAGAAAATGGAACCATGACGTGGGGACTCACCCAATTCCCCAGCCCCATGCTCTCACCTGGAGGAAAAAATAGCCTCCATCATGAGCCCTTTGCCTCCTGTTTGAGTGAATGCAGTGGTTTTCCTTCTATTCAAGAATAATTTCCTATCTTAGATTCTGAATCATAGCCTCCCCTGCTTCCCTAGAGAACAGGCCTCCCAACCATCTTTCTTCCTCTCTACTTGATTTTGTGCCCCAGCATATGGACATACTCCATGTACTTCAACTCGATGCGTTCCTTCAGCCACCACCACAACAAGCTCCTCTATCTCAGGATCTTTGCGCTGGCTGTCCCCTCTGCCTGGAATGCTCTTCCCTAAAGCTTCTCACGTGGCTTGCTCCCTCACTCCATTTATACATAATCACAGAAGTCACCCCCGACCATCCACATAAAATCACAACTCTGCCAGGTACTTCTTTTCTCCATTGCTCTCTTAATTTTCCTTCATTGAACTTATGGCCAGCTAACATGTTTGCTTATTGGCTTTTTTGTTTGTTTGTTTATCTGTTTCCTTCACTTGTAAGTGTATTATATTGTGACTGGGATTTCATGTTTTGTTTCATGCATAGATGCTCTAACAAAAAATTGTGGAACAAATAAATGGCTAGTGAAAATTTTAAAAATTCAATAAGAAATATGCATGTGTATGAGTTATCAAAAATAAAAATTAATTTAGGTTCCATGATTTTGCTACTTATACTAAAATTAGTAAATTAGACCAAAATAGAATTCATTGGAAAGTAGTGAAATTGGTACCATTGTATAGCTAGTGGTACTATAAGTTGATAGCATCCTTTCTGGAAGTGGTTGGACTATGAATATCAAGAGCTCTCAAGTAAAACCATCCTATTTGACATAATAATCTTATTTTGAGGGAGGAAATATTACTAAAGGGGGAAAACACAATATATAAATATATTTATTGCAACTCTTAGCAAAACAGAGAAACTTTGGGAAACATTTAATGTCTAGCAATAAGAAACTGGTAAGTAAATTATGGTACATCAACTCAAAAAATATTCTGAAGAAATCTTTAAAATGGTGCCTATGGAAGCCATATAGCAACATGAACAATGTTTTTGTGAAGAAATGTCATTTGGGAGGAAAAAAAAAACACTAGCCAAAACCTGCTATATGTCTAGTAGGGATTTTATCTTAAAGAGGCAGGAAATACATCAAAATCATAACAATGGTGGAATAATTTATCTAAATGCTAATTTTTCCATTTTTAAAGTATTCTAAAGCTTACTTTTAAATCTTTTAAAAACTGCATTTTTAGAAAACAATGTAGCCAAGTGATTTCTCAGTTGGAGAGAGAATAAACCATCAGCAGGAGGGACAAAGGAGTGTTCTCTGTCTACCCACAATTAGTAAGTATGAGGAAAAGGGAACCAGAAATTTCTAACATGTAGACACTAAATTTCAATGATATAAGTTAATGTAAACTGAAGATTACCATATATGCAGAAAGGGGTCAACACAGAAGGCCTGAGACCACTATCCTTGGAAAGTGTGCTTCTGAGGCTGCCCCCTGGCTATTTTCTGAAAAGCTCAGATTTGGGGAGGTTCCTACCATTGCCTGGCTGATAAGATGACAGATGACCTGTGAGAACAATGTGGTTTGTACTGAACACCTGCTTTCCTCCTAGAAGTCTGGGATTTTTCATGCTAGGTGGAGTGGACCTAGGTGGTCAGATCCAATAATAAAAAAAAACTGAGTGCTGAGTACTGAGTTTCACTGGGCAGAAACTTTGCACATAGGTAGCTGCATTTTCATAGCTACAGAGAAGTTACCTCTATGTAAGCTTTTATTGGAGAGAGAAGGCATAAGAAAGCCTGTGCAGGATTCCCCCAGACTCCACCTGTCTTCCTTGTCACCCAGCCATATATCCTACTTTGTCACAGTAACTAGTCTCAGCCTTGAGTGTGATTGTATGCTGAGTGCCATGTGGCCTCCTGCTGGGGTATTCTTGGAACCCCTGACACACTATATTAAGATCATCATTGAAGAGTTCATATCATCAGGATGCCCATCCAGAATACTGTAAATGATGCTAAAGTGACATCCCTACAGGATATAGAGCACCACTTCCAGGAGTTCAGTCCTTGCACAGGGAAGAAAGTGTCCCCTTTGCTGGGCAATTGAACTCAACAGATATTTCTCAAAAGAAGAAATGCACATAGTCAACAAATACATGAAAAAAAATGTTCAAGACCCTTTGCAATCAGGGAGATGCAAATCAAAACTACACTGAGATTCCATCTAACTCCAATTAGAATGGTAATCATCAAGAAGTCAAACAACAATAAATGATGGCTAGGATATCAGGAAATGGGAATTATTACACACTGTACTTTTAATTTGACTCCATTAAATAAGCTGCAATATAATAACCTATGCTACTGTGGCCGTCACATTTGATAATAACTCCCAGGAAAGAAAGGCACTTGAAAACTCTAAATTAACTGAGGAATCTTACTTACTCACACCTCTGGATTCCTGATTCCTAAAATGAAAATGAGGGAAGACACTCTCAAGCTGCAAGTTGAATAAAGCAAAAAATGCATCATTAGGCAGATGTGAACACTTACGCTTTGCCCAGCGATCTCATTGTTGCTTTTGTCTCTTATAAACCATCAGTGTTTTGACTTTACAATCCCCAAACTTTGTCTTTTATCTAACATTTCTTACTGGAAGAATTTCTCATAAACAGAATACATGAAAAATAGAAAATGAACAAAGCATCTGTTTCATGCCCATCCTCTCCTATCCAATTTGTGGCAAAATGAAATGGTAGCATATATATAGAGAGAGACCTGCAAGGACAAATTTAAAAATGGGTGAAGGGGGTGAGAAGCTTACAGTCATGTAAAACCCCAATTCCAAAATCTACCTTCTGTCATATGGACCTAAGGTATCCCCAAAACTATGTAATCATACACAAGATTTATTGTAGTACAAAACCGATTAGGGGATGATTATAGGAACCTTCAGGGTAAGGAAACACAGAGAACTAATAGTCAAGTGCGATGGATGATCATTTAATTTTTTTTATAACTGTGGAATTAGACACAGACCACTCCTTCAATGCTGACAATCACTTTGGAGGGAAAAGTAGGTTGAGGTGGGGATGGAGAAGAGAGATGGTGTCCAGGGCTGAATGTATGTGGGGCTGAGGTGGATGACTGCCTTCTCAGTAACTGCCTGGACTTCTGAAATATTTTCCCATGATGAGTTGGCTAGTCCTGCATTTAGTGGGAAAAAATGAGCATTTCATTTCAACATGTTAGAGAATATTTAAAAGTGCTCAAGAGAACTTACAGGGTGTTGATTTAAAGCAATGTGGGACTCAGAAGAGGTCCTGTTTGTTTTTTCAGAAGTTGGTGTGGATGGAGATTGACTGAGCTCATTCCTTGGGCTGTTCCTATCAATAGGAAGCTCTAATAATATACATAGCAGAGGTGACTGATGGGGGAGGCCCGTGTTCCCCATCTCCACAGTATTACCTTCCTCAGACTATTACTTTCTCCAGTTTATTACCTCCTAGTATTACCTGTCTGGTATGACCATGGCCATGACTGATCTATGGGCTCTATTTGTAAGGTTAAAATTCTTTCAGAAAATTTGCTAAAGGAAAATAAGTAGAAGAGCTATCTATTGTTATAAAATACTGGCATTATGATTTGAAAGCTAAGCCTTTCTAGCACAGGCAACCAAATGATATTATTTGTCAAATACTGAAAATACATTTTTATGGTTATAGAAATGACTGAGCTGCTCAGCCCTTTGCATTAGATACTACCCAGCCATGGTCTATTGCATTTAAATCTAGAACTTGTGGATGACATTCTGAGAGTTTTATGACTGCCTTGGAATCTTAAACACTCTTTCTTTGAAAAAGCCAGCTTCAAATTATCTCTCTGATGGGTGGCTAAGGTGTCAGGTTTTTTTTTTCCCCCTGTAAAGTCAATTTTGTTGTTGTTCTGGCATTCAAATGATGAGTCACAGTATAGTTTTCAAAGTTACAAATAAAAAACTGTCCTTGAAATACAGAATGAACATGCCCCAAATTGTTTTATTCATAAGCAAGGGAAGTAGCAGGAATGTAAAGCTGTTTTAAACAGCATGTGAGGAACTGGGTGTGTACAGGCATTTTAAAAGTGTTAGAATATAATTGTTATTCTTCTAGGGAGTTTATTTTCCAATATTTTATAGGTTAATATCCTATAGGACAATTACAACTATAATATTAGGAGTTTTCCTTTCTAACAGAGATGTTTGTCTCTTGACAACAATCTACACTTGATCAACTACATGTATCTGTGTTTTAATGAATAGTAGATTGCAACTCAAAGTAACATTTCTTTGGCAATTAAATTGTTTAGGTGCATCATAAAGTAGGCCACAGACTGTTGCCTTTGTGGATTTTTTAAAAATATGGTTTGATGAAAATAAATTATATTTTTGGTATTAGAGGTCAAACCCAGGGGAATTCTACCTCCAAGGTGCACCCTCAGCTCTTTTTATTTTATTTTTTTTATTTTGAAACAGGTTCTCGCTAAGTTGTTGAGGTTGGCCTCGAACCCTGTGTTCCTCTTGTCTCAGCCTCCCAAGTACTGGGATTACAGGCATGTGCCACAATGCCTGGCATCATGGAAATACATTTTAAAAATTCACCAAGAGGCTGTTGTCCACATTACTACTCTGGAGAAATTCCTGAACTAGGATGTGTTAGGGCACAAGAGTGGGAGCTCATTACTACTGGCTAAATAATCTCTTTGCTTGAGATTCCTAGAGACAAGAGACAATTTCCAAGAGACAATGAAAAATTTCTAACTGACTGCCTCATTTATTTGGAGATATCATTTGGAAAATATAAACTTGAATTAAAATCTAAAAGTCACAGGACTCATGTGGTTGTTCAAAGACAACTCACATGCAAACTTTCTATCTGTAATAATGATACATTTGAGATGTCATTTTTCCAAAGATTTTACTATTTGTCTAACATCAAAGTGGTTAGGATGAATACAATTATACTAATAGTTTATTAATTTAGAGAGTACATTCCACTATGCTTTATTGTCAGAATTTCTATTGCATTTTATTCATCCTTTCAACTAAACTTTAATTATTGTTAAGTACACTTATTATGCTGAAGAAACAAAGATGAATTTTTTCATCCAACAAACCCTGATTGAGGTCTGACAAGCACCCTTCTAGGAACTGAGTGTAATATAGTACAGACTCATCAGAAAAGTATCCTTGCCTACATAAACTGAAATTATATTCTATCTAGAAAGAGGAAATGAATGATGATAAGATAGATGTGTAAATAGTACATTATACTGCAAGGTAGAGCATGAAAAGCTGTATAATAAACTCCCAACTCCATTTTTGGCATTTGGTTGCTGACAGCTTGCAAGACCTTCTGAACTGCTCTACCTTATGCCCTACATCTGAGCAAGTGGAGAAGTAAGTTAAAACCATGGCACTGGCAAGAAGTCAAAACCATGCAAACCCTTGTCCATGCCTGCACCCATGAATGTTCCCTTGAACCTGCAACTTCATACCATGATAATAAAACCTCAAGGAAGTCTCCTATGCTACTCTGTCTTGCCACTTTTTGACCTACTTAGGCAACTGACACTGTTTTTCCCAGAATGCCTCATCATGAGTCATAGAGCTTTTCTTACCTTCTTGGCATGTGTGTGGCATCATCAGTCTTAATACTGGAACCAAATTTTGGATGAGGAGGATCCTGACTGTATAGAGTATGAGCACAACCTGGGGAGAGGGAGTATGGCTTGGGGGGAAGCATTACCAAAGCCCTCACTGAAAAGGAACCATTGTAGTGAGAATCTGAAGGAGGTGAGAGTGTGAGTGAGGTGGACTTCTTGAAGGAGGCAATTCCTGGAGGACAAGTAGATCGTGCACATGTCTGGAGGAAAGGAATGCAATGAAGTCAAGAAAGAGCAAGAGGCCAGAGAGACTGTGCTGAGAGACCAAAGGGAAGCCCAGGAGGAGACGTGGGAGGAGAAGATGAGGTCAGACCTAGGGGACCAGGTTTTGTTTCTTTTTCTGAGTGAGATGATAAAGTCCTTGTGGTTTAAAAGTAAAACATTCCTAGGAACTCATGAGGCAGCCATGCTCTGAGTTGGTTCCCTGGGAGTGTGGCCGGGGGGACCATATATGTCCCTCATGGCCTCCCCTTGCTCTCTTGGCTTCAGTCCTCCACAGTGTGATGTGAGAGCAGTGTCCCTCTACGCACCCTGCTGCTGCTATCGCCATTTGTGCTTTGGAGCCGGCCCTCCTATGGACCAAGACCTCTGAAACTGTGAGCCCCAATAAACCTTTCATCCTCTAAGTTGTTCTTCTGGGGTACTTTGGTCACAGCAACAGGAAAGCTGACTAAAAAAATCTTAGAGAATTTTTGGATAACCCAAGCTTATATAGGATGAGAAAATCTAACTTTCAATGTAACAAAACCTCTGTTTCTATTTTCAGAATTGACAAGTTGTGATTGATTATGTGTGAGTATGAAACACTTGGAAGGCATGATATGAGAATAAGTTCATGCCTGGGTGAGAGCGCAGGAAGTGGTAAGAGGTAGTCAGCTTCCCTTCTGAAGAGGAGCCAATGGACTTTCCTCAGACTGGAGGAGGAGTGTGAACAACAGGGATTAAGAATCACAATCAAGCCCGTGTTTAACACAAATGGAAGAATTGGTTGGTACCACACATCCATAATAGGGAGAGTATCAAGGTTAAATACAATACCTGATTTTAAAAAAATGATACTTGTCACATCATGGAGGTGGAGAAAGGGTGGATTTTGGGAAAAGTGAACCATGTGACCAAGGAATGAAGAAGGATATTTTGCAATGTGAACAAAGAAATGAAAACATAAGGAAAGAGGATTAGAAAAGAGAAGGAAAATCATCTGAGCTGAGGGGGGTAATCCTTTTATGCTTCTCAGGATAATTCCCTGTGGCCTGAACTACTCTGTTCACTCCCAGTGATGTTCATTCCTTCCACTGTTGGACCAACAGAGGTTTTTGTGCAAATGAACTCATTCCTTCCATTCAGTTAAGGCCCCATCCACCCATGATGGAGAAGCAGAGGTTTCTGGTGACCTACTCATCTTTATAACTGTTCTCCGGTGACTTACTGCATTGCCATCTGTACATAATAATTCATTTAGGTGTTTAAAATAAACTTGAAAAACATTTTAATACCTGTATTATTTCCAGTGATGTATCATAAATATACACATATAATGTAATGCCAAATCACAATTCATTAGAAAGAAGTCACTATGGGTATGGAATTTCTAACCTGAAATTTGATTTTTCAACTGGGTGTGCTGGCATCTTGTAGACAGAGATTGAGATAAACAGAGAACAAATCAGAGCCTGAAGGCATTGTCCCCATAGCTTTTAACTATTAAACCAAAGAACTATGAATGTGGTTTCTATTATTCAATGTCTTCATGCTTGATCTTGCTGTTAGATCTACATCAAATGACATTAAATATCAAGAGGCTATAATTCTCTAGATTATCTAGATACCTTGGAAATATTTAATCATTTCCTGATAAAGTCTGTAGATCCTTCTGTCTGTTGCATTTAATTAGTCATTGGATTTATTTAGGGTCTAGGTGTTGAGGTTTTGTTAATGTCCACATTAGTTTTTTAATCATTATAATCTGCTTCTGGTGATGACTGTTCTGGAATTAGTGGTGATGGTTGAGAAACTCTGTGAATATCCTAAAAGACTACTGGATTGTATACTCTAAAAGAGTGAATTTTATAATGTGAATTATATTTCAAAAGAAGATGTTGTACCTATTAAGAATGAAAACCTCTTACAGGATCCCCAATATCTTGCTGGTAGCCTCTCAAGAAGGGTGCTGGAGAGCAGGGGGTATGTTCCAGGCATCATCAGATGCTGTGAGCATATGAGAATCATCAGGACAGATCTGAAGGATGACTCTCATCATATTAACAGTTACTGCTGGCTGCTCTTTTTCTTCTCTATCCTCAGGGTCATAAGTAGCTAATAGGTATTCTACATCATCCTCACATTAGAGTGGTAATATGATTTACTAGTTTTGATCTCATGGTAGAATAATAAGTACCCAACTTAAAGAGCTGTCCAAAAATGATATATGTCCATTCTACAATGTTCTCATGGATGTGGTAACACTATTTCCCATTAAGCTGAAATCAGAATGCAGTTTCCAGTTATTTACTTAAGGTCACATAACAATTTGGTAGTGCAAGATCCATAGATCTTTGTGCCATCTTTTTCACATTCATTGGTAAGCGATTTCTTGCCCATTCTATTAAAATAAAATAAATCTGGTCACTCTTTGGGTTATTACAAGGCAGTTATTGATAGACGAAGGGCTGCAAACTGGTAGTCCATCAGCCAGTTTTATGTTGCTTGCTAGTTTTCCTTTGTGTATCACAAGACAATAAGCACAGGCAGGTGTTGTGTTAGGCTCTTGATTTAAGCTGTTTGAAAAGCATCGCCACTTATCTGCCCATTTCAGTAAAGTTGTTAGTTTTCCACCTTCTACCAGCTTCCAAGTTTCAGTTGGAAATCCCTGTGTTGGTAGTCTTAAATCTAAGTTACCACTAATCCTTATTGATGACACCAACTAAAATGACAACAACTGTACTGATTAATTCCTTATGATAATTTAAGTTGTCATAAGAATAACTTTGCTTTATTCTAAGTTTGGTAAGACTTGGGAGAATTAACCTTTGTTTACTAAATATTCTGCAAATATTCTCTCTCCCTGCATTTCCAACCTCCTTGCAGGAAGATTTCATGCCATTGCTCTCTTGAACTTGAGATGATGTATGAACTTGCTCTGACTAACAACATTTGGACAAAATTGATTTATGTCACTATTATTATTTCCATTTTTTGTTCTCTCTAATGAAAACATTGGTTTTAGTACCCAAAGGAAAAACCGGAACTCCTGATGGACAACTGAAACCTGTGTCAGTTCTTTTTGTTTCTGACCTATGTGCAATGTAGATGCTGAGGCCCATTGTCATAAAGCTAAACACACACACACACACACACACACACACACACACACACACGATTTTGGGTGGAAGAAGCCAAAGTAGAAGCCAGGGGAAGACAGCGCAGGCACAGCTGCAGTTATTCCTGACACTGATGATGTGAATCAACAGCAACAGTGGTGTGAGCTAAACATGGTACCTGCTTCACTTCCATTTTCCAAATCTTGCACAACCATCATTCTCATGGTTCACACTAACCTGTAGGACCCATCAAAGGTGAATCAGAAGACATTTGGCTTCAAAAAACCTTTGATCATTACCACAAACATAGCATCTTAAAAAGACATACCTTTACTAACTCAGAGTTCTGCAGGTCAGAAGTCCAGGTTGATACAGATAAATTCTAGATTAGAATTTTACATGGCCAGAATCAAGAAGTTATCAGGGCTGAACACTTATCTGGAGGCACCGGGGAGAAATCTGCTTTCAAGCTCATTCAGATTGCTGTTGGAATTTATTTTCCTGCAGTCGTAGGGGCGAGGTCTCTGTCTTTTGCAGGTTGTCAGGCCACTAATTGGTCCTTGCACATGGTCTCTTCCATCTCAAAGACTAGAAACAGTGCCTGTGATCATTCTTGTGTTGGCATTTTTCTTTTTTTCTCCAACCAGAGAAGTCCCTGCTTTAAAAGGGCTAAGGTGATTATATTAGGTTCACTGAAATAATCACCTTTCTTGTCATGTGAGGTAACATAATCATAATCACAGGCATAAAATCAGGGGCTGAAGGTCATGGGAGCCATCTTAAATTTCAGGTTTTATAATCTATGACCAGATAGGACTCAAGCTAAATAGGTTGGGACAAATTAAGATAAGAACTTACTTCAACTTATTAAATGAAATATATCAATGAATAAGATTGCACTTAATGCGACCATTAAATGAAAATTTATCAACTCTCCCCGTGAGGCTTATCACAATTTCTGACCTCCTTTTTGTAATTTGGTCAGGCACAAAAATAAGTCATTCTTAATTCAGGAAGGTTAAAAAACTCTCAAAGTGAACTCTGAATTTCACAGAATATATGTCTATGAAACTATTACTTGGCATCTCATTTTGATTTACCTCTCATAGTGGCATTCCTAATATCATTGACATCTATGAACTTGAAATAAAAAGCTGTGATTCCTTCAATCCCATAAAGAGAAATTACAGGTGCAAATCCATGACCAAAAAATGGCTAAGATAGGAAGTTTAGGAAGTTACTGTTTATTTTTTCCTTAAATTCAGATGTCATTGATTATTTCTTCCTTAAATTCAGATGTTGTTATAATCTTATATTGAATGTGCCCTGAAAATCTCAGGGTTGATATAGTTTAGTCATGATGGTTGTAATATCATCAGTAGATAAATGCATTTAATGGATTTATCTGTGTGGTAACCCAGGCAGGTAGGGTATGGCTGGAGTAGGTGGATCCCTGAGCTTGTGGACTTGGGGATTATATATGGTTCCCCTTGCTTACTCTTTCTTGCTTCTGGCCTCCAGGATGTGAGAGTGGAGGTTTGTGCTCTCTCTGTCTCCAATTCCTGCCACCATGTCCTGAACTTCAGACCCTGGTGTCACATGGACTGAGCCCAAAATCTCCAGAAAATAAAGTAATAAATCTCCCGTCCTCTACGTTGTGTGGTCGGTCATTTTGGATTCTATCAGTGAAAATGTTGAGAGAATGTTGACAGAAACAGATGTGAAGATGATTGAAACTCAGGGTCTGCTTTTAAATGTCCAGGAAGTGAGAATCCCCAGGAAGAGGTTATAGCTGATGCTTCACTAAAATGGGATGCCAGTCTTGAGTGATAATACTAAGTCCCTTTTCCTTTATATATGCATGTTGTCTTCGTTTTTGCATCTGTTTGCATGACAGCCCCAATCAATCTGAAATTGGAAAAACCCAAGGACACTGGATATATTCTTATAAAGAATAGGACCCACAAAAAATTTCAATAAAAAGTGGGATTTCATCCTGTTCAAATAACCAAACTCACTTAAGATGTCCTCCTCACACTTCACTTTTTCTTTTGATCTAGATTCTCATCCTTATATTTAATTGGCTAATTGCTCTCCATAGCTATTGTAAGGAATCTGTGACCAAGAATGTGTACTTAGCCTAAGTAGGATGGCATTCATTTTAAGCACCCTGAAGTACCAAAGGATTTCTCTCCAGAGCTCTTGGGAAGATCCCTCAATTACCCCAGCAGGGTGTTGCTAATGGATAATTGCCTTAAATGTATACTGGACTCTGCTAAACTAAACTGACCTTAGTTTTATGCTATTTAAATTTTTTCGTATTTTCTCCCATCTTTTCTAAATTTATCCCCTTCAAGTTAATCTTAACTCCCCTTCAATTTTTTGTTTTGCTTTGTTTTCTCTTTTCTAATGTGTACCTAACATTCAACTAATGGTAATGGACTCATCCAGTTGTATTGCAATCTGTCTTTTTAGATTCCTTCTTATATGTAGAGACAAATATAGCCTGACTGTCACAGGGGAAGGGTTGATTCTTCAGCTCAGGATCAGTGGGTCTTTGGCTTATGTGACAGAAAAATTTCAGCATGCACCAGTCAGAGACAGAGATTTATTTACAAAAGTAAGAAACACGTGTTTAAGGGAGAATGTGGGCCACCACAAAAGTGAAAGAGGCACATATGTAGGAAATATTCCCTTTTCATTTATGTAAAATGAGGTAGTTAATACATAGCCAATGCTACACATAAGTATTTTAGGCTGTATACCAATATTTTAAATTGTTTTCCTGAAACAAGATTCCAATATTGTCCTTATAACACATAGTCAATTTATACATAGGATTTTTATTGTGTACTTCCTATAGCTTTTTATGTCTCATTTTATATAATCTTCTCAACATTACAATGAAGGAGTGTTTAGAGAGAAAATACTGAAGCTTTGACCAAGGCAGCCCTAAAGTCCCTCTCAGCTTGTATAGTCTTTGGACAAGTTATTTCCTGACTAAAGGCCTCTACAATCCCTTTTGTTAGAGCAGCTAGAAAACTTCAAATTGGTGTGATTCCATTCATCAGTTCTTCCCTTTTCCCTCCCTACACCCCTCTGGTCATGCTCCTCAATTATCTAAAATTCCTTTTGTTTCCTATTTTTCTCTTGAGTTCTACAGTAGGAGAGAAAATATTTGACCCTTGGCTTTCTGCAACTGACTGATTTCACTTAGTATGATATTCTCTAGTTCCAAATATTTTCCAGCAGCAGTGTCCCTGTGGCTAAATAACTGAGCACCTAAGCCCCAGGCTCAGAATGATACAATCTCTCCCTGCCAGAGATTGGGCCCTGAAAGCAGACAGGCCAGGGGCCAACAGGGTTTCACATGATCACAGCTATAGGCTTTGAATGTAACACTCTCTCTGCCAGCAGAGTTTGGGCCTGGCATCACACATGGCTGTGAGTGACAGGACTCCAGACAGAAAGTCACAAAATAAACAACCTAATTGACACATCTGAAGTCACTCAAAAACAGGAACACACTAATCCCAAAGCCAGTAGAAGGCAGGAGATAATTAAATCAGAGCAGAAATCAATGGAATAGAAAACAAGCAAAAAACAATAAAAAGATCAATAAAACAAAAAGCTGGTTCTTTGAAAAGATTAACAAGATTGATAAACCCTTAGCTAACCTAACCAGAAGGAAGAATCAATCCAAATTATTAAAATTAGAAATGAAAGAGGTGACAACAACACAAACAGTGGGAAAATTCAGAGGATCATCAGAAACTACTTTGAAAATTTATATTCCAAAAAACTGGAAAACAGAAGGAATTGGCAGATTTCTAGACCCATAAAACCTATCTAAATTGAACCAAGAAGATATAGAAAACCAAAACTGACCAATATCAAGCAAAGAGGTAGAAGCAGCAATAAAAAGCCTCCCATCAAAGAAAAGCTTAGGTCCAGATGGATTCCCAGCTGAAGTCTACAAAACCTTTACAGAAGAACTAAACCCAATATTTTACAAGTTATTCCATGAAATTGAAAGAAATGAAATCCTTCCCAACTCCTTCTGTGAGGCCAGTATTCCTTTAATACAAAAATTGAATAAATATCCCTCCAAAAAACTTAACCAAAAGACTTCTAGAGCTGTTCACAAATTTCATCAAAGTAGTGGGATTCAAAATCAATCTAAAAATATCAATAGTCATTCTGTATGCCAACCATGAATCCACTGAAAAAGAAATCCAGAAAGCAATTCCATTCACTATAACTTCAAAAATAAAAAAATACCTAGGAATAAATTGAACCAAGCTGGTCAAAGACCTCTACAATGAAAATTATAAAACATTAAAGAAAGAAATTGAAGAAGATCTTAGAAGATGGAAAGATCTTCCATGCTCTTGGATTGGCAGAATAAGTAATGCCAAAATGGCCATTCTACCAAAAGTGATCTATACAGCCAATGCAATCCCTATCAAAATACCAATGTCATTCTTCACAATCTAGAAAAATCAGTCCTAAATTTCATATGGAGAAACAAAAGACCCAGAATAGCCAAAGAAATTAACAGCAATTGGAACCAGCCAGGAGGCATCACAATTCAGAATTGATTTATCAATTGATTTTTGACAAAGGTGACAAACACATGCATTGGAGAAAAGACAGCCTTTTCAACAAATAGTGTGCGGAAACTGGTTATCGATTTTTAGAAAAATGGAATTAAATCCATATCTCACCTTCACAAGAGTCAACAAAATATGGATAACACACCTGGAAATTAGACCAGAGACTTTGAAATTACTAGAGGAGGGCATAGGTCCAACACTCCCAACATATAGGCACATGTAGAAACTTCCTTAATAAGACCCCCAAAGTTCAGGAAAACAAAATAAGAATTAATAAATAGGCTGATATTAAACTAAAAAGTATCTGCTCATCAAAAAAACCATCAAGAATCTAAAGGGATAGCCTACAGAATGGGAGAAGATGTTTGCCAGCTACTCCTCTGATAGAGGACTAATATCTAGAATATACAAAGAACTTAAAAGACTTAACACTAAAAAATATAACTCAATCAAGAAATGGGCGACTAGGCCGGGCGTGGTAGCACACACTTGTAATCCCAGTACTTTGGGAGGCGGAGACCAGAGGA